>CM051008.1:25180409-25182909 GCA_027704905.1 Muraenolepis orangiensis
CTCTCTCTCTCTCTCTCCTCTCTCTCTCTCTCTCTCTCTCTCTCTCTCTCTCTCTCTCTCTCTCTCTCTCCTCTCTCTCTCTCTCTCTCTCCTCTCTCTCTCTCTCTCTCTCTCTCTCTCTCTCTCTCTCTCAGACTGTAGGCTGATGGGGATTTACCGGCTGGTGAGTAGAACGTTCACTTTGATTCAACACGAGCTGTTGAACTGCAGGTCAGGCAGGACGGGCCCCAAGTCAAACAGAAGTCGCCCCACCGGGCAGAAAGGACCAGGCGGTTGCTAAATGTTGTGATGTGGACGGGAAATGAGAACCAGTACCTCTGCTACCGTAATTAACTGAACAAACAGAAAGGCACATATATCCTATAGGTAAAAGGTTTCCTTTTTTTAGTTGGACATAATTTTTTTTTTACAGGGAGGGCCACAAATGTCAATCATCTCTGGTGGGCAAAAGGTTCCTTGACTGTGGTCTTTGAAAAGAACCCGCTGTTCCCTGCAGTGAGCTCAGTTAATTTGTGTTGTTTCAGTTGTATTGACACGCGAAAGCCAAATACACATCTGCTAACTAAACACAGACTAAACACATCTGCTAACTTAACGGCACACACAACGCAGACACGTGTCCTAACGAACAGGACACTAAACACTGAATTTCCTCAGTAATAAAATCGAACAGAGGACAGAGCCGCGTGCCGATGGATGCTGGAATTAAAACATCCGAAACCCCAGACCGCCTCAGGACCACACTACGCTGAAACCAGAGGCTGCTTTTTACTAAACACAGCTCCTAACTAACAACACTAAACACAGCTCCTAACTAACAACACTAAACACAGCTCCTAACTAACAACACTAAACACAGCTCCTAACTAACAAACACTAAACACAGCTCCTAACTAACAACACTAAACACAGCTCCTAACTAACAACACTAAACACAGCTCCTAACTAACAACACTAAACACAGCTCCTAACTAACAACACTAAACACAGCTCCTAACTAACAACACTAAACACAGCTCCTAACTAACAACACTAAACACAGCTCCTAACTAACAACACTAAACACAGCTCCTAACTAACAACACTAAACACAGCTCCTAACTAACAAACACTAAACACAGCTCCTAACTAACAACACTAAACACAGCTCCTAACTAACAACACTAAACACAGCTCCTAACTAACAACACTAAACACAACTCCTAACCAGAAGGCCCTCAGTGGGGCCCATACCTCCGCCACAGCTAAAAGTCCCCTGGATCAGGATTGGGATCCGGATCTGCGCCAAAATCTAACCTAAATTGATCCTTGGCCCATAACTAATCTTACCACCAGTTAGATGGTAGAGTTAGATGGTACAGTTTTGTCCAATTCGGTAGATAACTTTTTGAGTTACAGACAGACAGACAGACAGACAGACAGACTGACAGACTGACAGACTGACAGGGGCCCAATTATAACCTCTGGTCCATCTTGGATGGCGGAGGTAGCATACAACACTGAACACATCTCCTCACAGCACACTAGCATGCACCAGAGAAGTCTCCTAACTAACTAAACGTGCCATCCTAACAACAGAAGCCGTACAAAATAGTCAGAGAAAGTCAGAGAAAGCAGCCCACAGTCCATTACTATGGCAAAATCCATTCTGCGATTTAAGTAGCCAACAACAACGCAACACATAGTAACTCAACATGACTAAACTCTAAGAGAAACCCGCCCATTCATTCCCTGTGTGACCCAGCCCCGAGACACATGGCTCACACCGACACGCTACACAACCACACAGGAATGATCGGCAACAAGAAGCAAGAGAAAAGATAGACAGCCAGATAGAGAGAGAGAGACACAGAGCATCAGAGCGCCTAAGAGAGAGAGAGAGAGAGAGAGAGAGAGAGAGAGAGAGAGAGAGAGAGAGAGAGAGAGAGAGAGAGAGAGAGAGAGAGAGAGAGAGAGAGAGAGACACAGGCATCAGAGCGCCCGAGAGAGAGAGAGATAGAGAGAGACACAGAGCATTAGAGTGTGACAGTGTGTGTGAGAGAGAGAGAGAGAGCGAGAGAGAGAGCGAGAGAGAGAGAGAGCGAGAGCGAGAGCGAGAGAGAGAGAGAGAGACACTCACACACACACCGTTTACCTGATAGAAGAGTGGCTTCTCCACGGAGAAGGCCCCGTCTTGCTGTGAGAAACGAGCAGGAGAGAGGAGCAAGAGAGAGAGGAGAAGGAGAGAGGAGCAGAGAGCGGAGAGAGAGTGGGTGTGTTGCTCAGTGGGAGGGTGGTGGTGATGGAGGTGTGTTGCTCGGTGGGAGGGTGGGGAGGGGGGGGGGGGGGGGGGGGGGGGGGGCGGTGATGGAGACTGAAAGGAATGAAAAGTAAATGAACTCTTTTTTTTCACTGTCGAAAAATGCGGTAAAAAAAAAAAAAAAGGAGAACTTGGGAGAGACTTGAGATCCGACTTAACAGATAAAGACCGTAACACACACACACACACACACACGCGCGC
>CM051008.1:25185409-25192909 GCA_027704905.1 Muraenolepis orangiensis
TGTTCCCCCCGCTCTGGGCCGGACAGGCCCCGGCACAAAACCTTCCTCTGTGCGGACGATATGGACAGAAGCTGCTCCCCCGCCACGGAGACACCATGATAAGGCCAGGGTGCTTTCAGGCTGGCGTTTGCCCCCCCCCCCACCCCCCTTCCCCCCCACCCCTCCACACACACATACACACAGACACACACTGTCGTATGCACGCACACGCACACGCACACGCGCACACCACACACACACTGGCCGACACTTGCTGGCTGAAAACACAAGGCAGGAGGATTTGGCGGGCCGGGCCCAGGGGGAAACAAGGCACTGGACCTGAAGGTTGGGCCTTAAAGAGCCCCTTATCCCCACGGAGTGCCGACAGAAAGGCGCTCTGGGTTGCTGGCGGGATGACACCGCCGTTGGTATGAATAATAATAACCAATAACTAATAATATCTACATCCCGATGATTGGCTCCTCCTAAATGCGTTGAGGTGACCGCCGGTGTTTCCACACCGCAGTGTTTTCCAGCAGCGGTGCTGAGGGGAGGGTTGTGTGTGTGTGGTGTGTGTGTGTGTGTGTGTGTGTGTGTGTGTGTGTGTGTGTGTGTGTGTGTGTGTGTGTGTCAGAGGTACAGAACTGTTGCACTCGGGTGCATTCCAACAGACACGCTGTCACACAACGCTATGACAATATAACAAGACGTCTACCGAGAGGACCAATCCTAACAAGTCACTCGCTCCTGTTGCTTTTCCTCTTCACGCCTCCTTCCTTTAGGTCTGAAGCCATTCATGAGCTAAGGCCACCTACAGTATCATCATGCGTGACTTTTAGATTCTTCTCCAGCAGAATGTTAGTTTTAGTTTTAGTTATTTTTCACGATTTTTCTCGTTTTGAAATGGAACAAATATCATTTTTGGGGCACCCAACATCAATTTGAATTGTAAAATAAATAAAGGAGATATATATCTTTATCGGTTTCTTTTTTCTTTCGTTCACGTCTGATTGCAGTGGCGCTAGTTATCCAGCGGTGGCGCTGTTCCACTGCTGGACGCATGCAGGGGAAACACTGGGTGACTGCGAGGCAGTGTGTGTGCGTGTGCGTGTGCGTGTGCGTGTGCGTGTGCGCGTGCGTGCGTGCGTGCGTGCGTGCGTGCGTGTGTGCATAAAAACAGAAGCAACACCTAAAAGCAAACATACTTTACAGGAAAAGCCATGTTGTTTTTCGGACAATCTTAGACTATAATTTGGGGACTAAAATGAGCGGCCTGCAAATTTAGAGAAAAGCACATAAGTGACATATTTCTGGACCCGTGTGCCGTAAAGCGCCGTCGCTGGCAGTAAAGCAGGGGCGAACCCGGGGTATTCTGAGAGTCACTCTCTGTTCTGAGGTCGCAGACGTTGTTTATTTCAGACGTGTGGTCTTCCAGTAAACTGACCCCCGCTGTGTGCATACGACTGCGGTGTTACGATAGAAACGCTATTCAAAGACGTAGCTCAGAAAGCCCACTGTGACTCAATATCTCACCCCCCGTTTATGTTTCGGTGGGGAAGGGGGTGAAACACACACACTTAACACACTTAACACACCCACGTGTGTATGTGTGTGTGTGTGTGTGTGTGTGCGTGTGAGAGCATCCTTGTTTAAGGTCTTTCTGTGGGCACCAGGGCTGGAAAAACCAACAAAACACAAAACTATTGTGTGATCATGAGGCAAACTCGCTTTGTTTTCACTCAAAATACCCCAAAAAGTCTTGAGCTCCGCGCTAACGGATTCTCCCCCACCCACCTCGGCTTGGTCGGACATTTAAGGGCCGGTGTCCAACAAGCGTGTTTTTTGCGCTGACTGCGTCTTTTTTACAATACAAATCCTATGAAGTTCCCCCTCGCGCCCTCGGCGCAAAAAAACGCACTCAGTGTTCAGCTTCCCCCCCCCTCGCTGAGCGTCAATGTCACTTCTCTCTTGCCGGCCAATTAAAATCGAGGGGCGGGACATAGCGTATCAACAATGAGAGGATAGACTGATACTAGCGCAGTAGCGTGGACTTATTGTCCAGGAGAGCAGCTGATGCCAAGGCCAGAACGCCTGGCCTTCTATCGTTTTTATTTCTATCGTTCCAAAGTGAAAAACCTATTTTTCTAATAAAAATCGACTGCTACCGTTTATGTTCCCAACAAAGGAATGCAAAAGCGTCAGAAAGTTTTCGTAACCTAGCAACAATAAGCGCTATTGGGAGATGCGCTCTGAGAAAGACGTCATGGGCGGGGTCAGCGCAACAAACGAAAAAAACGCGCGTTTGGTGGGCACTAAGGTCCTAAGAGGTCTCTGCGGTTTAGTAAAAAAGAAGTGAAACGACACCGGGGTTTTCCCGCCACGGAGCTCTATTGATCCCGTTAAATGGAGGGTGACGTTAGTGCCGCTGTAATCCACCGACGACGTGTGTTATTACTCAGGGAACACAGGGACTGGGATGTGCTCAGAACAAAGAGAACACACACACACGCTGATCCACACACACACACACACACCCCTCCACACACACGTTGATACACCCACACACACACTGATCCACACACAAAGTGGTCAAGCAGCCAGCTAATGGAGTTCTGCACGGCACTCTCTAGTTAATGTCTTCGATCTTTATTGGGCAGATCTGACATACGATCCTAAAACACTGACAGGCTAACCACCGCCTCTCCCCTCTCTCCCCTCTCTCCCCATCTCTCCCCATCTCTCCCCTCTCTCCCCCCTCTCCCCATCTCTCCCCTCTCTCCCCCTCTCTCCCTCCATTCTCTCCCCTCTCTCCCCATCTCTCCCCATCTCCCCTCTCTCCCCATCTCTCCCCTCTCCCTCCATTCTCTCCCCTCTCTCCCCATCTCTCCCCCTCTCCCCATCTCTCCCCTCTCTCCCCATCTCTCCCCTCTCCCTCCATTCTCTCCCCTCTCTCCCCATCTCTCCCCCCTCTCCCCATCTCTCCCCTCTCTCCCCCCTCTCCCCATCTCTCCCCCCTCTCCCCATCTCTCCCCTCTCCCTCCATTCTCTTCCCATCTCTCCCCATCTCTCCCCCCTCTCCCCATCTCTCCCCATCTCTCCCCCCTCTCCCCCCTTCCCTCTCTCCCCATCTCTCTATCCCAAGTGTGTCTCTGTATGACAGGGAACTGGCTTCATGTGAGCACTCAGGGCCGACAGCAACCAGGGAACCACCAGGTCCACCGTGGCTTTTACTGCAAGCAAAAGCCACGGTGGAGATTGTCCCAGGTGTTAAAAATGTCCACAATAAACTCTGCTCCCCCCCCCCCCCCCCCCCCCGTTAAAACAACTTGATGTTTGTGAGCTCCGTTGGAGAGTGGTTGTTGGGTGGTGTTGGCTGTCCAAACGTTTTGTTATCCGTTTGTGATCTCAAATGTTCTGATTCGATTTGAGTCACGTTCGAAAAGAGTTCCTCTTTTACCGGAGAGAAACACTTGGTTTGACAAAACCTTTTAAATCAGGTATTCATGCCATGGGTTCCGCCCCGGTCTTACAAACGTGACAAAGCTTCTTCGACATATTTCTCCTTATCACTTAGCCACTGTCAAACTGGAAAACCCCATTGGGAAAGAAAACCCCACATGCGCTAAGCGTTGAAGAACGGCCCGCCGTGTTCGCGGAACCAGACAGGGGCCTGAGATGACGCAACACTTCAGATATTTTTCCAACAATGTGTTCATGGCGGCGTGGGCTAAAGCACAGGGATCCCAGACGCTTTATCCAGATCGCCAAATCTGATTAAAAAGAAAAAGCAGGTCGTACGGTGCTGCCATCGTCAGTCACCAACCGGGCTGGACCAACGCCAGACCGTCACCACACCACCCCCTCCTCTCCTCCACCTCTTCCCTTCCACCTCCTCCCACCCCTCCTCCCACCCCCTCCTCCCCTCCACCTCCTCCCCTCCACCTCCTCCCACCCCCTCCTCTCCCACCCCTCCCCCCCCTCCCCTCCACCTCCCTCTTCTCCCCCCCCTCCCCTCCTCTCTACCTCCCCCCCTCCTCCCTCCTCTCCCTCTCTACCTCCCCTCCCCTCCTCTCTACCTCCCCCCCCCTCCCTCCCTCTTCTCCCCCCCCCTCCCCTCCTCCCCTTCTCTCTACCTCTTCCCCCCGCGTTCGTTCCAAGCTTTTTTCTTCTTTTCTCTTTCTTTTTTATTAAACACACACACACACACACACACACACACACACACACACACACACACACACACACACACACACACACACACACACACACACACACACACACACACACACACACACACACACACACACACACACACACACACACACACACACACACACACACACCCACCCACCCTTAGGGCCGGCGGTAGCGCTCAGTCCGGGGTGGGACTCGGGGCTCGGGAAGCGGAAGGTTTCAAGTCCGGTTCTAGTCCCCCGGAAACACCTGGGCCACACTGCCGAGGTGCCCTGGAGCAAGGCACCAGACCCCACCCCCCCCATTACAGCTGTAGATACACAATAGCTGCACACTGCTCCTGATACTAGGATGGGTTAAATGCAGAGAAACTCATTTCACTGTGTGTGAGTGCATGTGTGTATGACCAATAAAGAGGATATAATCCTCCATATTTAACACCCTGGCAGGGGGGGGGGGAGTTCAAGACACACCTTATGAACTTTAAGTCAAACACAAAACGGTACGGTGAAGAGTCATAAAAACGAGAGAGAGAGAGAGAGAGAGAGAGAGAGAGAGAGAGAGAGGAGAGAGAGAGAGAGGAGAGAGGAGAGAGAGAGAGAGAGAGAGCGAGAGAGAGAGAGAGAGAGAGAGAGAGAGAGAGAACACAGCCTTTCTGTCTGGGTCACCCGAGGTGTCTTCGTCAACACCACCAGTCGAGGCGGTGCGGTGTGTGTGTGTGTGTGTGTGTGTGTGTGTGTGTGTGTGTGTGTGTGTGTGTGTGTGTGTGTGTGTGTGTGTGTGTGTGTGTGTGTGTGTGTGTGTGTGTGTGTGTGTGTGTGTGTGAGAGAGAGAGTGGCAAGCACCAAACGCTCTGTGTGGAGACAGAAGGGAGTTCAATAATAGAAAGAGGAAGTGGCCTTTGGAGGGGAAAAAACAAATCAGTAAAAAACGGTTTCAGAGGGAGGGTGGATGGATGAGATGAGTGGGTGAGTGGATGGGAGGGTGGATGGATGAGATGAGAGGGTGGGTGAGTGAGTGGATGGATGAGATGAGTGAGTGGGTGAGTGAGTGGGAGGGTGGATGGATGAGATGAGTGGGTGGGTGGGTGAGATGAGTGGGTGGGTGGGTGGGAGGGTGGATGGATGAGATGAGTGGGTGAGTGAGTGGGAGGGTGGATGGATGAGATGAGTGGGTGGGTGGATGGGAGGGTGGATGGATGAGATGAGTGGGTGGGTGGGTGGGAGGGTGGATGGATGAGATGAGTGGGTGGGTGGATGGGAGGGTGGATGGATGAGATGAGTGGATGGATGAGATGAGTGAGTGGGTGAGTGGGAGGGTGGATGGATGAGATGAGTGGGTGGGTGAGTGAGTGGATGGATGAGATGAGTGAGTGGGTGAGTGAGTGGGAGGGTGGATGGATGAGATGAGTGGGTGGATGAGATGAGATGAGTGAGTGGGTGAGTGGGTGGGTGGATGGGAGGGTGGATGGATGAGATGAGTGAGTGGATGAGATGAGTGGGTGAGTGAGTGGGTAGATGGATGAGATGAGTGGGTGAGTGGGTGAGTGGGTAGATGGATGAGATGAGTGGGTGAGTGAGTGGGTGAGTGGGTAGATGGATGAGATGAGTGGGTGAGTGGGTGAGTGGGTAGATGGATGAGATGAGTGGGTGGGTGGATGGGAGGGTGGATGGATGAGATGAGTGAGTGGGTGAGTGAGTGGGTGAGTGAGAGGGTGGATGGATGAGATGAGTGGGTGGATGGATGAGATGAGTGAGTGGATGAGATGAGTGAGTGGATGGATGAGATGAGTGAGTGGGTGAGTGGGTGGGTGGACGGGAGGGTGGATGGATGAGATGAGTGAGTGGGTGAGATGAGTGAGTGGATGGATGAGATGAGTGAGTGGGTGAGTGGGTGGGTGAGTGGGAGGGTGGATGGATGAGATGAGTGCCGTCTATACCACACCTTCCTGGCACACCCTGCTAGCTAATGCTGCTTTATATTTGCTCACTCAAGGAGAATAAGATTGGGCTTCAGGTTGAAAGGAGGTTGAAAGACTAAAGCGAAATACCGCTCGACGCACTTATGAACGCATACAGCGATACAGTTAAAGCAGAGTCAATCATCTCTGTGTTTCAAGCACTTTTAGAAGCCTTTTGGCGGATCTATGGTCGGTCCGAGGGTTTGTTTAGCTTTATTTTATATATATTTTTTAGGCCAGCTAAGATTGGAAAAATTCATGCAACCGCAACATTTAGAGCGCTCTGCGACCTCATTCCCCTGGGGGGTGTCAGCACCAGAAAGCCTATCAAGTGGTCTTTATAAACTGATGAGACATAACACACACACACACACACACACACATATACACACACACACATATACACGCACGGGCAAAGTGTACAGAAGCTGGTCAAGGAGCGGCTACCACCGCCGGCAACCGGAAGCGAGCCTGATTTGGGTTGTAGAGTTTGTGCTGCTGCTGCTGCTTTTTTAGCAGTGGAACAACACACACACATACACACACACAATTACACACACACACACTCAATTTCGCACACACACACACAGACACACACACACACACACACACACACACACACACACACACACACACACACACACACACACACACACACACACACACACACACACACACACACACACACACACACACACACACACACACACACAGCAGCTCAAAGAGCATCAACAGGTGGAGGCTGTGTCTAAGTGCGTTCCACCTCCCCGCAGAATATATAAACACAGCTTCACCACTCTCCCCCCCACACACACACTAACCGCCGTGACCACTCTCGTACGCCTCGTCTCCCCCCGCCGCGCTACAGAGAGGGACACCCTGCGGAACAGGGAGTTCACTCAGTCCCGGGGCCGTCCCAGTGAACCAACCGCTGCCCACAGCTACAACAACACCTCCATTCAGTAGCGAGCCGCGTTCGCTGCACCTTCCTGCCAGACGCTGTCACTCTGGAGTGACACACACACACACACACACACACACACGCACACGCACACGCACACGCACACGCACACGCACACGCACACGCACACGCACACACACACTAGCCCTGGGCCACTAGCCCAGTCAACAGAAACTCTCACAGACGTCACGTCTGCGAGAGTTTCTGTTGAATGGGCTACTGGCCCAGGGCTTGTGGCCCAGGGCTTGTGGCCCAGGGCTACTGGCCCCCCCCGCCAACCCGCCCCCCCGCCCCCCCCGCCCCCCCCGCTCCTCTAGCTGAGCCCGTCAACATCTGCACCAACAAAAGAATAAACGCGCATGTGTGTGTGTGTGTGTGTGTGTGTGTGTGTGTGTGTGTGTGTGTG
>CM051008.1:25195409-25207909 GCA_027704905.1 Muraenolepis orangiensis
GCGACCCGGCTACCCCACCCACCCGGCCAGCCGGCCAGCCAGCCATCTACCACCCACCCACCCAGAGAGCTGACGCCCAAGGGCCCACCTTACTCTGACACAAAGGCAGAAGAAGAAGAAGGAGGAAGAGGAAGAGGAAGAGGAAGAGGAAGAAGGAGGAGGAGGAGAAGAAGAAAAAATATAAGAAGGATGAGGAGGAGGAGGAGGAAGAGGAGGAAGAGGGAGGAGGAGGAGTAGGAAGAGGAGCCATAATTGAGCCAGATAGAGAGCGATCCTAGTGTATGTTAAAGCGAGATACGAGGTGGTTGGTCACATTGATTTCCTGGTAGATCTTACCCGGATTAAAAAATAAAAATGATTAGCCAACAGGATGCAATAACCGATCGTGGGGGGGGGGGGGGACGACTGGATGGAGTGTGGTGAGGTGAGGTGAGGTACGAAACCAATAAATGAGGACCACCTGTACGAGCCCTTCTCCGCTCACCCCACTAATGAAAGCTGGCAGTAGCAATATGAAATGCACCGGCGCCAAAGCAAACCAAGTGAATCTCTCCGGGGCGCAGCCAGCTATTGCGCCTGAGTGGGACGACAGGAGAGCGTTGTGATTACCCCGACTCTGTAGGGCTGTGTGCTGACGCAGGGCTTCGGGAAATACTATTGACGATTTTGGGCGTTTTCTGTGTGAACGTTAGCATTGGGAAGAAAACGTGCTGGCAAAAAAAAGAGAAGGACATTCTCCATAGACCCCACAAAGTGGATTTTTAATAGTGGTTTTTGTTTTTTGTCAGTAATAGAATTTCAACACTAATATTACTTGTTCATAGTCAAGGCTGTGCCAATGGCTTCATCAGCATCAAAGCCACGCAAATAGTTTTTTTTTGTTGTACTAAATCCACACATTAAGTACCACCGAGCTGGACATGTGGAAGTACTATCATTATACACACGTTTCCTGATGAATACAGGGGAATAAATCGGTTATGAATACACACCATTCTACTGAAAAGGTTGCGTGATTTCTTAACTGAAAGGTTGCAACGTGTGAATGCAGTTTATCACATGTTAATTTTTTCCTCCCCTACATTGCCCCGGGGTGTGTCCTCTCCCCCCTTTTGTTTGACTTGTACACTAATGTGTGCCAAAGCCAATATGTTAGATTGGCAGATGATTCTGTTATGGTGTCTCTTCTCAGCAGGGATGACCCCGATCACGACCCCGATGATAACCCCGATCGTGACCCCGATCACGACCCCGATCGCGACCCCGATCGTGACCGCAATCTTGACCGCGATCGTGACCGCGATCGCGACCCCGATCGCGACCCCGATCGCGACCCCGATCGCGACCCCGATCGTGACCCTGATCAAGACCCCCATCATGACTCCCATCATGGCCCTGTAGTGGCAGAATTCACAGACTGGTCCAAGTCATCCTCCTTGGACATTAATGCATCCAAAACTAAAAAGAGATGAATACTACGATCGTCTCCTCCTGTGGTGATGAATGCTCTGTGAGTTTGAGTTTTTCCATAGATTGCGTATCTGTATGAATGTGAATGAATGTGAACCTGTGAATGATCAGGCTGTTTAGTTTGTGCTGCAGCATAACCGCCCACGACAAGCTGCTGACCTTGGAGGTTCGTGCGGATGCCGCGTGACGACGAGCCCATCAGCACAAGTACATTTATGGTAAGCTTTGAAGTCTTAATGTTGACCTTTAGATTTTGTATTCCAGTTTTTATTAAATCAGTTCTCACATCCTCCTTTTGTCAGCTGGGTCACTTACCCTCCGACATATTTGCATATTTGAAACAGATTGCAGGGTATTGTATAAGTGTGGCGCAAAAATTGCAGGCACGAACGACCTGGAATGACCTTCCTCATTTGTACTAGGTCAGGTCCTGGAAGGAGGCCCGGTTCCACCCTGGCCGATCCCAGCCACTCCCGGTCCAAGGAGTTCATGTCGCTTCCGTCCGGCCGCAGATAAAATCTGCCACGGTGTCGGACCGATTAAAAAATATTGTGCCCCTGCTGCCATTGGCCTTTTAAAATAACTCAATGTGATCTTGATAAATGGTAAATGGACTGCAATTATATAGCACTTTTCTAACCAGTGCGGCCACTCAAAGCGCTTTACAAGTCAGGCCTCACACTCACCCATTCATACACCCATTCACACACCGACGGCGGAGTCAGCCGTGCAAGGAGACCTCCGGCACGTCGGGAGCAGTTAGGGTTCGGGTGTCTTACTCAGGGACACCACGACACGAGTTGGCTAGGAGGAGGAGCCAGGGGAATCGAACCAGCAACCTTCCGGTTGTCAGACAACCAGCGCTACCACCTGAGGTACTGCCGCCCCGTACTGCACTTACGGTTTATCGTTTGTCTGTTGGTTATGTGGTTACTGCTGGCTGTTCAACACATTGCCCCTCAGGGGTTCATAAAGATATCCTTGAGCCGTGTCAGTGAGCACAGCCAGAGTGAGGCGTAAGAGTGTGCAGTCATCACAGCGAAGCCACAGAGACGACCCACAACAGCCATTCACTCATACTCTTCTCTCGGTTTGTGGCAGGACCACACCCACTCACCCACCACAGCTCAGGTGGCGTCAGGGTCGCATGTTAGACCTCACCTGCACACACACATGAAGACAGGCAGTCAAGCAGGGAGGCACACGCACGCAAAAACAGACACACACCCGTCTCTGCCTGAGTGTGTGTGTGTGTGTGTGTGTGTGTTATGAAGCTAAATATGCAGAAACCACATAGCAGCCAGAGCATGAACCCACAGTTATTTAAATGAGTGTGTGTGTGTTCATGTTTGTGTGTGCACATGTTTCTGTTTATGACTTTGTGTGTGTGTGTGTCTTCCCCTGAAGAAACACACCTCTTTGTCCACAACTGTCCACTTTTCACTTCAAAGGCAAATCAATTTCTTCATATGATCCTCTCTCTCTCTCTCTCTCTCTCTCTCTCCCTCTCTCTCCCTCTCTCTCCCTTATGTAGGTTCTCCCACTGTAATGGACACTGCAACTCTACAGCAGTGGTGGTGAACCGTCCTGCTCTACTCTCCAGGAGTCTCACAGGCACGCATGCAGCACCACACACACACACACACACACACACACACACACACACACACACACACACACACACACACACACACACACACACACACACACACACACACACACACACACACACACACACACACACACACACACACACACACACACACACACACACACACTTTGCCGGGGAGTGGATGGGAAGAGAGAGAGAGAGAGAGAGAGAGAGAGAACTGAACACATTGTACTCTACAGTTGGTCACCATGCTACTAGACACACAGTCTGTCCCGGTGCGGGCGTCAGGATGAAATATGCCACTGGCCCCGTGGAGCACCATGTGCCTGTCTGTACAGGAACCCTGACCTCATTACCACCCCCCCCCCCCCCCCCCCAGCTGTAAATCAACCAGGCCGAGGTGAGGGTCGAGGATGAGGGCGGAGCCAGGAAACATATTAAAGTACGACCTCCGTCTGGATGGAGGGACTAAGCTGATGTGAGTGTGAGTGAGTGAGCAATTGACTTGCGTACTGTACTAATTGTAGGGGGCAGCAGTACTAAATAACAACATAAATACTACAGTAGAGTACTACACTACATACTATGAAGTCAGAATAGGTACCTCCACAAACCCCATGTGCCAGACACCGAGGAAGACTCCATCCACTCACGTCTAACCCAACCATCTCTCTATCTCTCTCATTCTTTATCAGAGATTCATCTGTCTCTCGGAGCTCCTGGCTCGGCTCTTGCCACACACATACCTGTGGTGGGCCACAGGACCTCATGTTAACCCACACCCTCCCCCTCCACATCTCTCTCTCATGTACTACACATGCCTCTCTCTGTCCCTGTGTCGCTCTCTCTCTCTCTCTCTCTCTCTCTCTCTCTCTCTCTCTCTCTCTCTCTCTCTCTCTCTCTCTCTCTCTCTCTCTCTCTCTCTCTCTCTCTCTCTCTCTCTCTCTCTCTCTCTCTCTCTCTCTCTCTCTCTCTCTCTCTCTCTCTCTCTCTCTCTCTCTCTCTCTCTCTCTCTCTCCCTCTCCCTCTCTCCCTCCCTCCCTAACGGTGACATCTCAGGGGCGCAGGGCTGAGTGTGCCCGCTTCTGTTTTTCCATCAGCTGTTTTATTTTCTCCATTACAGCGGATCATTCTGCGTCAGCAGGGCCATCAGGGTTAGGGACGGGGAGAGGGAGGTGTGTGTGTGTGTGTGTGTGTGTGTGTGTGTGTGTGGTGTGTGTGTGGGTGGTGAGAGATAGGGAGAGATACAGAGAGTGGGGCATATGTAGAACATAAGAGAGAGAGAGAGAGAGAGAGAGAGAGAGAGAGAGAGAGAGAGAGAGAGAGAGAGAGAGAGAGAGAGAGAGAGAGAGAGAGAGAGGTGTGTAATGTGTGGAACATAAACAAGTGAACTGCATTAAACCTCTTAAATAGCCCTCCTTAATGCTCCCCACAGACATGCAGCCTTTACAGGGAACCCTGGTGTGTTTTCACTTTCCATTAAATCTCTCTGGATGCTTCTATTAACATATGAACTGACCCCATGGCTCTGGGTTACCGCACAGACTCCAACGCACTGTGTACTGGAGACATACATACAGTATGCATGCATATAGTACTGCTGGCCGATATATGGCCTGGTTACATTGTACATTACCTAGTTTTTGTATGGATATACACTGGTAATTTGCACTACATTTGTAATTTGCACTACTGTTTATAGGGCCACTGAAATAATAGGGATACATTCTATATTTTTTATGGCAATTTTCTAACTTATTATTGTTTAGTTTTGTTTAGCTTTCTTTTAACATAATCTATTTTTCGTACTGTGTGTATGAGTGTCTCGAAGATTGCGTGATTGGTTGTACGTTGTACATCGTATGGTACGATCAGAGCCATAGAGATAATGTTATCATATTATGTATATAATATTATAATATTATCTCTATGGCTCTGCATACGATGACAGTAAAGGCATTCTGATTCAGATTGCGCTATCCTGATATAGGTAATTTCATATCTGGATCGAACAATATGGCATGTCTGGTGATTCAATACCAGAAAAGTGTCTATATACTGTATAAAATAACCACATGGTAAAGCCTATTTTTGTATACTGTATGTGTGAATTATTCAAGATGTTTAATTGCCATTTGCAAAAAGTACATTGGAATGCTTACTCCCCATTCTCTCCCATAGTATGAATGTCCTACAACAATACTTAACTAAACTATACAATACTATACTATACTATTGAAAAATGAGAGTAAAAGTTCTCAGGTTATTAAGAAAGTGAGTGCAAAACCAACAAAACTGTTTCAATATAATGACGAAAATATTGCCATAACGAAGTTCGTCCGTTTCCGACATTGCGGTAGAAACTATATAAATATACAGTATATAATAGACATTTTGATATGTTTGTGACTATATATATATATATATATATATATATATATATACTGTATCAACCATATCGCCCAGCCCTGGAATATAAAGTACAAGGAATGGAATAAAGTTGAGGCAAAAGACATCTAAATATCTCCTAATATCTGCACATACCTCATACCTACTCTATGGTTATTTTACACCTGTTTTTAGTAGTCGTCTTTTTAGTAGACTGTTTTCACATATTATTCAACAACTGTACATCATATATATTACCATGCACTTTGCTGCAACATTTGCACTCTGGTTAGATGCCAAATTCCTTTCGATGTACTGTACTTGTGCTGTACACTGACAATACATTAGAATCTAATCTAATCTAATCTAGTCTAATAAACTCCGGCCCACCTTGGCTCACTTGGTGGGACCAGCAGACCGGCTCTTCTTCCACCTCTGAGCGGACACACTGCAGGCCTGTGTCCCCCCCCAGGCGGAGCTGGGGAGCCGTCCACTGGAATGTTCTCATGCTAATATTGACCTTCAATCAAGATCCTCGGCAGGGGGCCCTGCAGATTCACATCACACCGGCACAAAAACCACAGAATGTAGAGAACTCAAATCAGGCACGCCGACGACACAAGAGCTAAAAGCTCTTGGTTATGGCGCCCTCACGCCATAGCCATCACCAGTTGCGTATCGTTGCGAATAAAAAAAAATAGTGGTCATAAGTTCCGAACGCAACAACGGTTTTTATAGGTTTAAAGTACGCAACAAGCACACAGGTGATCGCAGACGCACGCAGAGTAAGTTCGGAAATGTTGAACATGTTCAATAATTCTCTGTTGTTTATTTGCTTTGTGTGTGTATTGGCTTCACCGTTTGTCGTAGCCTCTGTTCGATGGACTCATTGGGTCAAATCTATGGAGCCAACTTTATTGTACTTCTACCTGAGAACTGGTTCCGCTCTTGGAGGCTCTTGTTAGGGAGGAAATGCACTTGTGACTTCTGGTGACTAGTAGTTCATTTGCCTACCTATTATTGAATGCCCTTACCGTAAGCCTGTAAGACTTACCGTAAACCAAGCTTCATTAGCTTACCATCGAGCGTATGAACCGAAACCCTGAGACAGTGTGTTGTGTGCAGAAGGGGGACAGGACGTAGGGAAGTCACGCATGGGTGGTTTAAACACTGAGCCAGTGTTCCACACCTGCACCCAGGACACAACATGAGCACCAAGCTCATGTTCATGTTGTCACCACCAGCCAAATGCTAATAAAATATGCAAGTGGCAGGTAGATCCGCTTGGAAAGGTAAACAATGCTCCTCTATCAAGTGGCCGGTCAAATTTGAATATTCAAGATAGATAGGTAGGTACAGTAGATACTTGTATTTGTAAGTACCCAATACACATACATATACTATACTACAAACTTCTAGGGGTGGCAGTAGCTCCGTCTGTTGGGACTTGGCTTG
Source organism: Muraenolepis orangiensis (assembly GCA_027704905.1). Taxonomy (NCBI): domain Eukaryota; kingdom Metazoa; phylum Chordata; class Actinopteri; order Gadiformes; family Muraenolepididae; genus Muraenolepis; species Muraenolepis orangiensis. Next base: position 25,202,335 of record CM051008.1, read on the forward strand.
GGAACCGGGGGGGCGTCGGTTCAAGTCCCCCGAAACGGACCAAGTACGGAGTGAGAACCTGCCGAGGTGCCTTTGAGCAAGGAGCCCACTGCTCCAAATACTAGGATGGATTAAATGCAGAGAAAACAAATGTCACTGTGTGTGTACATGAGGATACAATCCTCAAGATTTAGATTCGCACTTTGGAATACAGGTGTAGAGGAACCATATTAGGGTTATTTGTCCCGTGGACAGAAAGGTGAATTTAGCACCGTGTCGTTGATATGTACCAAAGTCTCAATTGAGCTTTAAAAAACAGGGTGAGGAGGAAGTGACCTTCCGTAGTGATGCCGGTACCCCCCCCCCCCCCCCCCTACCTTCCCCGTCCTGCATAATTAACATCCTCTCAAACACATGACCTCAACCTGACAGCACCGGCGACACCAGAGGTTCTGCAGGGGACTATTAACAGCACTGCTGTAGTCGAAAGGAACACACTCGAAAAATATACCCCACACACACACGCCTTCACGCCTGCACAGAAGACTGTTTGTGAGAATCGCCCGGAAGCTGTGTGGTATATTGATTTAAATATAAAAATATTCCCTTTGGTGGGCGCTTTTATCCGAAGCAGTCTGACAATACCGCCTGATTCCGTGACCCGTCTTGGTACGGGTCGGCCTAGTGGAAGTTTAACCCCTAACCCTGGCGGTGGTAATGCCTTGCACTGCCAGTTGATCGACTCACACCACTATTACTCTGACTCTTGACAATGTGTTAAAACCCGGACAACAAGCCAGCGACAGCTTGAGGGCCAGGCAAGCACGTCTACACCGGCTAGACTTAGTTGAACTCCGGACAGACAGACAGACAGAGGAAAGAGAGAGAGCGATAGAGAGCGATAGAGAGAGTGAGAGTGAGAGTGAGAGTGAGAGAGAGAGAGAGAGAGAGAGAGAGAGAGAGAGAGAGAGCAACAGAGAGAGAGACAAGGAGACTCTCATGAGACTGTAATGTTCAGTAGTGTTCTCTGAGCGTTTTAAAGACTGGAGATGGGGGAGTAGAGGGGATGGGGGGGGTGGGAGTAGAGGGGATGGGGGGGGTGGGAGTAGAGGGGATGGGTGGGGGGGGTGGGAGGGTTATTGGAGCACTACGTGGCCTCCTGCCTGCACGCGTTAAGTCAGATCTCCAGCAGAGCTAGACGGATTCTCCCCAAGGTTTGGGCACACACACACACACACACACACACACACACACACACACACACACACACACACAGCTCAAATCCCTGCTAATCCTGATTGGCTGTTTCAGCAGCGGCCTGGCTATCACAGGGATGCCCCCCACTGAAGTAGAAAGCACTGCATGAGGGAGAGAGAGAGAGAGAGAGAGAGAGAGAGAGAGAGAGAGAGAGAGAGAGAGAGAGAGGAGAGAGAGAGAGAGAGAGAGAGAGAGAGAGAGAGAGAGAGGTGCTGACGGACACACACACACACACACACACACACACAGAGGAAGGGGGGGGGGGAGAAGTCAGCTATACCTAAACTGCAATTGACACACACACACACACACACAAACAAACACATCAATACTGTACATACAGTGTTTTTCCGACTGCTGCTGGCCCAAGTCAAAACTATAGAGGAAGCGTGGATGAGTAGAGAACTGACAGCACAAGAGAGGACAGGGACGCAATGTGCCATCGAGGCTCATTTCAAAATAAAGGCGACAAGATGCTAAACATCATGTTACAGAACACTGAGAATGGGAAGAGAACGTGGAGTTTTTTTAAGCAACACACAGGAGATGCAGGACAGTTTGAACATGCAGTACAGAGCCGGGAGTATCCAGGCATGGAACAGGGAGGAATACAGAGAGAGAGAGAGAGAGAGAGAGAGAGAGAGAGAGAGAGAGAGAGAGAGAGAGAGAGAGAGAGAGAGAGAGAGAGAGAGAGAGAGAGAGAGAGGAGAGAGAGAGAGAGAGAGAGAGAGAGAGAGAGAGAGAGAGAGAGAGAGAGAGAGAGAGAGAGAGAGAGAGAGAGAGAGAAGAGAGAGAGGTTGAGAGAGAGAGAGAGAGAGAGACACACACACAGAAAGAAAAAGAGAGAGAGGAAGAGACTAAGCAACAAATATCAATACCTTGCCTGCAACACAAGTGAATAGGCTAAGCATACATCTATATATATACATCCATATATCCATAATATACATGTATTGTTTATCTCAAGCAACAACAGAGAGGCTTAGAAGACAGTTGTTGTGCAGCGCTGTGAGGTTGTATGCGCCCAGTTCTCCTTTGTCAAGGCCAGCCCCAAGTCTTTGTTCATTCTCTCAGTCTTTATCAGAGATTCATCTGTCTCTCTGAGCTCCTGGCCCTACTCTTGCCACACACATACCTGTGGTGGGCCACAGGACCTCATGTTAACCCACACCCTCCCGCTCTCTCTCTCTCACCCCCCTCTCTCTCTCTCTCTCTCTCTCTCTCTCTCTCTCTCTCTCTCTCTCTCTCTCTCTCTCTCTCTCTCTCTCTCTCTCTCTCTCTCTCTCTCTCTCTCTCTCTCTCTCTCTCTCTCTCTCTCTCTCTCTCTCTCTCTCTCTCTCTCTCTCTCTCTCTCTCTCTTCTGCCTCTCTCTCTCTCTTCTGCCTCTCTCTCTCTCTTCTGCCTCTCTCTCTCTACTTGAATACACTTGTATGAATGACAATTTTATTTATTTTATTTTCTGACAGAACGAACACCTTGTCATAAAACAAACCCAAAAACAATCCTTTTGACACCAGGGGCTGCCAGCAGCTCACCTACAGCGGCGCTAATCATTGACCAGGTCTTCAAAAGAAGAGGAGCGTTGTTAGAATGAGTGAGCTATTAAAACCCTGCGCCGTTTATCATGGGCTTCCTGCACGACCTGCCGTGTACTCTGTAGCATTACATAACCAGGGGCTACGCTAGGCTGCCATGGTCACGGGTAGGAAGCACGCACACACACACACACACACACACACACACACACACACACAGTGCCACACCATGCTATCTCGCTCTGCAAGAAACGTAGCCCAACATCCTGGTTGACGACGAGAGGGAATTGTATGGGCCGATACAGTGCCACTGTAAACTCACTGCACACACACACACACACACACACACACACACACACACACACACACACACACTTTCTCTCGCATGCTCTTGCACACGTGCACTCACACATACTTGAACAAAGGGAACAAACAAAAAGAGCAGGAGTCTCCTTGCTGATTGGTGGGGAACTCAATATTGCGTGGCGGTCCCGCCCACTTTGCTGACAAACGGCCGGTGCAATTATTTACCTCCGCCATCCAAGATGGAACGGAGGTTATGTTTCACCCCTGTTTGTCTGTGGGTCAGTTTGTTTGTTTGTTAGCAAGATAACTTCTGTACATAAAAGGTTATGTACAGAATTGGACTTGGTGGTTAGATTACTTATGGGCCAAGGAACAGTTGATTTGATTTTGGTGCAGATCCGGATCCAAAACTGGATCTGTATCCAGGGGATATCCATCCTTTTTTGGTTTGGCGTACGTATGGGCTCTTCTGAGCACCCTCAAATTAAGTAAAGTTTCTATGGACTCAAATTTATAAATTTCTTCTTTTCAGGACATCTAAAAAAGACGAATTCTAGGTGCGGCTCGAATGATGTCCAAGAAATAATATGAAGCGCCTGTTTCAAATATGACCACATGAATACAACGCAGTCATCGCTAGACCGCATAATGGTAATCGGCCGACTCACGCTCTCTGCTGCTGCCACAGCCGTGATTTCAGGGCGGACTGAATCTAAACCCCAATCACACCTATATATATATATATATAGATTCAAGATTCAAGATTTGTGCAACAAGTACAATGGAATGCTTACTCCCCCTTAAAATAACAATAAAGTGACTGCCGGATGAGTGTTTTTGGTCTGAGATTACTCTCATCGGACAAACAAGGGGTCATTGTGTACCAAATGCGGTTATGTGTGTCCACATTAATGTGTGTGTGCGTGTGCGTGTGCGTGTGCGTGTGTGTGTGCGTGTAGTGACTATATCCTTTCTTCTTAAGTGAGAATATGAAGAAATATCCCTTTTGTGTCATTGGTGCCAAGTCTCCCGCCCGAAAAATGTGTGTGAACTCTACCCTCGCTCGTTGACCTCTTGCTCCGGTGTCTGCGGGGGAGGGGGGGGGCTAGCGGACGCCTCTCTGGACAAGCGGAGCTGAGCTGCTGCAGCCTAGCCAAGCCACACACACACACACACACACACACACACACCGATACTGCCACCGCCACCGATGGCATTTCATGTGTTTAAGCACTCACCATCAACATGTAGCCTCCTGCTAGCTGACTCAGTGAGCAAGACCAAGGGGAGGCATGACTGACGCATGTGCTGCTCGGTGTGTGTGTGTGTGTGTGTGTGTGTGTGTGTGTGTGTGTGTGTGTGTGTGTGTGTGTGTGTGTGTGTGTGTGTGTGTGTGTGTGTGTGTGTGTGAGCAGCTCTGTGTCTTGGCAGGAAATTGCCCTTCCCATCTGGAGTGTTCATTGTGCCAGGGAGAGTTGCAAGACACACTTGCACACACAGACACACACACAGACTAAGACACTGTTTAACCTTAATCACTTCCAAGCTAAGTCACAGGACATATTAACGTTAACGGAAAGAACAATCCATTTAGCGAGGTACCACCCACATTAAAACCTTCCGCTGGTTAGATGACTGGCTTCACCACTTTCACTTTCACTATGGCTGGTAATTACTGCTGCATAAGCCACCGCATTTCCTGAAGGCATTCGCCCACAAGGCGGGTGCTTTAACCACCTACGCTACTGTACACAGCATCTCAGACCTTAAGAGGTTGATTTATTACATGATCCCAAACTGTTTTGGGGATGTCGGGGGACGTGTGTGTGTGTGTGTGTGTGTGTGTGTGTGTGTGTGTGTGTGTGTGTGTGTGTGTGTGTGTGTGTGTGTGTGCAGCACCACCCAGCATCCACCCAGCATCCTGAGTGAGGTGGCTGAGGTAGGGGGACTATGTCTACAGCCAGAAGTGCTCTCCATTCGGCGACCACTTTGTGCTGATTCAATAAAAGGGAAGAATTGCACATTAGGCTCCTCTCACTGTCACACCCCGCTGGTGATGATGACGGCATGCGGGAGAGAGGGGGGGGGGGGGGGGGGGTGGGGGGGGGGGGAGGGGGGAGGTTTGCATGACAGTTAGTTCCTCTTTCCACAGGCGTAGTCTTGAACTTGACAGCTCTGATCGGCTCCTCTGTGCCAAGTTGCTGTTGTACACGTAGTACGCCTAGTAGTTGCTTGTGTGGTGAATTACGGCTCAGTCAAAATGTCTGGAAGCTTCTTTGTGATTGGAAACTATAGCGGTTAAAACTACAACTCAGGACGTGCTGATATGATCTGTGTGTGTGTGTGTGTGTGTGTGTGTGTGTGTGTGTGTGTGTGTGTGTGTGTGTGTGTGTGTGTGTGTGTGTGTGTGTGTACGGGTCGGTCGGTCAGTCGGTCAATAAAACAATGAGTCACACTGGGATATAGTTTCAATACAGTAGTGTGTGGATCACACTGTT
>CM051008.1:25212909-25225409 GCA_027704905.1 Muraenolepis orangiensis
CAAGTGTGAGGAAGACACAACGCTCTGTCCTTTCTGTAACAGTACCAGAGGCAGGGACACACTCCCCCGTGGCCCTGTTTATCCCTCCAATGTAGTTAGATAAAGAACACTGATGATTATACGCAACTGAATATGCACACGTTAATAAAGTGTCCATGTGTTTTATGATGTGTAGGCGTCACTGATAAACAATAAAGTCAATAGTGCCGGTGAGGGCATATACCATTCACCACTAATCTCTAGGTCGGAGGTCAGTCCACGGAGATCAAGAGGCTTGCGACGGGAATTTGTTAGGGGCGTGGCAGTGGAGGGACAGACAAGACGATCAGTCAGGCGTACCGCGCTGCTCGCACCATCGCTGGTGTTAAAAGATGAGTTTAGATTTTTGTTCAAAGGTGGCAGACCTTCATGCCACAGTACAGCAGCTAAATTTAGTTTTAACATTTTTTACCATTCCCTATATTGTTGATATTGTATCATAATATACACTAGAGGACACCATCAAGTCATCGTACTATAAGCTCTTGCCCCACCATACAGTACTTTATGCACTTGCTTGCCTCAAAGTCCAGGATAACCCTCGAGGACCCTCGAGGAACGTGATGTGTCACAGTAGGACCATAGAGGAACATCATGTGTCACAGTCAAGATAGAGGGACAGAGTGCACCTGGAAGATATTTAGTTCCACCTGGTGGGCAGAAGTAGTAACTAGGAACACTCAGGAAGAACTAATATTCAAAATTCAAAGAGACAGGAGAATACACACAAAAAGGTTTGATTTAAAAGGTATTTATGTGAAGTAAATGTGCATGACCAACTCCTACATTATAGACATGACAAGGCCTTATGACGTGCAACAGTTGCCTTTCCACGATATGAAAGACGCATTTAAAATCTTAACAATTAATAACTAATTCATGTTGAAATGCATAGAAGGCACTTCATCGACTTTTTGGGAGACATTCTCCTTACAAAAAAGAAATACTCTGTACATCATTTGAGCAGACACCGTCTCGATTGCGCAAGCAGCAGAAATGTTACGAACGTACATCGGTGTTTGACACATCATAATGTCACTTTTTCAATTATTCATTCTTGATAACAACTTTTTACAATACTCTACAATACTTCAACAAGCTCTGAAACAACAAGTGGAATTCTAAGCATTTTTCAAAATACTCATTGTTCTAACTCAAGTTATTTTTTTAAATGACAAAATATAATAATTAATTGCATAAATATTCATACAGGAGGTAAATACATCATGGATATAAAATCACTATACCCACAAACAATGTGTTAGATCTTAACTTTCACACTTTAATAATCTTGAAATGATTTCCCTTTTGAGTTAGAGTGACTTCTGGCACCGTGGCTATGAAATGGTCTTCTTGACCACAAACTAGTACCATTGCACACAACGTTATTATTACTGAGGAACTACTGATGTAAAACCCAACACAACATCATCAGCTGATGGAACTAACCCATGTGTTGCTTTACCGCTGACTCGGCTGGACAATGAGTCCAGGCCGATCTGTGATGTACTTTGAGGACAAGAAGTCCAGGCTGATCTGTGATGTACGAGAAGCACCAAAGACCATTGAGCAAGTACAGACTTGCATGGTTTGATGAACTGGAAGGGACTTGTTCATCCAGAGTCATCAGAGTAAACTGAAAAATAGAGGGTCAGCGCCGCCCTGGATATGGAGCACCTTAGGTGCGATAAAGTATAAGCGCCGATAAAGTATAAGCACTGAAATGTGGGGCGCATGGCAGAACCCAGAAGGGCCCTCACAGCCCTTCTCGAACCCATGCTAAGCAAACGGAAAAGGTCAACAAAACGCCCACCCTCGCTCACGTGTTGCTCCGATAGCCGTGTTGTTGACGTCAGGGTGTGTCAGCCCGGCCTTATCTAACGTTCACACACACTCAGGGGGCACCCCGGGGGTTGTCCCCCCCCCCCCCCCCCCGCCCGAGCCTATACAGTGTTGACGTACTCAGTCATTCAGCGAGACTCAACAACCGGTCGGTCAGAGGCCTAGTCTGGTCTAAAGAGGGGATTCCCCAACTCAAAACACGAGGCGTCACGTGTTGCAGACGATTGCCGAGCTTAGATATCTTGGCACGCGAGCCAAGATATCGCTGCCAAAACAAAAAAACAGCCTACTCATCTTTCATGGGTGATTATCAAAACAGCGAAATGATAAAACCTACATACAACCAGGAAATAAAAAACACAATAAAAACCATAGCATGGAGAATTACATCCAATGTACCAATTATATAACTTATATATATATAACTATCTTGACGTCTTACGGCAGGAAAAAACAGCAGACAACCACCGGATGATGAATAGAGATACAATTGTGTCGTACTTGTACTATGACAATAAAGGCATTCTGAGAGAGAGAGAGAGAGAGAGAGAGGAGAGAGGAGAGAGGAGAGAGGAGAGGAGAGAGGAGAGAGAGAGAGACAGACACGGGCCGCTCAGTTGAAGTCCCGGTCTGGGAAGATGAGCGGCGCCAGGAGGGTCCAGAGATAGAGGGCCAGGCCCAGCCAGCTGGACGCCATCTTCACCCACACAGCCGGCATGCTACTGCTCATGGCCTGGGTGCTGGTGTCGGGCCTGAGGACAACCACAGAAATATGAGAGAAACAAAAAAAAGAAAAAAGAAACCAGAAAAAACCCACTGATGACTAATAATATAAATTTAAATTCAAATAGAAAAAAGGGCCGAGAGCCGTCCATGAAACATCACGGACGTACCTGGACACACAAAGCTAAGAGACCTTTAAATTGACACCTTTTATGGTGTCGATGTGGACTACGAGTTACGTCTGCACCATGATGACAAAACTGATGATTATTTTATAGCCCGATATTGTGATTGCAGTTATTCCGTGTCGCTGTAGTGTGTATATATAAAAAAAACTATTATAAAGCCATTTGCTGAGTTGTCAAGGTTTGTAATTTGACTTAAATGTAACGGGTATACTAACATTTTTTTGAATTATTAATTAAATTAATACATAGAAAAAATATTGATATTCGATTTATATGCAATTAATTGTGCAGCCCTACTACAGGTACATTATGCATGCTACAAATGTTATGCTCGTTTAGATCTTAACCATTCATTCTCACATAACCTTGTGTCCCTTTTGAATTTTCTCCCTCATTTCAACTCAAACTGATTTCACAACAAACATTTTGTGTGGAGAATATAAAACATGCTGCCCGGTCAAAATAGAGTCTGCAGCAGGTCACACAGGTCACAGGTGAAAGGTCATAGGGCAGAGTACTCACTGGTACCAGTTGGTCAGGGTCATCATGATGTAGAGGGAGGCGAGGAAGAGGTGGAAGTGGAAGAAGGAGTAGCTGTAGGAGACGCCGTCCTCCTCGTTGTCCACGGCCCGGAGGACCCCGTCCTCCCCCACCACGCCCCCTCCCCCGGAGCCTCTCCCCTCCTCCGTCTGCATCAGCTTGTTCACCTGGGTGTTGCTGGAGGATCGGATACTGCGGGGGGGGGGAGAGACAGAGGGGTGCATTAGGGGGAGGTTTCAACAGCACTAATTATTGAGTAGCAAACCCAAATCAAACAGTTCATACAAATCAAGAACTGTTGTTGTCGTCGTTATCACACACACACACACACACACACACACACACACACACACACACACACACACACACACACACACACACACACACACACACACACACACACACACACACACACACACACACACACACACACACACACACACACACACACACACACACACACACACACACACACACACACACACACACACACACACACACACACACACACACACACGTTTGGCAAACTGTCAGATTTGTCCTCCACAAAATAGGGGGGCAGCATTTTACTGGAAAGTTGTGGTGTCCCCCAAATGTCCTCTCCCCTTTCCCTCCTAAAGTCAGGATTACATTTCCCGCGTAATTTTGACATGATTGACATGAGGTAAGAACACGCCCTCTGGGCAACGCTACTTCTTCCTCCTCGGGTTGTTGTACCGAAGGCAGACCAGACGCTGCGGTGACAGCGCCTCTTGAGGTACAAAGTAGTATTACGAGAGTGCGGGCCGGCCTAGCTGCTAACTTAAGTGAATATCTCTGCAGCACAATACATAGACATCTTTGACATAGTGTCAAAACTATTAATTTCCTCACATTCTGTTGATAATTGCAGACATTTTTGGAATGTTATAGACTTATATAAAAAGGTAAACATTGCACCTTTAAGCATTTAGCAGACATGTCTGGGACACTTCTAGGCGTGTTTAACGGAGGTCACACTCGTCTCGAGTCGATGACACTTAAAAGCAGTGTCCTCTTTAGTGCTGCGGTAGTTGATAGTTATCATGCAATAAAATGTCAAATAAACATTTTTCAAGTGTTAAAATCGAAAACATGGTACAAATCTCGTGTAGTTGCTTTTTTCCTTTGCTTTCTTTTTGTTTTGTTTTCTTGGAACAGTGATGGTAATGTTATATCTATTGGGAAAATGTTGAAATGTAAGACGTATCCGTTTAAAGTGTGTTTTATTTAAGCTATGGTTTAGGGCAGGGTACTTTGCAATTCTCCCTATTGTGTAGAAAGATTTGAATATCTGTTGAACATCCAATATCTGATGTCACGCAAACCCGCTTGGAGGCGGGTCTGGTATGCTTTGGCCTAACGCCAGACATGGTCCACCGACGACGATCGGCAAATGTAAACTTGTAATGGCAATGCAAATCAATGAGACATGGTTTTGACTCGCCGTGGCCAAGAGTCCCAAGCCAAGTCCCAACAGACTGAGCTACTGCCGCACTTATAATTATTAGCTAGCTAATCAGAAGGGTTGGGAAACCATTATAACTTGTACATAATCGGTCAATCTCAGAGACACACAGCTAGTACACACATCAACTAAGCATATTGTAACTTCAATGTCAAATTCAATTCCACTACAACCACTAGAGCTAACAAATACACCACATCCCCGGCAGGGACCCTGAGCTGACCTGGCGTAGAGTGTGCAGAACAGGAAGACCACCAGACCAACGATGCTCTGAGCGTCCCACCACTGCAGGTGCTCCGCGGTGCTGGGGTCCGGGGTGGGCAGGGCGGAGCTCATGTTGGACACCAGATTCAGTAGGCTGGGGTTACAGTTACGATCTGAGAGCGGAACACACACACACACACACACACACACACACACACACACACACACACACACACACACACACACACACACACACACACACACACACACACACCACACACACAACACACACAATGAAGGCATAGTGTCTTTGTACCTGGCCTTAAGATACATCGCAGGCCGTTGGATTCTTGGAACTATAAAAAGATCCAAGAAACTTTGATATATCCAGTAATACTTTTGGAGCATGGCATTACTTGTGTCCCACCAGCATGCATTTATATTAACTCTGGAATATCCATAAATAAAATCTAAAAGTTATTTGTAAGCATGAGTTGGTTTTCATGGCATTTAATGACATCAACGTAAAACTTCTATTGGATCACAAACAGATTATGATATTATGAGCAGTGTATCGCCCTCCAGTGGTCATTATGTGTTATGACCATTATGCATGTTTAGGTAATATTATTCAAAAATGTTTACACTCTACATTATACACAAACTGTATTAAATATATATTCCCTCCAAGTTTGTCAAGCTCCAAAATAAAACAATTGGTAGGGCAACACAGATCAAATGTGTTCTAGAATTTCACACTGCGGGATGGAATGGGGAGTAAGCGTTCCAATGTACTTGTTGTACAAATGGCAAATTCAATTCTTGAATATTAAACATGACAAAAGTTTGTCAGAAACTGTGTGTGCCAACTATCAGCACATGCTGCTTACGGTTCACCTGCACTTTGTAGATTGAACTCTCTAGCACACATCAAACTAACATAGGGAACAGGGTAGGGGTTAAAGGGGTTAATTTCTTGTTGTTGAGGTGACTCACTTGGATTGTTGGTCATTGCAGCCCATGTGACATACATGGTGTAGAGGGAGATAAGAGACGCCTGGAGCAGACCAGAGTGAGGCTGAGCTTCCTGTGATGACACACACACACACACACACACACACACACACACACACACACACACACACACACACACACACACACACACACACACACACACACACACACACACACACACACACACACACACACACACACACACACACACACACACACACACACACACACACACACACACACACACACACTTTACTTCTCTTAAATGATCAAAGGCCAAGGCAAATACTGTATGTAATGTACTACACTTCACTTCACTTCCTGTCAATCATTTCTTGTAGGGTTGATTTTCTGGTAGAATTACTTTAGGTTAGGGGTTCTGAACCGGTCTAGCCTCTGGACCCACATGTGTTGTTAGGTCACAAGTCAAAAAATACAAGTAAATATTTACCAATATTGCAGAAATCAACACCTTCATGAACTGTTTAAAACAACAATTGGGGCTGAACTCAACAAAATAGTAAGCGATTGAAACATGAATTAACGTTGAAGCATTAGTTCATTTATGGGCTTATAACCATTTTTGAATTGCTATGCATATGCATAGCAAATATTTATACAATTGACTACGACACTAACTTCTCAGCTTGGGGCATACCTCACACAGGCTAAACCAGCCATCTGCTTTAACACAAATGTTATGTTATGATAATGAATACAAAAACAACAAAAAACATTTAAAATGTATTTCACATCTAAATTGGGTGGTTTTCCCCAAACGTGGTCGGGGCATGCGCCGCAGTCGGTCGGCGTACCTGGACTTTAGGCAGGATGGAGACGACGGAGATGATGACGCAGAAGATGAGGTTGAGGCTGATGAACACCTTGTGTTCGGTGCAGTCGTCGGGCTGCGTGTAGTAGACGTAGAACAGCACCACCGCCGTGAGCGAAAGGGCGTAGTGGAGGACGGTAAAAGACATCAAGGCTGAAGGTGTGGAACAAACGTGAATTAAACCCGTATCTGCATTGCAAATACGTTCGCAAATGACCGTCCCGGGTGCAAGCAAACGTGTCATTGTAAAGACAACACAGTCCTTGTAGAGTAATGCAATATTTGGCATTGAAGAACAGGAGGGATATATGGCATTTAAGGATCCAGATGTGCGCCAAAATTGTATAAACTATTCCTTGGCCCATAAGTAATCTAACCACCAGTTTGGTCCAATTCCGTACATAACATAGGGCTGCAGTAGCTCAGTCAAACAAACAGACAAACACAAATTGAAATCCAGTACCTGCAAACCAGCCCTTATTGTCGCCGTCTTCAGCATTCGCGACCCAACTTTTGTTCCAGGAATGGGCAAAGTCGATGAGGAGAATGAGCTGGATGATGATGAAGATGAAGGACCCCACCGCTCCGAAGTAAAACCAAACTGTGGAACCGACAATGACGTGTTCATCAGAGCTGTGTTGTGTTCTCTGCCCAAATAGGGGCAAAGGCAATACAAACTAACAAAACCCTACCTGCCGTGTCTAACGTATTTCATTTTTAATGAAGCGATCCGGTGGCACTAGACACGGAAGCCTGGAAATGACAAAACAGCGATGGTCCAGAGCAGAGAATGCCTCCGCACTCAAGTGACAAAACCTGAGCGACCAACCTTCTGCTTTACCTTACAATAATTTAGCAGAAACGTTGACACAAAGCGACTTATAATAAGTGCATTCAACATGGAGGCAAGTGAACTACTACTACATATACACATATATAATAACATAACATATAATACATTACATAACAATAAGGTCATTCGACAGGTAGGCAAGAGAACTACTAGTCGCCAGAAGTCACAAGTGCATTTCCTTCCCAACAAACCAGTACTCAGGTAAAAGTAACAAAAAAGGTTGGCTCCCTAGATTCTACACAATAAATAAACAAACAGGGTCCATGACACACAGTGAAGCCAAAAGACACAAGCTGAAGCTCAATGCCTTTAACCACATGCACTGTAGTTAGTAACAGAACCAACGTACCTGCATTGAAGGTTCCGTTGGGGATGAAAAACGCTCCTACTGTGATCCCGACTAGCAGCAGGAACTTGAAGAACCAGAATCTAGGAAAGAAAAGAAAAAAAGAAAAAACGATTTAACTTCATAAGATTGCACATTGCCAAATAATACAAAATACAAGATACTATACGTTTTATTGGCCATTTGCAACAAGTACAATGTTATGCTTTCTCCCCATTCCCTTCCGCAGTATGAATATTTAAAACAATACTATACAAATACTGTATACAATAAAAATGAATGAGATTGCTCTCATACATCATTAGAGGTACTTAACATGAAGTCATATGTAGCTGCACTACTGGCCCTTTAAATGCTTTTAAGGATTATTGTAAACAAAAACAAAAAAACATGTACATTCAACACATACCAGTACATATCATTTAAGTCACTTTTGTGTATTTTTATTGTATATATTATGATTATTGTTATGGTGTTGTTTTAAAGATGTATACTGCGGGAGGGAATGGGGAGTAAGCATTCCGATGTACTTGTTACAAATCTTGCATCTTGTAGTTACTCGTGTCCTACCCGCGTTGGATAGCCGCCCGGGGGTCTTTGCTGCTGCGTACCCTGATCATAATGACAGAGAAGAAGAAGAAGAAGCAGGCCATGGCGAAACACATGCGGTACACGGCCATGTAGCCCACGATGACCTCACAGTTCACCTGGTTCTCCAGGCCAGGTATGCTGCTTCCATCCACGCAGAACCCTGGTATCTAACAAGCAACACACACACACACACACACACACACACACACACACACACACACACACACACACACACACACACACACACACACACACACACACACACACACACACACACACACACACACACACACACACACACACACACACACACACACACACACACACACACACACACACCTTTAAATCATACAATAGTGTAAACTTATTTTTCCAAAGCATGTTCGTGGAAGACCACTAGTGCTCAAACGTTATTGTTTTAAAGAATGTGAAATAAGGATTTGAAATCGTGGACTAAATCGTGGATTTTGACCCCGTCAATATGTGCCGGCAGTGTTATTTGCAGAACAAACAATGCAAGTCATAGTGTAGTCGACTCGGACACACTTTAGGAAGTACAGGATGCTGTTATGGACAGTCTGACGTCTGACATTCAGGAGGAGAGGAGGCCTCACTTTTCGAAGCTCGTCCTCCATCCCGGGGAGGATCATGATGACGGCCACCACGGTGCCCAGCAGCAGGAAGAAGGAGAAGACCAGGCGTGTGATGGTGGAGCTGTTGGAGGACGGGCAGCAGCCGCACAGCAGACAGGGCGCCGAGCCACACAGACAGGAGGCCTAGCGTGACGAGGGACGGAGCAAGGAGGACAACTCATTAAACAGAACTTCGGGCCCACCCTTATCAAATAGTTATTATATATATTAGTCATGGGCTACATGACATAACTACAATACAGCACTGCATCAATACCGCACTACCTAGTTACACGTGTACATCACACTTCACCTATGTGTGTATGTAGTATGTATAAAGGCCTACATTTCAAATGTGCACTACTTTTATTGGTTTGTTTTGTTTTTGTTACGATACAATACGATTGAGTCTATACGTGTAGGTGGTTATGTTACGAGCAGCCATCGCGATACAATAGATAGGGTGTGCAATAACATGATCATTAATAACCTATCCTCTCAGGTTCATATTATGCTCCCATTATTAGAAATCCGAGACAACCCCCCTGCTATGTATTATTACTGAAAGGCGCTAGCTGATACGCTGTGTTATATAGTGCATATAGCCGAGTCGGTTAGCCACGGAGCAGGTGGATAAAAGGCACAGTCCTGTGATAAAGACACACTTAAATATGACGCTATAGAAGGACAACACTTACGCAGCTGGCCATGGAACACAGCGCCATGCACGCGCCCATGTTGTCAAATATAAAGAGAAGACACCGAGAGATGAACCGAGAGATGAACCGAGGAACGGACGAGATCACAAGACACCTGCTGTGACTTCTGACTACTGGCTACGTAATGACAGCCAAGCTCGAGGGCCGTCATAACAACTTCCGGTTGTTCTTTTTTTTCTTCAAAGTAAAAGTATTTTGAAGAACTACATCTACATGAGTTAAGTGGTTCTCAAATTATTATTATTATTATTATTTTTTACTAATTCCCCCCCCCCCTCCAAACATATTTGTCCTCGGAAAATATGAAAATGAATAATAAGTATAAGTAAATGTATGTGAATTTTATTTAGGTGAACATTCAATTTGATTAGATTAGATTACATTCAAATGTAATGTCGTTGCGCAGCACAAGTACAGTACAGCGAAAATAAGTCGGCATCTAACCAGAGTGCAAATCGGCAAATACTTAGGTTTTAGTGAAAAATAACATGGGCTTCGCTTACCCCTCTGTAGATCCTTCAAAGTACCATTTGGGGTACGCGTACCCCCGTTTGGGAACCCGTGATCTACATTCTTCAAAGATTAGATTAGATTAGATTAGATTAGATTAGATTAGATTAGATTAGATTAGATTAGATTAGATTAGATTAGATTCAAATGTATTGTCATTGCACAGCACAAGTACAGTACAGCGAAAATAATTTAGCATCTAACCAGAGTGCAAATGTTGCAGTAAAGTGCATGGTAATATCATTTACTGTTTAAATTGACAGGTTAAAAGACAGTCTACTGGGTATTAAATGGGATATGAGCATACTAATAGGTATATATATATATATATATATATATATATATATATATATATATATATACAGGTAGGTGAGTATTTAACAGGTACTGATCAGTTATTGAAAGCAGGATAAATATATATAAATGTAAATGTATATATACAAGTGATCATATGTATATACAGGAGTAGGAGCAGTTCTATCAACATATTTAAATATACAGTAAACAGGTATCTTATTAATAAATATGTTAAGTATAGAGAGGTAGGTAGTTGTGATACAGTTGTTTTTTTTCTTAGTTTTTGTTTACAGTTAGTCAAAGACCTTGGTGGTGATCAGAGGTGTGGGGCGGGTCCTTTCATATGATAATATGATTTAAGTTCATAGGTCTATTTGGCTACTACAGGAAATGTACCTTTATCTTAATCACTATTATTATATTGAATATATTGTATTTTGATGTATTATGTATTTGTAAATATGAAATCAGTATTTTTTTAAATATTTATGAATATATGTTTTTATGCATGGAAAACGAAAATATACAGTATCAGCAGCTGTGCGTACTATGCTGAAACGCTATCATGCTTGAAGACACAAATGAAAACCAATGTTAAACCAATGACCATCCGCATACAATTGACACATTACACAGCAGTAGTTCTGTGACAAGCAGCCACAGTATGTATATCAGTATGTATATATACAAACGGGGATCCATCACAGACACTGTTGCACTAAATTATTTGTGAAATGGCGCCCCCTAAAGGTAAGTATGAGAATTGTATGCATACACTTGCATACACTTTGTGAGATTGTCTTGCCATGTGTAGATGAAACGTAGCAATAAACAATGAAGTATACTTGAGGAAGTGTACCACGAAAAATGGTGCACTTTGTCACACACTTAATTTTGAAATGATAGCTATCCTTTGATCACACAAAAAGTGACGTAAACATGTTAATACAAACTATGCATAAACAATGTATTAAGAAACAATGTCTTTGAACTTTCCGTCCAGTAGGGTATAATAATATATTATACCCAAATGTGTGTTTACCTAAAAGGACAACACCTTGATGAAACTCACATCATCAACTGAACAAAGAACAAGGCAAGCTTGAATTAATGTTCACATATATCTCACAATGGTGAGGCAAAAATTATGTTTTTTCTGAATATGTATCCAACCAAAGTCCATGTGAAAGCTTATTACTGGCGTAGCCCTACTCGCTCAGTTCATCTAACTTGTATTAATTTAGAAAGTGCATGATATTGTTTGATGTATTGGGTAAATATGAACTGTGTATGTGATTGGGTTTGGGTCTTTGTATTCAGTTAAGGTTCTTTACAACTCCATGACAGCAGAGCAACAGCTAGAAGAGACCATTGATCTTTTTTGAACAAGAAATGGACACACCCGGTTTATGTTCCAATGGCTCATAAACTGGATTCAGAATTCCCCCGTCAGCCTATGTCTTCCTATACCCTATCAGGTTCAATGCGTGTCAACGCCGAAGGCATGCAAGACTGAGTGTCGAATCATTTATGAAATAAATATAGAAATATTGCAATCATTGCTGACCCAACTATATCACGCTTATGACACAATGGCAAGAATGTGCGCAGTCTCAGTGGCACATAGCTGTCTGTCAGTGTGTGTGTGTGTGTGTGTGTGTGTGCGTGCGTGTGTGCATGCGTG
>CM051008.1:25230409-25237909 GCA_027704905.1 Muraenolepis orangiensis
TTTATTATGTATTTTGGTAACGTTTTGAAGCGGGATGTAGGCTTTCGTTAAATAGTCCAAACTAAAGCCTTCGACGTTGCATATTGTTGTTTGTTTGCCAAGTTTTACAACAATGGCCGCCGCCAAGATCTGAAAGTATACAGTGTACAGTCTCTGTGGTGGTGCATTATAACTATCACACATCTTAATAGGAGTTTAAAGTCTAATGTACCGGTATGAGTCCCAGTGTGTGTCTAGTGGTGTAGACCTGCCCAGGAGACGGTATGGGTCCCAGTGTGTGTCTAGCGGTGTATACCTGCCCAGGAGACGGTATGAGTCCCAGTGTGTGTCTAGCGGTGTATACCTGCATAGGAGACGGTATGAGTCCCAGTGTGTCTAGTGGTGTATACCCATGAGACGGTATGAGTCCCAGTGTGTGTCTAGCGGTGTATACCCATGAGATGGAATGAGTCCCATTGTGTGTCTAGTGGTGTATACCCATGAGACGGTATGAGTCCCAGTGTGTGTCTAGCGGTGTATACCCATGAGACGGTATGAGTCCCAGTGTGTCTAGCGGTGTATACCTATGAGACGGTATGAGTCCCAGTGTGTGTCTAGTGGTGTATACCCGGTGTATACCCAAGAGCCGTCGGGCAGCCACACCCCTCTCCATGGAGCTATCCTTTGGTCATCCTATTTCGACACAATAGGCGAATTACCAAGTAGCCTGACCTGCCCTAAACAATAGCAATAGCCTAACTATTAACGAAACTACACCGGACACATCTCACGTTTCACAATGACCCCAAATTTCCTGCATCCCTACTTTATATGTGGTAGAAAGAATATAGCCCCGGCTATATTTGTGTTGAGATATGAGGCTGGCACTCGATACTGGTTGCTTTATGTGCCCAATATTACTATGTGTCTGTAGCTGCGACTGTACTCTTTTGTATTTAAAGGGCTGGAACTCAAGCTTTCTGCCTTTTGTCACACACCCCCTGATGTCAATGCCTCTGTGCGTATTGTTCCACTGCTTGTTCAGACACGACTCACTCCCCCCTGGTCCAGGCACAGGCAGGTTTCTATGTGTATTTGTTTGTTTCTTGGATGTGAGTTTGGGCCTCTGCACATGTCTTTTTAGACGTGTGTGTGTGTGTGTGTGTGTGTGTGTGTGTGTGTGTGTGTGTGTGTGTGCGCGCGCGCGTGTGTGCACGCGTGTGTGTGATTAGGATGTGAATGTCTATGAATGCATAGCATTGCACCTGTTTCTCTTACGTTACAGATAGCATTGCATTTCTTTCATACCCCCCAAACAAACACTAAGAGCTCCTCGTGCATTTCAAGACATGTGTTGTTAGGATGTCTGTATTTGTATTAAGTGCCCATGCAGCCGTTCCCAAATGTAAAGATTGTGTGAACGCTTCATTCATTCAGTCCTTCTCAGTTTTTTCTTTTTTTGGATTCATGACATGTTATTGACTCATGCATATGTAGCTGACGGTGACGACGATGATGATGATGATGATGATGATGATGATGATGATGATGATGATGATGATGATGATGATGATGATGATGATGATGATGATGATGATGATGTCGCTTACATTTCGGTCTCAGATAAAAGCTACGGGACGGAAGAGTAAGCAAGCGCCTGCTGTATTTCAAACGATCCATGCCATCGATATTTGTGCCAATGAATCTTCCCACTTCCTGGATGATGGCACTACTGAGAAATGGATGCCAAAACATTGAGAGAGAAAAAACCCTGTAGTACAGGCCTGAATGGTATTTAATGATGTCCCAGATAAACCGTATGTGTATATGATTGAGAAAAAAAACAACCATGAGTCTTCTAACTCTTACTATTTTCTGTTATAACTACTTACTTGCTTGTCATGCACTGCCTGAATTGTTTTTTAACACGGCACTGATGCTAGCTTTGCCCTCGGCCTACTAGGGTAGGCCCGGGGAATGGAATGTGTGATATTTACTGTACTAATATTCTGTGGTATTTAAGTAAATAAAGTGTTACAGTAACTCCAGGATGTCCTGAATGTGTTATTAATTTTTTTGGATTGGGTATTTATTATGTTACGGTGACTCACAATGTTGACTTGAATGTTGATGTTTTCATCCATTCTTTTTTTTTTTTAATCATTACAGTATATCAAGAAAGTTATGGGAAATGAACTATACACTTAACAACTTTCCTTTTATAGATTGTAACATTGCTCTATTCAAATGATTTGGTCAAATGTAATAATGTTTCTTCTGATGCTCAGGAGGCTTCCTCTAGAATATATTACAATTGATATCTCCCCGCATTCAAAAACGGATTATGCAGCATACCATTACCTACTAAAAAAAACCTCCATAGCAAGATCTGGCACTAGAGAGTTTGTTCTATATGGCAGTGAAAAATGCTAAGTGTCAGTGTACACCTCAGTATACACACTGAGGTGTGTACACACGGTTATGGTGTGGGAACTGTAAATAAAGGGTTCGGTTCAAACACCTACGTTAAAAAGCACAGCGAGAAACCATGCAGACCGTGTCCTGGTCACACCCTCTGTCTAGGTCACACACACCGAGGCTTATACATAAACCAACCACTAGAGGGCACTGCTGTTCTATACAACCGAGTGGCGGAGGTGGCTTATCCGTAAGTGTATTTGATAAGTAAAACACATTCTTGTGTAAAGCAGTTTCATATCATCGCCAGATCTCCCTGCGAAGTGAAAGGTTCCCAGGAATTAGGCCTACAGGCAGAAATATGAGCTTTATTGTACCACCACGCACGCACATTCTCTCTCTCACACGCACGTACGCACACATGCACACACGTGTGCACTCACACACTCTCTCACATACTCTCTGTCTCTTTCTCTCTCTTTCTCTCTCACACACACATACACAAACGCGCGTGCGCGCACACACACGCACACGCACACACGCACACACACACACACACACACACACACACACACACACACACACACACACACACACACACACACACACACACACACACACACACACACACACACACACACACACGGTGAGCAAACATATTTATCAAACATGAACCGTCCATATTGTGAGTGAGTGTAAATCCATATGCTGGCGAGGACATTAGTGGAATAGTGCAGCATGTCCGCCAGAGATGGAGGAGAGCCATTGATATTTAAGGCAGACATGTGCTCCTGATAAATTCACCATGACTGTGATTAATTCAACGCATTCTAATAAACACTCGTACGGTGCTAAATCAAACGGGGGAGATACGGACAATCATCACAACACAGACAGCCTGCCGCCACCGTCTTCTAACTATCAGCTCCTTTCTTGGTCGCCATTCATTTTAATATCGTTGTTTATGAAGTTTGCTTTTCTGCTTCTAGACCCCCCCCCCCTCTCCTTCTCGGCGTTATTCTTCATTTTTCCATCTTCTACAAATGACATCACTAAATCATCGCTGTTTACTTTGACTCGTTTTTTTGGCGGGAAGATGACGATCACGTGGCAATCTGGACGCTCTCACCAGGCCATCGTTACGGGCTGCTAGCGGTTGCTAGGCTAGTAACACGTGGTCCTTTACTATCGCGGGTTCACTAATTAAAGATGGGACTTGCAAAAAGGGAGGTCTTTGTCCACAGTTATTAAATCACTTTTTTGCCAGGTGACAGGCGGCCAACTCTTTTGTGTTTAACTTCTTTGGTGCTGTTTTGTTCCCCCACACTGTTATTATTATTAGTATAATGCCTTTATTTATTTTTAATGGAAAGCAAAAGCAGTGGAGAGGATCTCCGAGCTATGATGTTCCATTTCTTATGAAAAACGGAACAAAGGCTTATCACTCATCATATGTGGGTGTCAGGTGTCATTAAAAAAAATGGAATAACAAAAGTCCAAGCAGCAAAGGTACTATGAGGCACCGCCAGAAGTACGCGTACAAATACAATATATAGTGTAATGTACATTCGATAAACATATTATTTGTGAAATAGGTCAAACTGAGTTTTTACTTTGTGAAGCAATTGCAATTTGACCACACACTGATGTGCTTTGAAATACGCCGTACGTCCACCATAGTGTGACCTGACAGCGTCCTACTGTGGACTACACATTGGAAAGATCTACAGAAACAGAGATTATTAAAAATCCATAATGGTGCGGTGTGCTTTTCCTCTAACAAAACAACTGAGAGTGAAGCTGTACAGATCCGACTGTATAGTTCAACCCGAGGACCTAGCCTGTTAGAGCTCTTTAAATCAATTTGGCTTGACTCTATCGACAGTAAAGTGTTCTGCACATTGTCCATCTCAAACTGCGCTACACGCCGATATTGCGATTGAGATATGAGTCACTATGAGTGGGAATGATCTTTTTTGCATCGCAATTTTAATTTTCACAGAAAAAAAGATTGAAATCATGATGTGATGGATTTGTTACCTGAACCAAACAAACCAAACCCAAAAAGTGTTGTACCCACTGGTGGTGCACTTGGCCATATTACGATTAAGCTAATATTTTGATAAATTGTTCAGCCCGACACCGTACTAAAAGAAGAGTCCTCTTTTTGCTCCTGTCTCTTTGGATTTCCACACGCGGTACCTGCTCTGTTTCAGTCGCCGACGGGCCAGCTGATTGGCTGATTGGACCTATTCATCATGAGCCAGCTGGGACTGTCTAGAGGGGCTAAGGATACCTTACTTTTTAATTTAATCTCAAGGTCACTCTCAACTTTTAGACTACAGACAGCAATCCCGGTCTGATCGTGTTGCGTTATGATTGGATAGTGACTTCCCGTCCACTATTGACAATCCCTGTTAACCAGCTTGGTAGATACCAAAGGCAGATAACAAAACAAAACCAAATAAACATGATATTCTCCTGTATTTTGGAGAATTGGGGGAGTATGTTGTTGCCGAGTGAACAGTGAAAACCCGGGACTCTCTGGGAAAATTGCGAGGGTTGGCAAGTGTTACCACTGCTACGTTAGTCACACTCCCCGGGCATCTCCAGATGACCAGAAGGCAGGGAAACCCGGTCACAGACACTAGTCTTTCAGACTAGCAACCTAAATACCAGCAGTAGTAGCGTGTCAGCGCTCCAGAGACAGAGACAGAGAGAGAGGGGGTTAACGCCCTGAGGTTGGAGCTGCCAGAGACATGAGCGCCTGTAGCACCGAGGAATTCACGTCATGATGTATTGAAATGCAAATCCGTGTGCCTCATCAAACACACACCCTTCCATACGAAGGGTTCACATATAGGACCCCAGAGAAGAGCAATTTTGATCATCGCTATATTTGTAAAATACAGCGAATGTGCGAAGACGTTCAGCGACGCCCCCTGCCAACCGTGCTATCATGTGAGCCCTTTCAGAAGCATCCAGATGGCTGTGATTCAGCTTTGGGTAACGCCTTATCCTCCTCTCCTCTCCTTCCTTCCTCATATGTGGCCTCAGTGACCTAATTTACCCCCACCTGCATTGGTGGGTTCTGCTCTCTATACTTTCCTCTATATGTTTTCTACTTCATATATTTCATACATAATGCAATTAACAAGTATACATTAGACAGCAAATATCAGAGAGAGCGAGATAGAGATATATATATATATAGAGAGAGAGAGAGAGACAGAGAGAGAGAGAGAGAGAGAGAGAGAGAGAGAGAGAGAGAGAGAGAGAGAGAGAGAGAGAGAGAGAGAGAGAGAGAGAGAGAGAGAGAGAGAGAGAGAGAGAGAGAGAGAGAGAGAGAGAGACCGTATTTGATTAAATATTGTATTTAACATATGTTGTCTTCAAGTTTTCAACTAGTTTCTATGTGTGGGTACGGCAGTTACAAGGAAAATAAACCAGTGGACTAAGCAAAGGCATGACGGTGGATTAGAACAAACACACTTCAAACACCGCCCACATTTTAAAGTTAAACTAGCGAAACGTCCTCAGAGCTAATGGGGCTTTTATCTGCTGAAATAACATATTCCCCCTAATGGCCTTGGATTGAGTCGCAGCAATACTGACCTATTGCCGTAAAAAAAAATGCAAATACGTTTTCGCAAAGATAACTCGTAATGTAAGAGATGCAGTTGATAATGCTGCCTTTTTAAACAAAGATAACACAAAATGGCTTTCTGCCTCCACAACCTGTTTACTCAGTATTGAAATGAAGGTCTTTTTTGTTGCTATTGCTATTGCTATATTGTAGAATTTTAAGATTCAAGTGAAATCCAAGTGGGCTTGGTAATTTGCAAATGTATTTAAAGTAGGCACTCAAAGTGCACTTTAGGCAATAGAGGATGTGGTAATCTCAGTGCTCGAGAACATAGAAGAGCCTTTCTATCATTTTGCATTAAATCCTTTCGATGTAGTATTTTCACAATGTTTACGCAACAATGTTTTGCTACATTACTTTCAGATTAACGCTGATATCATCCATCCAGTTTTTTGAATCTTTGAATCCATTAAAACAGACGGACAGTGAGTCTAATCAGCGACAATAATTAGTCGATAGGGACCTACCTTTTCCCGGTCGGAGTTAATGTTGTTTGTGTTTTCCGATTTGCGGCTGTGTTTACTGATTCGCGCTTGTGTTTTCTGATTTGTGGTTGTGTTTTCTGATTTGTGGTTGTGTTTTATGATTTGTGGTTGTGTTTTATGATTTGTGGTTGTGTTTTATGATTTGTGGTTGCGGGTTTCTGTTTTGCTGTTGTGATTCCCTTTTTGTCGTTGTGATTTCCAACATGCCGATTCGTTGTGGTTTTTCATTCGTTGTGTTTCCCCCCCATTTGTCGTTGTGATTTGCACTTCAGGGGCCACCGTCCGTACCAAACAAACATGGATTCCTTCATCTGGAGAAAAAACATTTGTATGCCAGGTGGGGGGCGGGGGGGGGTCTCATGCAGCACCACACAGTACTTCATTCATGACGGTGTTAGGAATTTACATTTACACATTTTACCCTTATCAACCAAAATTGCAGCTCTTGCGATTTGGATATTGCACCTGGCCATATTGCAATGTGGATAATATTTAGATGAATTGTTTCAGCCCTACTGCTTTGATGAACGCACACGTTCTCTCACTGTATCCGTCCTCTTGTGTGGAGGAGGAGGGGAGCTGGGCCCGCCAACTCGGGAAGAGAAAACCTCTTGTCTATCACTCGGAAAACAATACATGTCATGTGTGCCGAGTGGATCTTGACAAAATCTAAATGGAAACGTCTCTGGGAGAGAAAAAAAAAACCCCCGAGGTATACGGGCGGAGGCAATCGCTGCGGTCTGGGGTCCGCGCGGCGCGGTGAATCACGGCCCCGGTGATCGATGGCGCTGCGGTTGACAGCGGCGGCACAGTAACTAAATCACCCGGAGGAGGAGTGTGGAGTGTGTGTGTGTGTGCGTGTGCGTGTGCGTGTGCGTGTGCGTGTGCGTGTGTGTGTGCGTGTGTGTGTGTGTGTGTGTGTGTGTGTGTGTAGGGGGGGGGGGGAGGTCAGAGCTGATAAAAACTCTGGAA
>CM051008.1:25242909-25250409 GCA_027704905.1 Muraenolepis orangiensis
CATTCCAACCCCCCCCCCCCCTAAGGTGCCAAGCATCCCATTGGACGGACAGCATTCGGTGAGGAGGTACACTGTGTGTGTCGGGCTGTGCAGTAAGCGGCGTCCTAAAGAGTTCATTTACCAGGGAGAATGTGGACTATGAGACTGTATGAGCTTTAAATCTGCTCAGAGGAGACACTTGGCAGCCCGGAGCTTCGCTCTGACAGATGGCTGAAGGGGGCAGGGGAATACGAGAGAGAGAGAGAGAGAGAGAGAGAGAGAGAGAGAGAGAGAGAGAGAGAGAGAGAGAGAGAGAGAGAGAGAGAGAGAGAGAGAGAGAGAGAGAGAGAGATTTGGCTTGACTAGGGACCAAAAGATTGGAGAGAGAGATCCTGTTGGAAGTGTGGGTGAATAATGGGTAATAGGGAGGGAGGGCTGCAAACTAAAAAATGGATGGATTGTGGAACTTGGGAAAGTCTGAAGTGTCTTGACTCTGGGAAAGTATTCTTCGTGGCTTTAAAAAAAGTTATTGCCAACACAAGCCTGGCTTTATTAGGAGGCACAAAGGGGAAATAACACAGCATTGTGATCCGGCTGTTTATCCCTCCGTACACAGAGAGAGAGAGACCCGAAAGAGACGAGAAGGACAACTCTGTTCGGCTCACGCCTCGAACCTCAGGTCATTCCTATTTGCATGCAATTACAAAGCGCCTTCGCTTGGAATCAAAACATGTCGGCAAATGGAAATCGTGGAAGGCTTATTGACGTCTCCCAGAGAATGCTCCGGGAAGTCCTGCTTCTAACATTACCGGCTTAATTAACCCTGATTATGCTCATATTGTGCGCTTGTTACCATAAATGGCAATCGGCAGAGAGGAACAGGCAGCTACAAACGTCTGGATGAAAGCGCCTCTGATCGCTGGGCCGTCGGAGCGCGGTGATGCATAGTTATCAGAGCCGGGACCGGAGGGAAAATAAAAGAGACTTTAAAAAAAATAATATATATATATATATATATATATATATATATATATATATATAATATAGAGAGCTTTGAGAAAAAAGAAAAAAAACTTTCACTTGCACACATTAATGGCCGGCTAGACAGCGTAGCCCCGGGAATAATAATTCAGATTTGTCAGGAAGTTATGTTGGGCGGTAAACCGCCAACTGTTGTTAACTGAAAAGTACAAACTTTTAAAAATGTTTAGCCCCGTTAGAACACGGTGGAGTCCCTCAGCGGTTTTTAAATTCGGTAAAGTATTCTTGGCAATGGGACGAGTGAACCTTGAGCCGTGCTTAATTAGTTTACGGGTTCATCTGTTTCTTTTTCATCTTTTAACAGTTATCGCCATCTGTTGCTTTTTTCAAAAAGCCAAGTGACTCTCCTCCTAAGCCCCGCCACCCGCCTCTCGAGCGTTCTCCGGGGCGCTGGGCTGTCCACTCACACCCCGCCTCTCCCCCTGGGGACAACTAGAAATCTCCCCCTCTCCCCCTCTCCCCCTTTATCTGACGCTCTCTCGTTCTATTACTCTTTCCCCCTCTCCCCTTTCTGTATCTCTCTTTCTCTAGCGTTCTCTCTCTCTCTCTCTCTCTCTCTCTCTCTCTCTCTCTCTCTCTCTCTCTCTCTCTCTCTCTCTCTCTCTCTCTCTCTCTCTCTCTCTCTCTCTCTCTCTCTCTCTCTCTCTCTCTCTCTTGCTGTGTCTCTTTCGCTGGGTCTCTCACGCTCTGTCTCTGTCTCTCTCTTTTGTCTCTCTCTCTCTCACTATTTCCATCTATCTCTGTCTCTCTGCCGCTCTGTCTCTCTGTATTTCCATCTGTCTCTGTCTCTGTCTCTCTCTCTCTTTCTCTCTCTCTCTCTCTCTCTCTTTCTGGCTCTCTCCATCGTTTCCTCCTCACAGTACCACCCCCGCCTCATATTTTGGAAGACATAGTAATCTGCTTCCTCTTTCTCTGTAATGGCAACTGTTTCCCCCCCTTTTAACTCTACTGTATGTGCTTTAGTGGCTTTGCTTCAGTGACTTTGCTGACTTCATCTGTCATGTTTTGTATGTGTTCGGTATTTTCGTAGTGCACTAAATGAAACAACATGAAACAGAAAGCAGCTCTTTGAATATGGATGACGAGCAATGACGAGGTTTTTTTTCCCTCATTCCAAAGTGGTCAATTACATTTTAAGTTATTGAAACGAAAGGACCACCCGGATAATTGGATTTAATAACTGAGAATAATGAATCCAGATAGTTATTTTTCTAACATGCACTATACCATAGCTATTACACGGTCAGAAATACAATAAAAAATATAATCTAATGATACTGCATAAAGCAATTGATGTAATACATATATGTGTTGTATACCATATGTATATGCTACATGCTATCACTCTGCAGGTATGTATTTCAGTTGATCTATTCACAGAGGGATGTTCCATTTGTGTGTTATTATTTATAGAGTTGATATTCCATGTTTTCCCCTTCTTCTCTTCAGTAACCTTGTCAACCCTTTTGTCTTGGGTAGAACCTGTTTCGTCTTGTTTGTATGCAAGCAGAACCGGCTAATTTTCACTTTTCTAGGACTGTTTGTGTCCAAATCCAGTAGTTTTTAATTGTATATTAGTGTGTATGGCAAGAGGAGGTTTTGAACAGTGTGCTGTCTGTGGATTCATTGCCAGGGGGAGCAGGTAGTTACCTGTGACGTGCTCCCTGAACCTCTGCTCCCTGACCCTCTGCTCCCTGAACCTCTGCTCCCTGACCCTCTGCTCCCTGAACCTCTGCTCCCTGACCCTCTGCTCCCTGAACCTCTGCTCCCTGAACCTCTGCCTCCCTGAACCTCTGCTCCCTGACCCTCTGCCTCCTGAACCTCTGCTCCCTGAACCTCTGCTCCCTGACCCTCTGCTCCCTGAACCTCTGCTTCCCAAACCTCTGCCCCCTGAACCTCTGCTTCCTCAACCTCTGCTCCCTCAACCTCTGCTCCCTGAACCTCTGCCCCCTGAACCTCTGCTCCCTGACCCTCTGCCTCTTGAACCTCTGCCTCTTGAACCTCTGCCTCCTGAACCTCTGCCTCTTGAACCTCTGCTCCCTGAACCTCTGCTTCCCGAACCTCTGCCCCCTGAACCTCTGCCTCTTGAACCTCTGCCTCCTGAACCTCTGCCTCTTGAACCTCTGCTCCCTTAACCTCTGCTCCCTGAACCTCTGCCTCCTGAACCTCTGCTTCCTGAACCTCTGACCCCTGAACCTCTGCTTCCTGAACCTCTGCCTCCTGAACCTCTGCCCCCTGAACCTCTGCCTCCTGAACCTCTGCTCCCTTAACCTCTGCTCCCTGACCTCTGCTTCCTGAACCTCTGCCTCCTGAACCTCTGCCTCCTGAACCTCTGCTTCCTGAACCTCTGACCCCTGAACCTCTGACCCCTGAACCTCTGCCTCCTGAACCTCTGCCCCTTGAAGGTCTACTTCCTGCACCTACTTCCCAATGGTCCCTCTCTGGGGACAGCTCCAAAAGGAAATAGTGGCACTATTTCTAATAGCTAATGCAATGGGTCCCTTATTTTAGAATGAAAAGTTGTCCCAAGTTTGTCTATGAATCGAAAAGACTTCTGAGATTCAGTTAGATCCTGTTAGCGTGTGATAGATTGCACCCAGGCTAGATCAGAGCACCATTACGGTCAGCGTTGGCAATCAACTCTGATATCAGGGAACTGGAGGTTGGACAGGTTCACTCAAACCTAATGTAATCAATATATCCCGCCGAGATCGGCTGAGGAGGTCCATTCCAAAGCAGTTTTGAACCGATCTGAGTGAAAATCTCAGTAGAGATGAACTCACGTTATTATTAATAGCTTATCACACTGATCATAGAAAAGACAAAAATGAAACTAACGATGACACATCTGCAACGCTACACGGGATAGGAAAGTAACTTGTTGTTAGTGCTGTCTATTTGATGTTGGGCTTTTTAATGTCCATCCATACTTAAACAAAGAGGATGCTGAATGTATTGTGGTCGGTTGAATTCAGCTGTCGAGAGGTTGTGTCAAGCCCTGTTCCATATCATATTCAGATGCCCTAGGTTTTTCTTTTTGCAGATAATCTTGAATTTTATTTCGTACAATAGCACTGCAACAAGAGTCTTGCATAAAATGAGGGTGTTATCTACATTTGGATGTGAATATATTTGAATGAATATTAATAAAGACCCAGTATTTATCAGTTTGGAACATGTTCTGTTCCCAGCACTGAAGAATTGGGCTGAATGCCCCAGACTCCCGGGGAAAAAAACCCTTCTGAAATGTATTCCTTTAAAAGATTGGGTGTGCCAATCTAAAATTCATCAGTCGCCAAGTCAGAAATGTTTCTAAAAAGAACACTGCATCATTTGAACTGAGGCAACATTGCCCCCCCCCCCCAATAACACAATTAAAAGGCTCCTCTATGTCTGACTTCCTTGTCTGAGACTCTGGCGTCCCCTTAGGTGCCACAGACTTCTATTGTGGTCTGATTGTATTTAACATAAAATAAAATGTACTTCACTAATCCCAGGCGGTACATTTGAGTAACCTTAACGGTTCAGAGACGTCTTTCAAGAAGACTCCTCATACTCCTACTGCGACGCGCCACATGTATTTGAGGTCGATTTTATGAGGCCAGTCCGCGGTCTTGCTACAGACAGCTCCGGTAACCACCCCCCCAGAATCGGAGGCCAAGCATGGTGCTTTACGACCATCTGGTTAAGAGCTCATTAACCTGTAGGCCAAGCCCTTCACCCCGGGTTTTATGTGCTGTGTTTTCCCCTCTTTCCAACTACTACACAAGATTAACTTTGAATTGTTTTGGATTTGTGCGCAGTTAATGTTTCCTGTATATATTTTATCACCGGCCGTCCATTGGATTTGTGAAATAAAGTATGTAGTGCAGCTTCGGTTGGAGAAGCGCCACTAGTCCTCTGGCTGACCTCTATTACACAAGACAATACCATGACCAGGGACACTGCAAATGGTTGTGTGGTCCAAATAGGTCATAGTCTAAATGACCTGTTATAAATCTCTGGAGGTGGAGGGGGGGGTGGGGGGGGAAGTTGGAGGAGGACACTGGAAACATGTTGGTGTAAGAACATATGGGACACTTTGTGACCCAATTCTGGACTACTGTGTCCTCCTCCGTAACCGTGTCACCGACCAACGCTAACGCCAACAAGCCTAGCTACGACGAGATGCCCCCCCGGTAGGGATTTACAGCGATGTTGTAAAACGGGAACGTTTCCGTCCAACGCCAGTGGAGCCCCTTTATGATTTTTGTATTCATATTTTATGTTTATGGTGATTACATTTTAAGCTATATAAAAAAAAACATTATTTTGAGACCTCATCAAAGCTCTCCGAGTGTTTCGCTCCACTGTGTTTTTGTAGTTCTCTCTCCAGCAGCTAGCGACACTACAAAATGCCATTAAAAGTTTGATAAATGCTTTGGTGGCATGTGGCAGGTCGAGACAAATCACCGAAATACTGTCTCGCAGTAGAGAAAACTATTGCCATGTGATGTGAAGTGGAGAGAGAGAGAGAGAGAGAGAGAGGGGGAGAGAGAGAGAGAGAGAGAGAGAGAGAGAGAGAGAGAGAGAGAGAGAGAGAGAGAGAGATAGAGAGAGAGAGAGAGAGAGAGAGAGAGAGAGAGAGAGAGAGAGAGAGAGAGAGAGAGAGAGACAGAGACAGCAGGGGGCGGGGGGCGGGGGGGGGGTTAGAAAGAAGAAGACAGAGACAGCTGAGCAGCAGTCAAGGAAAGAGTGATGAGGGGACGATGAGAATAGTGAGGAAGTCCCCGTGAGGTGGATTCAAGGGAAAGACAGATCACTCTCAAGTTCGGGGAGAGAGAGAGAGAGAGAGAGAGAGAGAGAGAGAGAGAGTGAGAGAGAGAGAGAGAGAGAGAGAGAGAGAGGTGGAGAGAGAAAAGGAAACAGGAAACATGTATAAAAATTACCATCTGGCGTCAGGAAGACACTGCTTCGGTGCGTGGCGCCGCAGAATCAGCAGTTTCTTTTCGTTATTTGAAGGAAAACTAAAAAATACACAATGCTCTGGAGAACTTGGCCCCGCCTCTCCCCCCCGCCCCCCCCCCCCCCCGCCTCTCCCCCCCGCCCCCCCCCCCGCCCCCCCCCTGCCTTCCAACCCCCAGATATAAATGTATCCAAGATTGTAGGGCACCTTAGGCAGACGTAGCTCGCATGCAATCAATTACATGCACACCCACCCACACCCCCCCCCCCCCCCCCCACACACACACACAACATACACACACACACACACACACACACACACACAACACACACACACACACACACACACACACACACACACACACACACACACACACACACACACACGCACACTTCTTTATAGGTTAACACAGACATTACATCCGGACAACTTTCCTGTGTTGTAAGAGAGTGGTGGATGTTGATGAATGGTTCCACGGTGCAGCCTGCGCCTCGTGCGTGCGAGGGCGCCCATGTGTAATGCACACCCCTGTATAATGCTGATTCTGGGGAAAATGATGAGAATAAAACACACATCTACTGTATATCCCTGACTGGACTTTTGGGCGTCGTAGACGCCTCGTCTCGTTTACGACTCCATGAATCCTTCCTTGCGTGCATTTTAACTCAGAGACTCATCGTTGTCTTGGTGTGTGTGTGTGTGTGTGTGTGTGTGTGTGTGTGTGTGTGTGTTTGTAAAGGTTATTACTTTTTAAAAAAAGCAAAAAAAGCTGGGGAACACAAAGAGAGAAGAGAAAAGGCAAAGCAAGGTCTCTCCAGCCAGTTTCTAGACACAATATGGACTTTTATTGCTTTACGCTTCACATTGTTGTGACCTTGCTCTCGGGTATGTTTAAGAAATCCATTTACTATGAAGGCGGCTGTACAGGAGGAACCAGTCGGGGACGAAGAGGACAGGAACTAAACAAAATAAAACAACAAATAGGAAATGTGTATTTTTTGATCATTAAGTTCCTGTGCAGATGAAATTGGAACTATTAAAAGAGGCTTTTAACATGCATTGTTGTCTTGAAGGCGATCCCAACACGGTAGACTTCCGTTCATAAGTACTTATTAATATACACTTCATCATAATAGCTCGGAATTCTGTTAAAGGATACATTCTCTGCTCTTGTCAGCCAGCACCTGCTCCCCAGTCCAACAACAGGGTATGCAAAGGGAATTTAGCGTGACAACAATCTCTTTGTGTTGAAAGCATCTACTCATTGCAGTTATAGTTGTTTTTGGCGTGAGACTAACGTGCACTTAAAAAATAACATGGCACTGAAACGATTGAGTTTCCATCAATCAAAGCGACGAGAGAACCGAGCAGAGGGGAGGAGAATGCGAAGCGAAGCGCTCCTCCTGCTCTGCGTGTGGTTTCCTGAGGACCGCGCCAGGCAACAGATGCCGGGTGTTCAGGGTTCATTTTAACCCGGCAGATGGCTCTGCGTCAACAACTCCTTCGGGGGGACATTTGAAAGCGCAACCTCTACC
>CM051008.1:25252909-25255409 GCA_027704905.1 Muraenolepis orangiensis
CTTGGGCATAGCATACATATCTGACAATAATGAAAGATCCAACATCCAATAGGTTACATAACCAATACCATGTAAATATCACTCTTCAGATACGTGCTGAAAACTGCACTATTTAATCCGTGTTTAGGTGAAGAGATTATTGAATTAATTCCAGTCTAGGGTTTATTTTGTACGACACAAGCTGCAACATACATATTCAATCTCAAACCCCAAAAAAAAACCCCACCAATTTCAACATTTCTGTGTTAATAATTTCAGGCTTTATTGCCGCAGAGACGGCCCAACATCAAGTTTCATTATTTGTAATAAGGTTATGGCTTCATGCGCATTTCATTAGAGCTAAAAAAAAAAAAGACGCAAAAGAGATCATAGGCTTGTGGGCCTTCACCAGCTGTCTAACTTTATTACAAACCCCATCGGCGCAAACGTGCTCTTCGAATTCTCCAACAAAAACCCCAAAACAAAAATCATGTTTCCAAATTCTATTCCGTCAAGTGGACTTTGATCACATGATGTTTACGCCACGAAAAAGCCTTATTTTACCCCCGCGTGGTGAATGTCCTTCTCCGCTTCTTCCCTGTCAGTTCTGAAGAGCTTAGCCGCGGCGCACGCTAACAAACAATAATCTCCGCCGGAAAAACAACAACAGAAGATTAACTCTCAGACCGTGCCAACGCGGGCTCCCACGCAACCCAACAATGTCTGGTGTTTACAGCGCAGAGGGACCGCATGAGCATACCTGCTATTCAGCCATTCCAGTAGGCGGTGAGAGGACAATCTGTGGTAGGCAGTAGGCGGCACTCACGGAAATCAGATGTTTCGTAGCGTGAAGATTAAGGGGGAGAGATAATTCCAGTTGAGAGAGAGAGAGAGAGAGAGAGAGAGAGAGAGAGAGAGAGAGAGAGAGAGAGAGAGAGAGAGAGAGAGAGAGAGAGAGAGAGAGAGACATTTGAGATTAAGCTTATTTCCCCCCCTGTTCTCTCTGATTGCTGAGTGGGCCGCGGAGCCTGCAGAGAAAAACAACCATCGGGTGATCATAATCCTCACTAGCTCTCAGTGGAGAGAGAGAGAGAGAGAGAGAGAGAGAGAGAGAGAGAGAGAGAGAGAGAGGAGAGAGAGAGAGAGAGAGAGAGAGAGAGAGAGAGAGAGAGAGAGAGAGAGAGAGAGAGAGAGAGAGAGAGGTCATAATTGCGCTATTATATCCATGCTGGGCTTATTGCAATATTGCAAAACCCAGTAGGAAGATCTCGCCAATGCTCCCACTGTGGCTAGTTGCACCGTTCCCTCGGTTCCGCTCTGCCTATCGGTAATAAATGATACTTTAAGGTTCCCACATTATGTCTCCATCACAGTCCTCTGATCATGAGGCCAGAACCTCATGAACATTCAAGTTAAGCAGCAGGGGGAGCTAGTAGGTCAGAAACCAAGTAGAGATATTGGCTCTTGGTGAACTATGAAAGCTGCATGTCCCTCTCTCTCCCTTCTCTCGACTTCTCTCGCCTTCTCCCTTCCTCTTCCCCACTTTTCTCTCCTCAACTCTCTCCCCCTCTCCCACTTCTCTCTCTCCCCCAGCCTCCCCTCTCACTCTCTCTCCCGCTACCCCCTTCTCTCGCCTTCTCCTTTCCTCTTCCCCACTTCTCTCTCCTCAACTCTCTCCCCCTCTCCCTCCCTCCCCCCCACCCTCCCCTCTCTCTCTCTCTGCCGCTCTCTCCATCTCTCTCTCTCTTTTTCCCACTCTCTCTCTCTCTCTCTCTCTCTCTCTCTCTCTCTCTCTCTCTCTCTCTCTCTCTCTCTCTCTCTCTCTCTCTCTCTCTCTCTCTCTCGGATGAAGAAAGGCCTTGTACCTCGACAACACAAACCTGCTTCTTCCCCCCCCCCCCCCCCACTGTCAGACCAGTTCTCTCCCAGTCCTCTGTGTGAGAAGCCTTCAGACAGCATGTTTCTAGTGACAGGCGATGAAGCGTCCACTTTTACCATATTGTAAATCAGACATTCAGATGTTGCTCGTTGTAATTTTGTGAAAGACGTAAAACACAAACAATGTGGCTTTCATACCACAGGGACGTGAACAGAGAGAACAGATTCAGTGAAGCTTAAGAGAATAAGGTAAACATTGGAAAGTCCATTTTTCTACCAGCAAACACAGATCAAAATAAATTGGCCGACCGGTCTCAGAAAAAGTCGACTTGTCAGTCGTGTTTATACGTCTCGTTCCAAATGCCGAACAATAACTTTAATTAAGCGTGGCGGCTTTAGCTTTAAGTACCGCTCACATTAACCCACATTGTTCTGAACATTATGTGTTTTGCACGATAGACTACAGTCTCAAGTCTCAGATTACGGTCCTTCAGTCTCCTATGCTCTTTCTGCTAATGTTGCCGTAAGAACATCGACCGAAATAGTCTCATCGTCATCATAATCATCATCGTCATTGTCATCTTCATCACCATCATTGTCATCATCATCATCATCATCACCATCATCACCGTCATCACCATCT
>CM051008.1:25265409-25370409 GCA_027704905.1 Muraenolepis orangiensis
CCAGCTGAATCCATGGGACCACCTCCATCAAAGTAATGACCAGGCTGCAAGGGGACATCATGGACTCTGTTAGAATGACATGAAGGGGGAAGAGCCCTGAGAAGTAATTAGTCCCCGTTACAGTTAAGATAGATTTGATCTGCCCAAAAAACACTGGCACAGCGGGTTCCTCAGGACACACTCTTAGCTCGGCGCTAACCTTTCTGTGCGGGAACACAAAGGCGTCGTCTGGGGTTAATTTGATTAATTTAAGCTCGTTATCTCCCCGAGATTGCCACGGTGATTCGCTTACCTCATTTTGCGGAAAATCTTCGCCGGTATACTGTCGCGGTACTGTCGTACTTCATCATATTCACCCTATTGATATTGTTTCGCGTTTATTGACACAGCGATAATTGCGTGACCTTTGAAAGCCATTATCCCACAGCTTCTGCATGCTTTATCTGGACCAGCGAGTGCAGACATGACCTTGACCTTTAGCGGCAGGACGTGGTCAACCTCGCGCTGGAGCCGACGCGGTCGTTATCGGCAGCAACCAATCATTTATTAGCATTCACGCTCGGGAGCTTCCCGCTGCAAAAACAATCTGCGCCTAGTGGCCACCGAGAGACTCAACTTGGAACCTCAGCTATAGGTCAACTCTGTTACTACCGCGGGCACATTAGTTTTAAATCGAAATCTTATTTAAATCTGGAGGATTGAATCCTTTTTATTGGTCAAATACATGTACACACACACACATATGAAATGTGTTTCTCTGCATTCAACCCATCTTTGTATGAGCAGCGGGCAGCTATTGTATATATACAGCACCCGGGGAGCAGTGGTCTGGTGCCTTGCTCAAGGGCACCTCGGCAGTGCCCAGGTGTTTCGGGGACTTGAACCGGCAACCTTCCGGTTCCCAAGACGCAACTGAGCCACTGGAATTGATCCTGCCGGGTGTTCTTTAACCTGTTTGACTCGAGAGCAGTCAAACAGGTATTTCCCCGAGGGCAGAAATACGCAATTCAGTAAGACGTCTTCACAGATGAAAAGTTAAAGTAGCTTGACAGCTTTTTTTGATAGACAAGAGTTTGGTGTTTGTTGTGTGGGTTTGAGTTCTTTAGCTGTTTTCTCTCAAAAAGCATTTATTCTTGGCTGTTGGTCTCAGTTGGGTGGGCATTGTATCAAAGTATCATCAAAGTAACTATTCATTTATTTTACCTACCGCGCAGGTTTGCAGACTTCTGCTCTTGTCCATTGCAGAATAATTGCTGTTGCAATAGCGTTGCATGTGTTTATTTGTGTTTAACACTGCGTGTTGATCTGCATGTTCTTCAGTAGTTGGGTACGTAGAACATCATTTTCCCTCTTTAAAGTCAAGTATTCTTCCAGGCCAGCAGATGGATTCAACGCCAGCTCACCAAGCCGGGCCAACGTGTATTGGATACAACTCACAGGTGTTAATCCAAGACTCATTTCATGGCACCCACAGAGTTAAAATTGCATCAGAGTCTGCATGTGTCAATCAATCCCCGTTATGTTGCCATAACATCTCCTAAATTAAATCATAGAGGGAGAGAGCAGACGAAGGGGCGTATGCTGGGGAATGCGCAGGGAGACAGATACTCAACTACTGAACCACACTTTGATTTGATCTGTCCAAAAGAGGGGGACGGCTCGTAGCATTAGCATTTAACCCTTGTCCAGAAGCCGTCACAGAGATGCGCCTGGGGGTTGACCGAGTCCGAGGCCAGAAGGCAGCCTCAGACCTTCACCCCGGCCTTCACAGCTCGCTCTATTCACCCCACCGCACGTGCGGCGGCGGTTTCTCTGTGGTGCGTTGAAGAGCTGGGAGCCAGCAGATGAAACCACACGAAAGAGGGACGTGTGCAATTATTGTGAATGTGTGTGTATGTATGAATGTGTTTTTTTGTCCACAGTTTGCTGGAACTTACGTTGAGTGTGATTCATGGGTTTTGTGGTGGCTAGGAAGTACACTCCAAGACCATTTAAAACATTAACTTAGTTATTTAGTGCCTGTCTGCCAACCAAATGAAAAGTACCAGAGGTCTTAATATGTCTCAGTGCATTTACCGTTCCAATAAGTCAAAAGTAATATATATATATGTATATATATAAAGACCAAAAATATCTGCTCTATATATCTACTCTATCTAAAATGGTAAATGGTTTGCCTTTTATATAGCGCTTTTATCCAAAGTGCTTTACAAGTCATGCCTCACATTCACACAGACATTCAACCACTGACGGAGGAGTCAGCCAGCACATCAGGAGCAGTTTTAGGGTTAGGGTGTCTTGCTCAAGGACACCTCGACAGTTTTTGCTAGGAGGAGCTGGGGGATCGAACCAGCAACCTTCCGGTTCTGAGGCGACCGCTCTACCTCCGGAGCTACTGCTTTCAAGGTTGAAATTGGTTGGAGCGCTAGGCAGAGCGATGAAAGGGAATGATTTTTCTTACGGTTTCAACAAACACAAAGAAATTACTAGGAGAGTAGGAGTTGTGTTCAATATTAGTAGCAGAGAAAAACAGGCTTTAGATTACACCCTTCTGCTCCATCAAAAAAACACAGAACTTTCCAACCGGGGGAAACATTTTGTATCCTGCACTTTCTGAAGAGGTGCCTCTGAGGCTCTGCCATTCGGGAGAGGGGGTTTTCAACCACCACCCGTTATCACTGCACATACCGCTCTCCAGTGACTGACCCGCGCTACCCAGCCATTACAGACCTGGCCCTTATCTGCCCGTGAAAACGGTGGTTCTGTCGCGGCACACCAGATAGGAGCAGCGGATCCCTTATTTCCCCACTCCCATATTCCTCCATCTGGCAGGCGGTTATTTTTGACGATGGGGGATTTGAGTCGGTGTGAGTCGCACTTCAGGGGCAAAAAAAAACAACCAACAGCGAGGTAGACGTTGAAACTTGTTTATATACACACAGACACACACACACACACACACACACACACACACACACACACACACATTAATGTTCTTGTTGATTTTTCTGTAACGATTGGGCTTATGACACCTCTAATAGCATCATGTTCAATAACATAAAATTAGACCGCACATATTAAAGGAGGGGAAGAATACAGTGTGTGCAGTATTTTGTGAGCGGGGAGGAAGCAGTAGTTTGATCTATTCTCTAGAGTCAATGCTAAGAGAATTACCTCTTGAAGGACACTCTGTGAAACTGACAGTGTTCCTTTACTCTTTTACTACTTTCTTTTCAATGACTCCCCTAGTGGAATTGCTCTCCTATATTAGTAGTGAAAACACTGCTATATTAGCAGTACAATTACTCCAATATGAGTAGTGAAATTACTCTTCTATATTAGTAGTGAAATGATTCCTATATTAGTAGTGAAATGAGTCTCCTATATTAGTAGTGAAATGCCTCCTATAGTACTTGTGAAATGCATCCTATATTAGTAGTGAAATGAGTCTACTATATTAGTAGTGAAATGAGTCTACTATATTAGTAGTGCAATGACTCCTGTATTAGTAGTGAAATGACTCCTATATTAATAGTGAAATTACTCTCTTATATTAGTAGTGAAATGCCTCCTATTGTAGTTGTGAAATGCATCCTATATTAGCAGTGAAATGAGTCTACTATATTAGTAGTGAAATGGGTCTACTATATTAGTAGTGAAATGACTCCTGTATTAGTTGTGAAGTGACTCCTGTATTAGTAGTGAAATGACTCCTGTATTAGTAGTGAAATGACTCCTATATTATTAGTGAAATGACTCCTATATTAGTAGTGAAAAGACTATATTAGAAGTTAAAAGACTCTATATTAGAAGGGAAAAGACTCTCCTATATTGGTAGTGAAATGACTTTCCTATATTAGTAGTACAATTACTCCAATATTAGTAGTGAAAAGACTCTCCTATATCAAGTGACATTCATTTTCTATCAGTAGTGAAAAGATTCCTATATTAGTAGGGAAATTACTCTCCTATCTTGGTAGTGAAAAGTCTCTCCTAGTAGTGCGATGACTCCGATATTAGTAGTGAAATGACTCACCTAATATTTGTAGTGAAAAGACTATATCAGTCATTGTCATTTTGTGACCGCAACCGAGATATGATACACCACGCTGTCCCAGGAGTCTCTGTCCCTCATTAGCCTTGATAGGTCCTCAATTTCATGTTGTGTGTCTCTGCCAATAACATCAATGTAATTGAGTGGGTCTTTGACCTCTCTCTATTAGGGCACGGAAGTCTCCAACACAAAACATCCAATATGACCTGGTGTTCAGCACGACAGTAGTGCTAAGCCAAGTGTACTCATATATCTGTTCTTTTGTTTTGTGCTCACGGTCCATGAGATGTTCTGTTACATGGTGAAAAGCCTGGTGTACGTACCATCAAGGCGAATGCAAAGCTCTTTCTTCGTGGTCGAGTTTTTCGTCTCCAAAGAGAAGAATGCTCTCCACACAGGCTCTGAAGACAGGCCAGCTTTGTTGACTTTGAGATACTAGACAATATTCTGCAAAGCTTGTTATAGGCACTCTGGGCTTGTCCTTTCCCTGTCAGGAAGTCCTTCTCACCATCAGTGACATCAGGTCACTGACCTCTTTGAGTTGTGTGCAGTAGCTCAGTCTGTTGGGACTTGGCTTGGGAACCGTAGGGTCGCCTGTTTATGTCCCCGAAAAAACACAGAGAAACTGCAGAGGTGCCTTTGAGCAAGGTACCAGACCCCTGCACTGCTCCCTGGTCGCTGTATATAGTATTGCTGCCCACTGCTCCTAATACTAGCATGGGTTAAATGCAGAAAAACTAATTTCACTGTGTGTACAGTACATGTATGTGACCAATACAGAGGATTCCTCCAGAGAATCTCCAGATTATATGTTGGAACAAGTTAGCAGATGGCTTTCATCCTCATTGATGGTCTGTACTCAGTATGAGTGGGCATTTCAAACCCACTGCTGCTAATAGCCACTCGATATTCACCGAAACTATTCGACCGTTCTTCAAAGACCACCCTCTTACGGTGTTTACCTGCCGAGGCGACGGGGCTTCCAAGAGGCCTCGAAGCCACACTCAAGAAATATTGACCAAACGATAGAGCCATCTCTCGGTCAATATTTCTACCCAATAGGCAAATTAAAAATGACCATGCCCCGACTAGCCTAACTAAAACCCAATTAAAACTTAAATTAAAAAATACTATGAAGTGCTGCAATGGATTTTGATTTGGGTTCAAGCTTCAAACATATGTACGGCAAAACTGTAATCCAGAATTATATTTCAACTCCATGCGGCATGCATTTTGTATCCGTTTGGTTTGATATTCACAATGCATTGGAAGAAATTGCACTTCCTCATAGGCGGCATCGTTTGAGCCCAGCAGCACTGCAGACATTTCCACACAACCGCATCAAACACGGAGCATGTGACCTGAGGAGGAGTTGTGGCCGATGCCTGTAGGAGCTGGCCTACGCATCGGGTACCGGCTTACGCATGGATAGAGGACCACGGCGTGTTATGTCTCATTGTCTCCCTGGGATTCAACAACAAACAGAGCTGCTCTTGGAATCAGACACACTCCAGCATACAGTTCATGGACCGTGAAACCTTTAGAGTAGGAGACAGTTGAAGTGATGTGGAACAGATGCATATATTTTTGTGTGTGTTTTGACATACAATTTGACACGCTTTCATATATATTTTCATTTGTATATTTATTGAAGTTTGTGATTTTACAATAACAGTAAAGCAGAAGAGACAAAGCAAAGAGAAAGACAAAAAAAAACAAAACAAGGTGAAGAGATCACACCATGACACCAATAAAAGTACACCAATAACACATGCACACCTTCTCACACGGGAGGCCAGACAGCTTATTGGACGAACAGCGACCAATCAAAATGACATCCTATTGACACATGTAGCAGAGTTGCCTGAGTTGCATAGGAATGGAGATGAAGGTAGAACTGAGAACAGTCACACTTTGACGCGATGACTTCCCCGGGATACGCAGATATAGTCATTATCACAATAAAAAGGAAACACTTGTTGTCTTGGAGGCAAATGGAAAACGACGCTATCAACATGTTGAACCCTACGGCTACCGTTTGTAGCATTCTGCGTACGATCTACTTCTTCCTTTGGTGAATCCTGAAGAGCACATTCCCGCACAATCAAAGTACAAGCAGCCGTTGTTATCTTTTAACAAAAGTTGAACAAAGCGACAAAGTGTTTTTTTTTCCCCGGAGTTATCTCGGAGCTAGGGGCGACGGCGAAGCGACAGGCGTCCCTGACTTCCAGAGCGGGCCATCTATCTTGTCTGGAGACTGTCCACCTCCCGCTGGTGCTGGTGTGGTGGTGGTGGATGTTGCTCTTTCACGGTCGCAACATGCTCAGATCTGCCCAACCGACCGTGTCATTAACTCCTTAAGCTGACGGAGCTTTCTCCATCCTTATTTGAGGCAAAACATAACTCAGTCATTTTAAACAGATTTATTTTTGGACTTTCCTTGACATTGATTTAGGGCCGGGCGATAAGGACGATATCAACAATCGCCACGTCCGAAAAAACAGCGGCCGAACTTTGTTTTGGCAATAGTTACACTGTTATTATGAAACTGTTTTGTCAGTTTTGCACTCAAGTTCTTAATAAAATAATTGTCATTTGTATGTAAGTACTGTATGTAATTCACACAGGAGAATACAAATATAGGCTTTACCATGTGGTTGCTTCATACATACCATTTATTCACTGAAACATGCTATATTGTTATGGAGATATGAAATGACCTAGCCTGTATCGTGATTGATTTTGGCCGTATGACCCAGCCCTTCATCATTTATTGATTAAAAAGTCAATCAATGTTAAGGTTTCTGATGTTTCCACAGGCATTTCCTCTCCTCAGCGACCCGTGGCTTCCAATTCCTAATCTCTTGGCGTGGAGAAAACGGGTCCCCATTGATCTGTGAGACGCCCAGTGGGGGGGGGGGGGGGGGTAATGGAATATGTCCATTCTGAACACGTCATCTCCCGCTTAATGCCCACCTTTTCTTTTTTCTTCCCCCCATCCAACTCAAAATGATCCATTGAATATTACGAGGCATTCGGCCCGTTTACGCTTTCATCCTTCTTGCTTTTAATCATTTCCAAGTCCGAGGATGAGATCCATCTATTAACACTTAACTCACAAACTATTAGGAGCTCGTTTCCATTTATATCTGCTCCTCATCGAGGGGAACGAGCCGAGGGTCTTTACGGCCCTGCTGCCATTCGTTCACCGGGGGGCCGTCGTCTCTCACTCACAATTAGGCCTCAGAGAGCCGTAGGAAAGATGAAGGCATTACTTAGTGCGCTGAAAGTGTGTGTGAGTGTGATTGTGTGTGTGTGTGTGTGTGTGTGTGTGTGTTTTTGTGTGCTGAAAGACAAGACAGACGACAGACAGACAGACAGACAGAGAGACAGACCAGGAGCATCTCTTCCGTGTTCTCCCTTTCGTCTGCTGTCTGCAGCCCCAGTGAACATCATGCCGATCAGACAATCGAACTTCGGCACAAAGACGCCGAAAGAATGTGGGAGCACATTATTCACGCCTGGAGGGAACTTCGTGCTTCATGCTGTTGTGTTACATATTTTATACCCGCTATCACAATGTGTTTAAATATGCATTCCTTTATTTATATATAAACTAAACTACTTGCGTGCCGCTCAGAAGCTCCGGTTGATGGGACATCAAACAACGGCTAACACGAACGGTGACACAGACTTGTCGGCTCAGACCGGGAATCGTTTTTTGAGAGAAGTAGGACATGAAGGGGAACAATTAATAGAAACTTGTGTGCTGCGGAGAGCTATCGGTCTTAGTGAGCGCGGGGATTTCGAAACCCATTATGACGGAAGCCAGAGGCTGGTCGGGTGGCACGCGGACTCCATGCGAGGCCAGGCGAGGCTCTGCAGCATCCGTCCAACACGCCGCT
Source organism: Muraenolepis orangiensis (assembly GCA_027704905.1). Classification (NCBI taxonomy): domain Eukaryota; kingdom Metazoa; phylum Chordata; class Actinopteri; order Gadiformes; family Muraenolepididae; genus Muraenolepis; species Muraenolepis orangiensis. The sequence goes on from CM051008.1 coordinate 25,273,369, forward strand.
TGTCTCCTAAAGGGCATCAGGAACCAGCCGATAGATCCCAAACTCATTTTCCCGCCGGATGTCTTTCCACTTGTCTGGAGCTGGAGATATGGCAAACATTACATCACCATTACCGACGGCCAAAACAGCTGCTTTAGCCCAGAACCGTGACCGCTGTGCACTGTGACACTGTATCACAAGCGCGCACACACACACACACACACACACACACACACACACACACACACACACACAACACACACACACACACACACACACACACACACACACACACACACACACACACACACACACACACACACACACACACACACACACACACACACACCATCAATAACATAATGGCATAATGACTTAATAATGAGCTTTCTGAGCTATAATAATGAGCTTTTCTGTGTATATACAGTGCATATATAACAATATATTCTATATGAGCAAACCGCTATTCTATACTATAGTGTAGGGAATGGTGACGAGAGAAGCTAACCTTAAAGGGGCAGTGAACCCAAAAGGGTTATTAAAAAAAAGATATGGTATGATTGTCAACATAGTAATCCATGCCATTGTGTCAGGGTTACTGAAATAAGGCCGTCATTTAGAGTAAACAGGAGTTAAATCCTCTGTGTTTGCCAGTCTCTGACAACCAGCTCCAAACCCATGAAGTATCACAAAGTTTGCGTGGGTTGTAACCGTGGGGACAACGTCATCCCCCCCCCCTTCCCTCCCCCTCCTTCCTGGAAGTCTTAGTCCAAACGCATTTATTTAAAAAAAATCTCATAGTGTTGGACTTTGAGTTGTAACAGGGAACGGGGTTCACTTACACTTTTACGATCCGCCCCTCAGTAGTCGATCCACAACAGTGAAGCTGCAGCTGTGAAGTGGGGCCACTGGGACAGTCCCCCCATCTCCCGGCACATCGATCGGAAGATGGAGGGAAGCCTCCGTCCTCAGTGGCGGTGACACAGGACCGCGGTGCTGGATTCTGGATTCTGTGGACAGGCCCCAGGAGCACATATTGACTGTTTATTTCTCCTGCTCAAGGCAACCGGGGAGGCAGCCCCCCCCCCCCCCCCCCCCCGCAAGATGCAAAAGCAACAGACAGGGACTCTTCTTATTTGGTCCTTTTTCCTTTTTTTCTCCTTTTTTGTCCACTGTCCCACTCGGGCTCTTTTGACAATGGAGAGGGCAAAAAATAGCATCTTAGCAACTTCGGTGAAGCCATTGATTTTGTCATTGCTCTTCACATAGCTATACACAACAGGGGGCATTTTAATAACATTGGCTTAGCTTGGGCTTTATCCCTCCTCTTCAGCAGCGCTCTCTCAGGGTGCATGCTGTTTATCGATGATGGACACCCACCGAGCGAGCATGCAGGGGACTGAGCGTACGATCCATTGTACTCCAAAAACCAACCAAAGTTACCTTGTTTTTCTCCAGCTTCGACCGGGGGAATGAAATACAAAGTGTGAGGGAGACATATGAGCCGAGCCAAATGAATCAATGGTGGTTCTCACTGTTATATACAACACTTCCCACTACTATACTATAGAAAGTATATTTACCTCTACAGTATATTCACCACTACGATACTATAGAGCATTGTATATTTACCACTACTATGCTATATATTATACTAATCACTACTATACTAAATATAGTTTATTCACCACTATACTTATTATACTTACTTATTTGTACAACTACTCCCAAATATAAGTAGCCAGTCTGGTCAAGTCCTCCTTCAATATGTTTCCACACAAGTGACTGCGTTCAAGAAATATTGTGTTCAGGCACCAGTATCTTTAGTTTATATCCTGCTAATGTTTCTATTCTAGTCTAGTTTGGATGTTTAACACTAATCAATGGCAAGCTAACACTAAATGTAACCCTTTTTGTACTAAAACTAGCAGTCACAGTGAACGTGAGAAGTCCTTGACAGCAGTCTATGCATGTATCCCATCAATATTCCATCACCATATACATAACTAGGTCACACAAATGGGACCTAGTGTAGGATGACCATTGTACTCAAATCACCTCATATTTTACATCTGGGAGATTGTCAGAGATTTTCCTCCTTCAAGCTGCCCTTGAAGGAGGAAATGGCCTGTGGTGTTAAGGAAACAAGAGGTCCTCTTCTGGTATAATTGTGTTTCGCATTACGGATGGAAGACACTCTGGCCCACTGAGCCAGAACAAGCAATTATCATCCACAGTGCACAAGGTGTCTGCATGGAACCAGCAGACATGCTGATATTACTGATGACAAAAAACGAATAGGAGGATTATACATTATTGAATAATGAGGATTAGCAGGAGCTGTCCCATTTTTTTTTTGATATTATCAATTCATATTTCACCTTTACTGCTCGCTCTCTCTCTCGCTCTCTCTCGCTCTCTCTCTCTCTCTCTCTCTCTCTCTCTCTCTCGCTCTCTCTCTCGCTCTCTCTCTCGCTCTCTCTCTCTCTCGCTCTCTCTCTCTCTCTCTCGCTCTCTCTCTCTGCTTCTTAATTTCTTGCCATCAGCTGTCTTGTATGCCATCGTAATTACTAAGTTAGAGTTTGGTGTTGCGTTTCCATAGCCAGGCCTATAGCCCTTCTGACAAAATCCTACGTGATAAGAAAGAAAGCCTGTTATGCTGGAGTCATGCATGACAATGCATCCTGTTGTTTTGTTCTTGAATCCACGTGCACTCCAAAAGGGTTGGCCACAAGTTAGGCAAATTGTCAGATTAAATTACATCTTGAAATTAGGGTTGTCTGCAAATCCACATCATATAAAATAACATTTATCATTCAAAAGCGACTGTAGTTTTTAGAAGTGCAAACAATGCAGCAACTTGCAAAGCTATGAAAAAATACATTAACGCTGCTTCAATACATTACTTACTTACGTACTTGTATACTTACCTGTGTATATATAAATACCTATAATTCTGCACATATCTCAAACCTATTCTTTTTTTATATAGTAGTTTTTTTTATAATGATTTTCTTATTTAAGCTCTGTACATGATATATTACCATTGCACTTTACTGCAACATTTGCACTCTGGTTAGATGCCAAATTATTTTCACTGCACTGTACTTGTGCTGTCCGGGAGACCTCCCACCTCCGGCAGAATTTTTTCGGGCATCTATGTGGAGGCTGGGGGCATTGAGCCAGAGTGGTCATTGTCCAAAGCTTCTATTGCCGAAGCTGCGATTGAGAGCTGTGGCCTCAAGGTCATTGGTGCCTCAAGGGCGGCAACCCTCGGACTTCGTGGTGGACACAGGTGGTCAGGGAAGCCGTCCGGCTGAAGAAGGAGGCCTTCCGGGCTATGTTAGCCTGTGAGACTCCGGACTCAGTTGCGAGGTATCGACACGCCAAGAGGACGGCAGCCTCGGCTGTAGCGGAGGCAAAGCAGCAGGTGGAGGAATTCGGAGAAGCCATGGAGAAGGACTTTCAGTCGGCACCAAACCGTTTCTGGCAAACAATCTGGCGCCTCAGGAGGGGGAAGAGTGGATCCATCCAAGCTGTGTACAGTAAGGGTGGGACATTGCTGACCTCAACTGAGGAGGTGATCGGGCGGTGGAAAGAACACTTTGAGGAACTTCTTAACCCAGCTACACCCTCAACGGTAGAGACAGAGCTGGAGGATGAAGGACGGCAAACATCAATCTCCCTGGAGGAAGTCACTGCGGTAGTCAAACATCTCCGCAGTGGCTAAAGGCTCTGGGTGTTGAGGGGCTGTCATGGATGACACGTCTTTTCAACATTGCGTGGAAGTCTGGGACAGTGCCTGAGGAGTGGCAAACAGGGGTGGTGGTACCCCTGTTCAAAAAGGGTGACCAGAGGGTGTGTGCCAATTACAGGGGTATCACTACATCATTACTCAGACTCCCTGGGAAAGTGTACAGCAAGGTGCTGGAAAGGAGGGTTTGGCCGATAGTCAAACCTCAGGCCTGTTGTCGGCCTGTTCTCAGTGGGTGTTGGCCTCCGCCAGGGCTGCGCTTTGTCACCCATCCGGTTTGTGATTTTCATGGACAGGATTTCAAGGCGTAGTCATGGAGGGGAGGGGTTTCAGTATAGTGGGCTCAGGATTGAATCGCTGATGTTTGCAGATGATGTGGTCCTGTTTGCGTCATCAGTATGTGACCTTCAGCACTCACTGGATCGGTTTGCAGCGGAGTGTGAAGCGGCTGGGATGAGGATCAGCACCTCCAAATCTGAGGCCATGGTTCTTCGCAGGAAACCAGTGGATTGTCTACTCCAAGTAGGGAGGGAGTCCTTATCCCCCAGTCAAAGCTAGTCGATGTTGCCAGGGAGAGGGAAGTTTGGAGTCCCCTGCTGAAGCTGCTACATCCGCGACCCGATTACGGATAAGCGGGAGAAGATGGATGGATGGATGTACTTGTGCTGTGCAATGACACAAAAATACATGACAAAACTGAAATGATTAAAGTCTACAAAATATCTGTAGACTTTGAATGATGTAATCTGTATTCACAAACGTAGTTTTATGTGAAAGGATAACTTTGCGATCTTCAACCGTGTCTCTGTCTATCCGCATTAGGGATATAGTGTGAAAAACAACCTCTATCTATCAATTAGAGTATAACTAGTTTTACTATATGATGGTATGTCTTATTTTATGTAAATACAGGTAAATATACTAGTATATAAATATACTAGGTAAATAGCTTCTCCCTCAAATCTCACTCAATTTCAACTCTGTTAGGTTTGTTTGGTAGAACTAGACTTCTATATATATTTTTCAGATTTTCATTGTTAATAGAGAGCTTGTTTTTCTCCATTAAAACAATGCTTCCCCCCTCAGATCACAATCGGTTTCCATTCTGGTTGGCTTGTCTGCTAAAATGACCCACTAATACACTGTCAAAACGGATAGTGAGGCCACCTTCCTTCCTCCCCCTGCTTTTACAACCACCGGCCGCCACTGCTATCCATTCACATTAGAGATATAGTGTGAAAAACGCCTGCAGTTGCTGTGTCTCTCGTGGTGCAGATCTGTAGTCATCTGGGTGAGGCATCCGGTGGACAGAAGAAGAAAGCGAGGAGACCTGGGCGCAGGCAACATAGGAGGAAAGGTTAACGTCGTTCATTTGCATGAACTACCTACATAGGAATTGATACAAAACCGGGGGAAAATCTGCAAAGTTGTCCCCCTTGCAGATGTTCCAAGTGTGTCAAACTCAAAGTCACTTGGCGAGTACAGTCGCCTGCTGTTTTTAAATAATACAGAAGCAGGGAAAATGTGATTGATGCCGCCACCTCCCTCGGAGGCGAGGAGGGGGAAGATAAGCCCAATGACTTCTGGACTTCAAAGCTAACTCATTTCAATATTAAATGACGCGGTGTAATTAATTGATAGAAAATGTGTTGGATGGCATCGGCTAAATACTCCGTGGTAAATGTTAAAGATGACAGCCACATTAAGGGCAACCGCATCCGGCCGGTATACACAAACATACAGCAGTAAACATGGGGTGAGAGAGAGAGAGAGAGAGAGAGAGAGAGAGAGAGAGAGAGAGAGAGAGAGAGAGGATCTAGGAAAAGCATAAACATGATAAACACTAATTAGGTTCTCTAATTGAAGTGTGCTCTTAAGTAATTACTAGGCAGAGGAAGCAGTATTGGAATTATTAATAAATAGTTCTGACAACATGGGGAGTCACTACAGGACACACACACACACACACACACACACACACACACACACACACACACACACACTTTCTGGGCATGCTTAAGTCTGTCTAACCACAATGTCAATACGTCACTCACTGACACTGTCTGCTTTGGTACAAAGATAAAAAAAATGTAAATAAATAAAGCATTAGTTTAGTAGTAGCAGTGTCTCTTTTTGAGAAATACATAAAAAAATCCATAACACTACTTTATGCCATGGTGCCGCCATGGTGTACAGACGGTGTACAGGCGTGTGTTTAAATCATGTTTATGTTGATTGGTTGTAATGAGTACATTCCTCTACACAATGTCCCAATCAAAGCACACAGCTCTCGGCTCGGTGAACTTACCATCAGACATCTCAGACGTTACTCTTCACTGAGGACCCGTCGAATCAAATAATTATAACGGGATATGATGCAACGTTTAGTGAACACAGTGGCAATATATCCTAGTTATAGATATGTGGCATGAGCCGACAGACAGACAGGCAGGCTGACAGAGAGGCAGGCAGGCAGGCAGACAACACTGGTAGACAGACCGCGAGACAGGCAGGCAGACAGACAGACAAACAGGCAGGCAGACAGACAGGCAGACAGGCAGACAGGCAGACAGGCAGACAGACAGACATACAGACAGATAGGCAGACAAGACGGGCAGACGGGCAGACAGACAGACAGACAGACAGACAAGACAGACAGACAGACTGGCAGGTTGGCAGGCTGATTGCACGTCCATCAAGTCACTCAATGCAAACGGACAGCAAAACGGAGGAGGTAAACTAATGGAACGTAGCCTCCCTACACCCACATCTTTCCAGAGAGTCACTTAACAAAGAGGGTAAGGACTCTCAGCCCTGCGGCCGTGAGGGGTTCAGCTAGCCGGACCACCCCATGGGGTTCTCCGGCAACAAAGGGAAGCGCAGGTGTGTTACTTGTGGTAGTTTGCTGACGATAAGGAAATCAAATAACGGGAGATCGTTGTGTGGGGACCGGCTACTTTTAGTTGAACGCAGATTTCATCTTTACTTATTGAGCATATCAAGGTTCTGTGTTTAGTGATGACTCGATTGTCTGTATGTGGAAAATGGATTTTCGACTTTTCTTTTCTCTCCTCATTAATGTGCCGATGCTTCTTTCATCTGCGTGACTAAATTAAATTGCCTAATCTGCATTAGGCTGCATAACTGAGTTGTGTCCTCGCTGCTTCGGCAAATACAACACTGTTCCCTTGACGGAGGCCGGTTGGTTGGTTGGGGTGGGGTGGGGGTTGGGTGGGGTTGGGTGGGTTGGGTGGGGGCCATCGGAAATGCCTCACCATTATGTTACCATTCATCAGGCTGGAGGAGAAATATTTTTGCACATTTAAAATTAATAAAGTGAAATGCTTTCCCTGTCACACATGGTGGTGTTAAACATGAGGGTGAGACATTTATGGATGTGGTAAGAACTTGTTTTTCATTTGTCAATTTTTTTAAAGCTGATGATATTTCCAAAACAGTGTTTATACATCCGGAATCATGAGCGATGGTGAATGCATACGCAGAAAATGTGTCAGATTCACAATCAATTTATTCCTGCTATGGATCAGTGTTTAGAAGCGGCTAATGGATTATGGCAGACAAAGCGATGGTTTAGTATGGTAGATAACATAAGGTTAGAGATGTGGTAAACTGTGGTTAGGTATAATATAGTAAGTTATGGTATGGTAGTGTAAGGTAAGGTTTGTTAGATAAGGTAAGGTATGGTAGATAAGGTATGGTATATGGTTTGGTAAGGTAAGGTATGTTAGATAAGGTAAGGTATGGTAGATAAGGTAAGGTAGATAAGGTATGGTATATGGTTTGGTAAGGTAAGGTATGTTAGATAAGGTAAGGTATTGGAGATAAGGTAAGGTATGGAAGATAAGTTAAGGTATGGTAGATAAGGTAAGGTATGGTAGATAAGGTAAGGTATGGTAGATAAGGTATGGTATGGTAGATAAGGTATGGTATGGTATATCGTAAGGTAAGATAAGGTATATGGTATGGTACATAAGGTAAGGCTAGACACACGGGACTCATACCGTCTCCTGGGCAGGTCTACACCTCTAGACACACGGGACTCATACCGTCTCCTGGGCAGGTATACACCTCTAGAAACACGGGACTCATACCGTCTCCTAGGCAGGTATACACCGCTAGACACACGGGACTCATACCGTCTCCTGGGCAGGTATACACCGCTAGAAACACAGGACTCATACCGTCTCCTGGGCAGGTCTACACCTCTATAAACACGGGACTCATACCGTCTCCTAGGCAGGTATACACCGCTAGACACACGGGACTCATACCGTCTCCTGGGCAGGTCTACACCTCTAGACACACAGGACTCATACCGTCTCCTGGGCAGGTATACACCTCTAGAAACACGGGACTCATACCGTCTCCTAGGCAGGTATACACCGCTAGACACACGGGACTCATACCGTCTCCTGGGCAGGTATACACCGCTAGAAACACAGGACTCATACCGTCTCCTGGGCAGGTCTACACCTCTAGAAACACGGGACTCATACCGTCTCCTAGGCAGGTATACACCACTAGACACACGGGACTCATACCGTCTCCTGGGCAGGTATACACCGCTAGAAACACAGGACTCATACCGTCTCCTGGGCAGGTCTACACCTCTAGAAACACGGGACTCATACCGTCTCCTAGGCAGGTATACACCGCTAGACACACGGGACTCATACCGTCTCCTGGGCAGGTATACACCGCTAGAAACACAGGACTCATACCGTCTCCTAGGCAGGTCTACACCTCTAGACACACTGGACTCATACCGTCTCCTGGGCAGGTATACACCACTAGACACACAGGACTCAGACCGTCTCCTGGGCAGGTCTACACCGCTAGACACACGGGACTCATACCGTCTCCTGGGCAGGTCTACACCACTAGACACACAGGACTCATACCGTCTCCTGGGCAGGTATACACCACTAGACACACAGGACTCATACTGTCTCCTGGGCAGGTATACACCACTAGACACACAGGGCTCATACCGTCTCCTAGGCAGGTATACACCACTAGAAACACAGGACTCATACAAAGGGGTGTCGACCCCCACCGTATTTGGCACCCTGCATTATGCATATTTTTTATGCATATTTGTAACAACGCAAACTATATAGATAAAAACGTACATTTTCCAGGACATGAAAATGCTGCATTTCTGTCCTCTTAGGGCCTTGAATAACTTGATATCAAAAAGATGATACCTAATACCGTCAACATCCATCTATCTTTCCGTTGCATCCTTTCTCCTAACATCAGTTTGTTGTTTGGGTTGTAGACAACGTGGATTTATCTTGTCACTGGAAGAAAAAAACCCTCAACAAAAATGATTGTATTCATCTATGTAGAAAAACATCAGCATCTCAAAAGCGAAGTTCCAAACCCCAGATCTCCCAAGTCAAAGACTACATGGTCACATTTCTTTCTCGGAGGTTTTAAGCCGAAGAATGTGACGCTTTTTCAATTCGCATTCTCATTACAGCGCCAGGAAAAAATATATCACAACTTCTCATCATCACATTAGCGTGTGTCATTATGTATGCGTTTCATGGCCGTGGTGTGACCCAGGTTTCAAGCCTTTGACATTACTGGCTGAGCTCCGCGTCAGTGTTGCGCTTCTGTAACATCAGACTGACAGCATAATTTGTACACTGTGCCCTTTCTGGCATTCTCATTTTCGTAGTCATTTAGTATTTATATAAAAAAACATCCCGTTCTGCCATTACAGGGAACTTGGCTTTATATTGTGAAGTACAGGGAATAAGTGTCATGTCCCGTACTTGCTCAGTTTGTTCACTCACTAACCATAACCATGAGATGACCTTATCTCCTTTACCATACCTTACACTACCATACATGGAATGGGGAGTAATCATTCTAGTGTTCTTGTTGCATCTGGCAAATACAAAATGTTGAATGTTGAATCTACCTTTCTGTACCATACATTATCTTACCTTACCTACCCAAACCTTACACAATCATACCTTACCTTATGTTATCTACCATAACTTACCTCATCTACCATAGCTTACCTCATCTACCATACCTTACCTCATCGACCATACCTTACCTTATCTACCATACCTTACCTTATCTACCATACCTTACCTTATCTCCAATACCTTACCTCATCTACCATACCTTACCTCATCTACCATACCTTACCTATCTACCATACCTTACCTCATCTACCATACCTTACCTCATCTACCATACCTTACCTTATCTACCATACCATACCTTACCTTATCTACCATACCTTACCTCATCTACCATACCTTACCTCATCTACCATACCTTACCTCATCTACCATACCTTACCTCATCTACCATACCTTATCTACCATACCTTACCTCATCTACCATACCTTACCTTATCTACCATACCTTACCTCATCTACCATACCTTACCTTATCTACCATACCTTACCTCATCTACCATACCTTACCTCATCTACCATACCTTACCTTATTGACCATACCATATACCATACCTTACCTTACCATATACCATACCTTACCTTATCTACCATACCTTACGATATCATATCATACCGCGGTGTATACCTGCCCAGGAGACGGTATGAGTCCCGTGTGTCTAGCGGTGTATACCTGCCTAGGAGACGGTATGAGCCCTGTGTGTCTAGTGGTGTAGACCTGCCTAGGAGACGGTATGAGCCCTGTGTGTCTAGTGGTGTAGACCTGCCTAGGAGACGGTATGAGCCCTGTGTGTCTAGTGGTGTATACCTGCCCAGGAGACGGTATGAGTCCTGTGTGTCTAGAGGTGTATACCTGCCTAGGAGACGGTATGAGTCCCGTGTGTCTAGCGGTGTATACCTGCCCAGGAGACGGTCTGAGTCCTGTGTGTCTAGTGGTGTATACCTGCCCAGGAGACGGTATGAGTCCTGTGTGTCTAGCGTGTAGACCTGCCCATGAGACGGTATGAGTCCTGTGTGTCTAGCGTGTAGACCTGCCCAGGAGACGGTATGAGTCCCGTGTGTCTAGCGGTGTATACCTGCCCAGGAGACGGTATGAGTCCCGTGTGTCTAGTGGTGTATACCTGCCTAGGAGACGGTATGAGTCCCGTGTGAATTAAAAACAAATTCAATACCATGGCACATGGAAAAGTGTGTAAAGCTTGATGTGAACTCTGCAAGGACTGGGGAACTAGGACAGTCGCTTTTCATATTGGAGTCCTTTGATCACACTGGTCCTGGGTGACATGGCTTTGCAGCAGCAGCATCGTTTTTTAACTCGGAAGTTATGATTCTATTCATTCGAATAAAATAAATCCTAATTTCCCCAGATATGCATTGTACCCTTCAGAATACCAAAGTGTCCACTCAAAAGCCACAGCCAAATTCAATGGCCTATCTTGTTTAATTAATTCATTATCTCAAATTGTTTACAAATAACACCGCATAACACATTTCACAGAGGCAAGGAGGCCGTGAAGTGTTTTGTGGATTTTATTTTAAGTACTGATAATAACTCTACTAACTAAATAACAACGTGGGGAGCAAACCACTGCACACATTTTAATTGTACTCGAGTTAAAAAGTAATTCCACAGATAGGTTCCTCGCCGAACAATAGAACACCGTCGAGGACACGGCGATGAATCATTAATGAGCTGAAAGTGTGACTGACACAGTAGAGCGACGTGATAAAAACAGCCCCGCTCGTTTCTAAAGAGTGACGCGTGGTTCCCCTTCATCGTGTTAATGAGAGGCGGTAGAACCTCAGGACACCTCTCGATCAACTCGGATTAAAAACAGGCAGAGCATAAACCTTTAAAGAAACACGTCTGTTGTTGTTGCGGGAAGTAAGGCAGGCAGACGTACAGACGTACGTTCGGTGGGTTTTGCAATTATAGCCCCGGAGAATGGGTCATTTGTTCCACAAGCTTGGGAGGGGCGATAATAAAAGACCGATCAAGTTGAAATTGAAAGTTGGAAAGGAATTAATGTTTGACATGACAATCACGGTATTCCCGGCATCTTCGTCTCAACGCTATCAACCTCCCTTTGTCTTCTTGTCCGTCCCCGACTCAGAGAGAGATGGGACTATTGATGAGTTATATGTCATATTAAATACTATATTAAAATATCACGTATAGATATATAAGTGTTTTTTTTTTTATTGTTTGTTCAGTCTACAATGGAGCATTATACATATTCAACAAAGATGCAGCAAAGAGTTTCCAAAGGATGGATAATGATTTAGTATTTATTTCATATTTTAAGGGAAACATGAAAGGCTGTCAATGTGTCACGCTAACGTCTTGCTGTCGATGGGAAATATGAAAGAACATAAAGAAACTAGAAACTAGAAAACATCAGAATAAATTGGACAAAAGGACCAGAATTTAAATGGGCCTAAACAATTCTCTCTCTCTCTCTCTCCCTCTCTCTCAAAAAAATCTTATATTTCATCAAATATTTATTTGAACGCACACAAATAGGACAAGAATGTGCTTCCATCAATGTTTCCTCTGAGCAGAATGTGAAAAATAGCGATATAAAGCAGCTTAATGGGGTACAATTCAAAAGTAGCCACTGGATTACAATCAAGCTTAGTCTGGCGTTATCACTCAGCCAACGGTGCGCCGGAAGCGGCTACCATACAACACATCCCCCGAGTCACCGTGGAAGGACTCGGCTAAAGAACGGTTGTTTGTGGCCCTGAGTCAGTTGAGAACACACTGTTTAAATCAACTGCAAGGCCTCGTCCCACCCGTACTCATCTAGGGCCCCATGCAGGGGGCTCCTGGGATTGAGCTCTCCTGAATGCAGGAGAGGTGTGCAGGAGCCATGGAGTGTGGCTGTAGGGCCCCGGGGCCCTCCGTCGCAGGTTAATGAAAACATCAAACGGTTCCCTGGGGTGTCTGGATGAATGGAGATCTGCTGGGGGATCTGCCAGGGATCAAGCCCCCAATCCCCCCTCGCCGCACACACACACACACACACATGCACACGCCTGGACCAAGCTTGGAAAACAATGGCATTTGCAGGTAGACAACTTTACTTGCACTTGAACACATCTTTCAAATGTGCACACGGGGCCACAATCAACAAATAACATAAATATTCCTTGATATTCTCTTTGAATGGCTCAGAGACAGACGATTATTCACTCCCCTGAAGGAAAAGAAATGTTTGGTCTGCCGGAGTCACTTCAAGTCACCGCGCATGCAAACATTAATACTTCACATTTATCACCACATTATCCCGGGGAATCTCATTTTCTAACACAGTGGTTTCATTTCTCCCGTCCCTAATGTCACATCGGGTGATAGCCCGATTTCCCGTTGTTGGTTCGGCACTGCTCCGCAACTAACGAGGGAAGACAAATGAATGTGCAGGAACGTTGTTAAGGTGGGTGAAACCATTTCTCGAAAATTGGATTCTTCTCAACAAAATGGTGTTTCCGCCCACCATTTGGTCGGTGCAGAGTACGCCTGAAGGTATCTTGTATGTGTGTCATGTGATGCATTATGTACCATGTATCTGGGCCAGCGCCAGTGGCTCAGTGCTTAGCATTGTTGCACCGTAGCGGCAGAGACATGGATTTTAATCCCGGTTTTGATTCCCTCTTTTACTATGTTATTTGATGTATTTTAGTATGTTATTTTATGTCCGTTTTCACCATGTGAAATGCTTTTACGGCGCCTTCCCACAGACGTGTAAGAGCATGTCTGTGGGAATGTGCATATAGAAGGCTGTGAAAGCAATAGACTGTGGCTTGTCCTACAGAGATTGGAAATGGTGTCGTATTGTACAGCGCATGCATTCTTCACGTCAAGCTAGTGATTTCTTTCTTGTTTCCTCTAACCACATTTCTGTAATCCACATTTCCTTAACCTTCGCAGTAAAAGAAAATACATAATCGCTAAAAAGAAAAATCGATAACGTTCCCATCCAGCCCGGGACAGCATGGCATGTTAGGCCCAAAGCCGTGAAGTCTCATCTATGTCTCAGCAGCAGCAACCGAGACATTAAAGCACAGGTCGTCCTCTTGTAGCTTCACTTCAAAAAAACCCTTTTTAAACCAAAGCCCTCTGAGGTCCTCCTTCACAGTTTGGTGGTGTCCGGGTATCATGGCTGCCTCTAAGTGGTAGTCAATGAACCCCCAAACGGCCAGTGGAGGTTGGTCAGCTCTGGCGGTAGAAAAGAGAAGAGGGCCTGGCGAGGGAGGGGTCGTTGGAGGGGAGTGTGTGGTGGGGGGGGGGGGGGGAATGCGAGATGAGAAGCAAGAAAATCGTTGCCAGAAAGATAAATCAGAGAGAAGCACTCTTGCCGGACAGCTTGCTCCGTCTTAATTACACCCATTAGCTGTCCAGGCATCTGCCACATGCATCATTGTCTACTGAATGGACTTGGTGGATTGACCAGAATGTGCGAAGTGATTTGGAACAACATAAGGTGGGAGTGATTGACCGTGTGGGGAATAATACTCGTTTAAAAGGCAGCGAGATGACTGCCTGTGATCTACAGTCTGAGCATCGGAGCATTGGTTGTTTTGGGTGTTTTTGTTGCGTTGAATTAGCAGGGAAACCCGTTTTACCGTAACATCTGTTCATTACTCTTGACAAATGATCTGAAAAAATAGGGAGAACAATAACACAAAACAAAACAAAATGTTTTGGTCATAATACATATTGATGCATTTACACTATTTCCCACTGAGCAGAACGATAGTCGCAATTGCATTGACACGCCATTTATCAGCAAAATGAATATATGTTTTAGAATCTATTGAATGTGCTGCCAAAGACACAGTGACTATAGATAATTCTCATTTTGAGTCACTTTCGTATTTGTTCCAAAAAGGCTTTGTTTACGATTGTTTACGATGTACTTAAATCAATAAATCAATTTGATTATTGCAATAAGTATCTCCTCTTCGTCGTTCTTATTCATCTCGATGATTGGAAAGCGCCCAAAGCGCCTCCTGAAATGTCATCAAGAGGACGTTTAATGCTTGGCAGCTCTCTCACCAGTCACCGATCCACTTGGACAGAGCTGTCAATACAAACACAGTAGTGCAACGTCACTTCAACATTTAATTGGTAAATTTAGTGGAGTAAAACATCCAAGACGGGCTTCTCGCCGGGATAGGGATGTGACAAGCGGGGAGAAACTGGAAACTATCCAGCAATACATTTGCATCCCCAACGGTTTTATTCAAATCAACTTACAAGGCGAGGTTTAAACAATTAAGGCATGCAATCAATATTGTTGCAACTACGAATAGAAACGCTTAACGACTATGTTCCCGCAACCCGGGAGCGTCGTAATCAGGGCAGGCTGGGTTTGTTTTTTTTTTACGTTTGAGTTTTGCATCTAGTGTTCATGAGTCATGAGTGGTAATGAACCGTAATGACAACAGCGCGGCAGCAAACATAATAGACAAGTGTTCAGGTCACAGACTACGGTGAGACGGAGGCCGACGCAAAAGTTTTCAAATATTGGTTATGGCGTAACTTGTTGAACCGTAGCTGATACCTTTGTGCTGCATGTATTACAGATGCATTTCTTTATTCAGGTTCTGGACTCAAACGGGTGCGTGAAGTGTCTTTGTCGGCGCTGCTCCAAATATAATACCGTTTGAATATTCATCAGGTTCAGCAGGTTAATCAAATCCTTAAAATAAAAAGGTTTTTGCCAGTGCTCTAGTTTCCAACTTAGTTATCTTGTTCCTGATTTTACACACTAGGAAATAGGATACGCTTTTGTCCAAAGAAATTTGACCAAGGTGAGAACATTTCCGGTTGTCTAAAGCAAGTAGACAGACAGACCTTAACCCCACCACCCCTCATATATAAATACTGCATCTCCGTGTTGTCAGCTCTAGCCGGGCCCTGGGAGAGAGAGAGTCTGAGAGTGTCTTTAATCACCAAGGTGACTTCTGATGCTGCTATGCAGAACACTGGCTAGATAACAAGGGGCCTAACGGCCAGATAACTCCACACAAACACTTGGTAAGCAGCGCACCGCGGCCCTGTCTAGACCCGCAGTTCTGATGGATGTGCTGATATGTATGTGTTTCACATTACCTGCATCACATAGTAATGAGTATAGTAGCGTATACGAGTTCTGCTTAAGTTAGGAATTGGGCTTCTGCTCTGCATTTTTGCTTGACGTACACACACACACACACACACACACACACACACACACACACACACATATTCTCTGCATATATATATATATATACACACACACACACACACACACACACATTAACATATATATATATACACATATTCTCTGCATATATATATATACACACACACACATTAACATATATATATATACACGCATATACATATATATATACATATATATACACGCATATATATATATACATATATATATATATATATATATATATAGGGTCTACTCTGTTGGTTTGCAACTTTAGTTAGGATACATAATTAGGGGGTGGTTTGTTGATTCCATTTCTTAATGTTTAGGCATGTCTAAATGAGTCATCATAGGCCGCTAATGGAACATGGCCACTGATTAAGTCTTAATAAAGGCCACACATCCTCTGACATCATTTGAAAAATATATATAAAAATCTCACGGAAAAAAAACTCGTGAGCCACTTAATTTTGAACTTTACACATCCATCAAAATATGCAAATAGGATTTTTGTACTTTGGGAGACGGCGGAGGAGGGGCGGGGGGGGGGCACACCCTCCCAGAGAGGAAATGTAATTCTGGTTCCGCATCCATGGTCATTTCAATCACGCCAGGAGCAGAAGGAAATCCCAGTGTTTACTACAAAATACAGTAATAATAATAATTATTATTATTATTATTATTATTATTATTATTATAATACTCATTTTATTTGTATACCTTATCAAATGAAAAAAGTCCTTTGCAACAATCTATTCAAACATGTCATTGAGGAGCCGATGGGGGGTTGAGTATCTGGGGAATCGAACCCGGTGCATTTTTTCAGGCTGAGAGATGGATGGTAAGGGTTGTTCCCTTACCACAACACTATCCATACGCAATGTTTGCAGCAGCAACAAAAAAAAAACTATATCTATATGATTGAATCGTAGGAATGATTCAAAATGTAAAAATCAATATAAATCGTGTTCTAGTCACGTGAAGTGTTGTATTTTGGCCTGTCAGGCGATAGTATGATGCACAGCACGGCTCATTTTCACAGAGAAGAAGCCTTTGTGGATTGTTACCGCAGTCGTTGCAAACGGGAACGGTGGACCCAAATGCAGACGAACGCAGACACCGACGGGGGGAAGTCGATACATGAAAAGGGGTTTACTGTCTGGGTAAAGAGGGGACGAGGAGGGCAGGCAAGGCAGGAGGAGGAGGTGGACCAGGAGGATAACCAGATGAACGGGGCGGATGGTGGTTAGTGGGCCACTGTGGTAAAAAAAACAAAACACCATCTGGCAACGAGCAAGACGCAAGGGAAGACACACAGGGTAGATATACTGTAGAGTTAATGAGAAGAGAAGAAGGATAGCAGGAGTGCAACTTGGAAGAGGGGAGCGGAATGGATACCAAATCAGTGAGCTGGGCGAAGGAAGGCATCGCCACGCCCACCGCACAGACACCCACACACCAAGAGGCACCAGGCACTGAGGCAGTGAGGAAACAGGAGAGCTGTTGTTGATGAGCTGGGGTTTTATTTACCCCCAAACATGCAAAAAAAGATATAAACCAAGAATGAATAACTAGGCCTATTGTTACCAATCAGAGGGATTTTATTTCCAATTTGGCTTTGTTTCCCTCCTGCTCGTTAAGAGTTTATCGAGTCCACCGGTGGATGCCGGGGAGGCACCAGCATCAGGCTCTCGCTGTTGTTTTGGATGCTGTGAATTGTTGATTTTTTGTTTTTGAGCGGGTGGGAATTCCACACCGTCGGTCGGCCTTCATGTTTGGTCGCATTCCTCCACAATTCTTTCTGTGACTGTGACTCCCCAACCTTTGGCTAGGTGTTTTGTTTATTTAATTCACGTTTGTGATAGATGAAGTGGGTGACTGGTGGATTTTGCATCCCCGTGGTCACGTTTCCAGTCCCCATAAGACCTTATTTATATTTTCTCCAGTTTTTTACAGAATTAGTTGAAATCTGTATCAATATAACCAAACATGGTGTTAACTGACCTAACACAATGGCACATGAGGGAACCTATACAGTGGCTTGGCCAAACCAAATAACACCCAAGGGTAACACACAAGATGGACACCAACTTACAACCGCTGCCCTCAACCAACTTTAGCTCCACCAAGAAGGGACCTCCCCCGACCACCACGGTGACTCAAAGAAACTAATGAGAAATACAACAGAAAATTGATTCAGTTATCCCACAGTGTTGGGTTAAAAAGCAAATAAACAGATTCCAAACAAAGACTGTGTTGGTAATTGATTGGGTTGTGGTTGACTGCAAATTAAATGAACCTTTGTAGATAGATAATTAAAGATTTGAGAGAGGGTGAATGGGGATAATATTTGGGGACATTTAGTTTCCGTGTCCATCACAGGAGACACGAGGGACAACCGGAGACACGGACGTTTTATACTTGAAATGATGTAACATAGTTCATTTATTTATTTGTCAGAATAAAAGTTGCAGTGAAACCTTGGTGCAGTGATATAACTTATGAATAACTTATGCATATTTTTGAATACTTTTAATAGCATTAAAGGGGCAACATCACTCCTCCTCGCCACAGTGTGCGGCCGTGGTTTATAACGCAGAACTAAAACTAATAGAAGTCACAACTTTGCATGGGATTATACATCTGACGAGAACATAAGGACCATCAGTTATCAATACTACATCTGGTCATATGGTATGGCTGATGGGATATGATGGCCACTAACAGATTGCACGTTGATTGCTTGATGTACGTTTCAAAGGTTTGCATCCCTTCACCAGGTGTCCCTGATGCATGGAGACCAGCGGGGTGAACGATGACTACAATATTGTGACAGTCATGTACTGGAGTGTCTTGGCTTCAGCGGCCGCTAATTGAAGCCGACAGTGGGTTATCATAATATATGAGACCTATTCGGCAGGGATACATTTCTCTCCTGCAGCTTCCATGCACGACGTGTGCACGCACAGACAGACAGACAGACAGACAGACAGACAGACTATATGTTTTCAGTAAATCCCTCCCTTAAAGGTTGTGTTAATAGCAGATTGAGCAGCTGAACGGGGTTTGTTGAAGGCTGTGTTAATAGGAGCTTTGGCGGCGAAACGTGGTGTGTTGCTCTGCTGCTTCGTATACCCCACCAGCGGTCCCCCCTCGCTTTTGTCTCGTTAATAATGGATGTGAACTGTGCTTAATGTGGTGAATAATTAACATCCCATCACTGTGCGTCTGTGAGACGGCAACATATCGAAACAATAGTCATGTTCCCATGCTAAATGCTGCAGCACACAGTTGTTTAGGGGATGGGAACGGATCTCAACAGTTGTGTATAGGATGTGTTGTCGTGTGTAGGATGAAATAGCCCTACGTTATGTAGGGCTATGTGCCTATGTTTTTATTTGTCACATGCAACAATTACAATGGAATTACTCCCTATTCCCTCCCGCAGGATGGATTTCCTACAATTTAACACTATATGCTCTACTATGTACTAAACTTATTCTATACAACACTATTATATAACAATAAAGTATTTATAAATATTAAGAAGCATGTCCACTATATAGCAAAGCCTCCTTGGATAAGATACCGTAGGTGTCATGTCCGATCGACCAGGTGCATCATGGGAAAATAAGTAACCGAGGATCCTGCACCAGGACGTCTAGCAACTGACTATCCCACACCTGGACGTCCAAATTCCTGACAGCTCTGTCCAGTCATCTGGACAGCCTGTCAATTTCAATTTATTAATTAGATTGTTTTTCCAAGTCCAGCAGCGCGTATACGAAGAACAGTTGGTTGCGCTACTATACTTGGTCTCAGGATCAAAGCCGCTCTGTATTTTCACAGTTGGCCGTGTAAAGAAAACATGTGAATGGAGGGTTCCAGGCAGGCCTACAAAGAGACATACTGTTTGCTTGCCCGGGTGCAAAGTGATGCACTTACTGTTTACAGGCTCATAAACCATTGCTGATAGAACTACATTTTACCACCAGCAGGAGATTAACTGGGCCTAGCATTAAATACCATAAAATGCCAGTCACTGAATCCACTTAGGCTTATATTGTATATTCTCTTTTTAGTGTGAGCAATCTAAACTGTAGCCTGTGTTAGGAGACTAAAACACTCACAGATATAGTGCCGTAGAAGTGTAATAGGTATTGGCAAACTGTAATAAAATTAGTTAAACTATAAGCAATACAAATGAGCAGATAGTATAAGACTTAATGGAACGCAATGTAAGATACACAATACAAAATAGGTTTAAAAAAGCACAAAAGTAAAAACAAATCATTCAAATCAAAGTGAAGAGCTGTTCTATCTCTTCTCAGAGCTAACCAGTGGCATAACTTTGACCAAACAACCCTTTTATTTTGGAAGGGTGATTAAAACCTTAATGACCAGTCGTAGTGTTCCACTGAAACAGTTTTGTCGAAAAATCTTTACATTAAAGAACTTTCTAAGGAATTCCTAATCCATCGTGACCCTTTTTTGCCGTCAATATAATTTGTTTGCCATTGTAAGCAAGATCATTAATAAAGCAGCCAATATCTGAACGTTTTTCACGGGATATCAACCAGGCTTCCACGCGTTGCCCTCGTTCCACAAGATTAATTACAATCAATATTAATTATTGCCAATCAATGCTGTATAATCTTCTCTACCCTTGATGGAGTATGGTAAACCAATGAAGTTAATCATGAACAGTGTTTGCGGTGAACATTTGCGCTGTTGGCCCCCCTGGGCTACATTATAAAAATAAATATACATAAATAAAAATATAGTAGAGGAGAGGAACAACCCTGAAAAAGAATAGCTTCAAAATAAAACCAGTGAC
Source organism: Muraenolepis orangiensis (assembly GCA_027704905.1). NCBI lineage: Eukaryota > Metazoa > Chordata > Actinopteri > Gadiformes > Muraenolepididae > Muraenolepis > Muraenolepis orangiensis. The sequence continues at coordinate 25,294,111 of CM051008.1, forward strand.
AGTGACCTGTTATGTGTCAACTTCTGACGCAGAACATGAGACATAAGAGGTCTGTGCATCCATTACTCGAGTAAAGGATGCACACTAACGACTAAACGTGTCAGAGGATATAATCCTTAAAAGGCATAATATTCTGTATCGGTGGATTTATGGGCAGTCCTAAGAGCCTCTGGTCTGTTTATCCTAAATTACTACGATACATTTGTCTGCCACAAGCTCTCCTAAACGGAAGACTTCCCTTTAAATGTTTGGCCCATCTGGTATTTCATTTTCTTGCAGTAACCATTATCAATAACTTGTTCAAGCAAGTCGTGCTCTGAAAGTTGAGTGATGATTAGTTTTGCAGACTTCTAATTACCTTGCAAGAGGAAATAGAAATTCCAATACTTCAACGGGGTTTGTTTTCTCCTTTCCCCCGAGTCGACAACATTTACCAAGACCACTTAAACGCTCTTTATTTAATCATAGACTTGTTTTTTTCTTCCGTAGGATTACTGCATTTCACATTAACAATCGCTGCCCTTTTCATATGTAAGGGCCATTAATTCAGAACAATATTAACGCAAAAACAATGCAGTGTGCATTGGTAACTTCAACACGTTTACATTGCGTTCGCAACATATTGCGGGCAGGGTAAGTGTGAGTAGCTTCCTGACAAGGTGCTGGGCCCTCTCCACAGCTTGTCCTTGTTCACCGTGTCTGGCGGCGGCAGCTGTTTGCACGTACCGCTGCCTCTACCCATCCTCGGCTGCTGGTGTACCGCCGCCAGGCCTCCATTGATATGCGCTTTATGTACTGTGTGCATCTGCGGGCGATTCATTTATGTATTCCATTTTCCGTACACCGCCACTCTCGGGCGATACATATATATTTCTCATTGCCGCCTCTAACCGCGCAGACAAACAAACCACGTCTCAGTGACTCCCTTTGCTTCTTCAATCTACCGACTATGTTGGTAACGCAGGCGAGACAACAGAGCTAACCGTTCCTTAATGGCCCGATAACAAACAAGACGACAGGAAGGGAGTAAACAAGTAAACAATGGCACGAAGGAACGGAGAGAGTTTTCCAAAACAAACCCGGTTCTAAAAGAACACTAGGCAATCAGACAGTGAGACAGACAGACAGACACCAGTCTCTCACGTATTGTCAGAGAGTGTGAAAGACGCCTCCAGACGTAAAGCTACGCTAAGTCTTTTTTTGGAAAACTCTGATTAAATCAGTAAAATACAGTAGAAAGCACCGGCCTATCCGTCCGTGCAGCTTGCAAACGTCTTCCACAATATCAACGCAAAGGATGACAGACAGTGAGAGTGAGAAGGCAAACTACTTACAACCTATTTGAAAGAACTCAAATAAATATCTAAAGGTAATAAAGTTCACTGACCCTCTGCACCAGGGCCATGTTATCGTTTTAACGTTTTCCGGTAAACCAATTTTTGCCATTAGGAGTCAGTATGTGTGTGTATATATATATATATTGTGGCATGCACCCGTTGGCGGAGGGAGGACAACAGCGGTTGCGGTGGTAAAACAAATGATTTATTTGTTAAAACAGGTGGGGGTAAGGGAAAAGGGAATAACGGCAAATCAAAACGGTCCTCCCGGTTGGGGTCCAATCTCCCCCTCTCTCGGTCGTTCCGGGGTAGCTGTCCGGGCCGGCTCGTGGGGTGTTGGTCCGCCTCCTGGTGCACCCGTTAGGCAGCAACACCGCCGCCAGGGGTTAAGGCTGGGAACAGAAACACTCACAGTTACAATCCTGCATTCGTATACAACGCGCACCTAGCGCGCCGCGGCTTGAGTCCGGGTTGGCCTGCGGCCTCTTACCACATACTGTTCGCCCCCTCTTCGTTTCATGCTCTTCCTTTTATTCTCGTCTCCCGCTTCTTGAGTGGCCCCCTCCAGGTGCACGGCGTCAGGCCTGATGAGCCGCTCCAGGTGTTTCCCATTCGGCCTGACGAGTGGGCGGTTACCGTCTGAGCTCTCCGTGGTGCCAATCCTGCTAGGAGCTCAGCGGTGTAGTACCGCTGTTCCACCACCTGCCCCAAGGGTTGCCCAGAATGCTTCCCAGTGGAGCCCGGGGCGCCACATACCCCCTTCCTCAGCTTCAAGCCAGGGCGGGGAGCGCCCACCCAGACTACAGGCCTTCTGACCTTTGGGACAGGGCATCTGCGTTCCCATGCAAAAATAGGTACAACCTGTCGGTAGTATCCCCCTCCTCTACGGGCGCCTCCTGGCGTCCAACCCGGCTTGAAGGGGTATTCCCGGTGGCATTTGAGGGAAAACAGATCCCGACAGTAGCGGCGCGGGGGCCAACCCCGCTCCTCTGGACCGTCTGCGTCCCAGTCGATGATCCGAGATTTGGTCGGTGGGAGTCCTCTCTGGAGATCTCCTCTGGACCCTCCTCCAGGGGTCTCCGCTAGGAGTCTCCTCCGGGACCTCCTCTGGTGTCTCCTCTGGTGTCTGTTCTGAACCCCCTCTGTAGTCGACCGACGGGGGCCAGCGGCGTCCTCCGGCGGGGGCGGAGCGGCGTCCTCCGGCGGGGGCGGAGCGGCGGCCTCCGGCGGGTGCGGAGCGGCGGCCTCCGGCGGGTGCGGAGCGGCGGCCTCCGGCGGGTGCGGAGTGGCGGCCTCAGGCGGGTGCGGAGCGGCGTCCTCCGGCGGGTGCGGAGCGGCGTCCTCCGGCGGGTGCGGAGCGGCGTCCTCCGGCGGGTGCGGAGCGACGTCCTCCGGCGGTTGCGGAGCGGCGTCCTCCGGCGGTTGCGGAGCGGCGTCCTCCGGCGGTTGCGGAGCGGCGTCCTCCGACGGTTGCGGAGCGGCGTCCTCCGGCGGTTGCGGAGCGGCGTCCTCCGGCGGTTGCGGAGCGGCGTCCTCCGGCGGGTGCGGAGCCAAAACGCGGGGCCATTCCTCTCTCGGCCACTTTCCCGGAGTCCTTTGCGCTGCGCACTGCGCGATGGCCTTCTGCAATCTTTGTTGCCCCTGCAACACTTTTGCCATCAACTCCCTTAAGGCTGGACTCAGGTCTTCGGTTGTGAGCTGGGTCAACATGCCCGCATTCTCCACCATTTGTGGCATGCACCCGTTGGCGGAGGGAGGACAACAGCGGTTGCGGTGGTAAAACAAATGATTTATTTGTTAAAACAGGTGGGGGTAAGGGAAAAGGGAATAACGGTCCTCCCGGTTGGGGTCCAATCTCCCCCTCTCTCGGTCGTTCCGGGGTAGCTGTCCGGGCCGGCTCGTGGGGTGTTGGTCCGCCTCCTGGTGCACCCGTTAGGCAGCAACACCGCCGCCAGGGGTTAAGGCTGGGAACAGAAACACTCACAGTTACAATCCTGCATTCGTATACAACGCGCACCTAGCGCGCCGCGGCTTGAGTCCGGGTTGGCCTGCGGCCTCTTACCACATACTGTTCGCCCCCTCTTCGTTTCATGCTCTTCCTTTTATTCTCGTCTCCCGCTTCTTGAGTGGCCCCCTCCAGGTGCACGGCGTCAGGCCTGATGAGCCGCTCCAGGTGTTTCCCATTCGGCCTGACGAGTGGGCGGTTACCGTCTGAGCTCTCCGTGGTGCCAATCCTGCTAGGAGCTCAGCGGTGTAGTACCGCTGTTCCACCACCTGCCCCAAGGGTTGCCCAGAATGCTTCCCAGTGGAGCCCGGGGCGCCACAATATATATATATATAAATAACTGCACACTTTGGCACTTTGGCCAATGAATACGCTGTGTCCCTGAAAAAAAACAAAACTCTGCATACAATTATCCACACATCTTCAATTTATCGAAGCTGCTGTGATGCATCTGTCAATGTCAGAGAGAAAAAGCCCCCCCCCATTTCCCTTCTCCCAAGCACTTTTTGTTAGTTAATGTTTCTTGTGGGCTGACGTGATGGATCAACCTGATTATTTCTCACACAACCGTGTTCCGTACCCATGACCACATATGGGCTTTATTAAGTCTGGCTGTGCTTTTCACCATTCTCTGCCGCTTGTCACGTCGGCTGAAGGAAGTGAAAGTCTCTACGTCGGGGCCCATCTGCTGTATGATGCAGCGTTTCTCCGGGAACAAGTAACGGAACGGCTGAGTTATGGGGAACTGGGGTTTTCATTTTCTTCTTAATTGCAACCGTAGCGCTGACACCGGGAGAGCATATACATATTATGATGCCTCCGAGTTTGTTTAACGGTGCACTTCTTAAGTTCTGTGAAATGAAGGAACACAGAACATTACCAAACGTCACACATGTTCACTACACACTGTACAAGCTGTCGTCGTTTCCTTATTGAGATATTCAATGGCCACCGAGACAAAAGAACACATTTGATCACCATGTCACTTTAACCCCGTCCTGAACCGGTTTAAAGTAACACCTTGAAACACAACCACAGCTGAGGCCATCTCCCGGGAGAGCAGAACCTGGCTTGAAAACCCACGTAACAGAAAACAAGCCAAGGGTTCCAGGGACAAACAAACCATAAAATGTGTACACGGCATCAGCTTATTTTTTTATAATCTACAGCGTTCAATATATATATATAATACATTTTTAAAAAGGGGACCTTCGGCGGCCCGCCTCTGATGGCATGAAGGGCGTTTGATTCAGGGCCTCCGACGGGTTCATTCTCGCTGCCTTGCAGGTTTCGCCTCCGACGGAAGCGGCGGTGCTCAGAAGCACAGCGACGCTCTCTGTACATAGAGGACCCTAATGACTCGGGGGACCAAGGGTAGATGAGATCTCTGTGTGCTCCTACTGCCAGAGAGTTCCTCATCTTCTCACGACACGTCAGAGAGAGCGAGAGAGCGAGAGAGCGAGAGAGAGAGAGAGAGCGAGAGAGAGAGAGAGATGATTGATCCATCAGCTCCCGCAGAATCAATAGAAGAGCGGCCAGAGCTGCGCCACTCTGAGCAATAGCCCATAACCCAGCAGCACCACCAGCCTGACTCGGAGTGTAAATAAGGACCCTGGGGGTGGGGGTTGACTTCAGTGGAATCTAGAGAAAAATATCCCGGCAACCAAGACAACATGACGCCACTGTTTTTTCAAGTCAAGGTTCAAGCTTTCAGGGTTGGAAGAGACGCGCGCCATTCAAGACGGGCACATTTCCACCAGCGCTGAACAAGCTGATGCGCGGCCACGTGGAAGAGATAATAGCCCAGTAGGATATCTCCGTCACGTCTTGTGGACATTGACCGTCATTCTGTTTACCTCCTCTCTCTTTCTCCCAGTCGATTCTCCGTTCCGTAGCTAACCGCAATCGTTTTCCGCCAAACCCAAACTTTCCGCTTAATGCCGTGATTAAGGCCCGGGTTGCAGACAAGCTTGCACACATGTGTGTGTGTGCGCACACACACATACACACACACACACACAGCACATCCGTCAATTAAACATTCAGTGACCAGCTAATACGCTGCTTGCGCCGCAATTTAGCTCCCTCTCATCAGCCGGCCCCATGCTGGTTGATTTTTCAGGCCCATACTGCCTCTATGCTAATGCCGTGGCCATGCAGAGACGGCCGAGTGTTTACCAAGTGCTGCATGGTCCTTATCAGCGACACGGCTGACAGGCGTAATGCGGCTGAGAGAGCTCTAGCTCACAGCTCTCGTTATTCACGTCGAACTAGATGCAATTGTTGTGTTTTAAATATAATTAGTTATTAGATGTTTACCAAAGAAAGAGTCACTATAGCTAGCCATTGCAAGCTATGGCACAATTGCACAGCTGTTTCAATTTTGAACAGGAATCCTCAAGGTGTACTTGCTTTGGATCATTTGAGATTAATTGTGAATATAAATCCACATAGTTATTACTGTTGTATTTAGCATTTCAGAACTCTTGCGATGAAATTGAGCAATTAACTTTAGACACAGCCACAAGAAGTATGACCTGACAATAGACAGTAAATAATGAGGACGTTATATAATAAAGTTTGCCCAACACTATTTTCAGCGATATTACTAGGAGGTGGATATTTGATAATTCCTTTGAAAGTGTTTGGTCCTCGAGGCATCATGAATCACTCTACAGTGTGTACCAATAAAGCCACCAGGGTCAAAACGGCACACTGTACGCCCCGCAGTGGATTGCAAACCAATAGAGCAGCGAAAAATATTTATATTTCAATTCATAAAACAAAGAGAATATCCAATGAGAGATTCATATCCAATGAGTGATTACTCAAGATTGTTTGTTGGTTATTTTAAACAAAACGCGCCTATGGAAATTTCCTTTTACTTTTGACTGGTCAGGACAGGGTTAAAGTGAGAAGGTGATCAAATATTTGCCGTGGTCATTGAATATCACAATTAGCATCAAACATTCCCAAACAATATCAGAATATGCCTACGCTGACTCTTCTTTAAGTATCAACAAATCTGTGATTTTTCAAGGTTGAATATGTTAACTTGATTTCTGGCACTTTCAGCAGACCTTTCCCATCATGCACTTGTATGGCAAGTAGTGAGGGCTGTTTTTACAGCTTTACAAAGCCAACTACAATAATAATTTCAAGCCTCCTAAATCTCAATTTAGGAGGCTTTTGGCGGAATAGGCAGTATTGTTATTCAACCCCTAACTAAAACATAAAAATGACCCTATTTTAGTACTTAATATTGGCATAATTTATGTCACAATAGCGTCCTAACCTTTTGTGAAAACTGAAATAAGGTGCATTGTGTTTTTCTTTTATAGTTCCCAGCCAGTTAAAGTACACTAGATGGTGAACAATCATGGCCCCACGCTGCCTCACAAATGTGAGGCAGCCTCCACTCCAGACACAGCAGGTGGAGAAGAGGCTGATCAAACAGAAGGAGAGATATTCAAAGCGCCCCGAGTCTTACTGTGGCATTTAAATTTTAAAAAATGATTCCACTAAATTACCCCGAGATGGGCAGTTAATGGCAGCCGATTCTTTGAAGTGGAACAAAACATGAGTCATTGATCCATGTCGAGACCCACCCACATGCAAAGAAGGGTCACTGCTGTACACTGCTGTGAATAGCTCTAGGAACATGCGACAGAACACTAAACGGTTTTCTTTCAAAATCGTTCTTTTTGTCATTTATTCACAGGGAGCTAGAAGAGTACGGCCTTCGCGGCCATAAAGTAACCCCACAGATCCGGTTCACGGTTCACTTTCACCTCTGTTGCTGACGTCTGAATCTCATCTCTCTCTCTCTCTCTGACAGATCACCTGCCTTGCACACTGCCACTACCTCTATGGGGCCACGGCTGTTTACTCTTTCTCCCTCCCTCCCACCGCCCCCTCCTCCTCAATATTCATGGCTCATGGAGTTGAGGTAATGAGGGATCACCAGAGAACCCTGTGAACCCCCCCCCCCTCCCCCCCTTCTTCCCCCAACCACAAAAGCATGCATGGGGATAGGAGCGGCCCTCCCAGCTGACCACAGTTAAATGGTGTTTTTGCTCGGTTGAACACTAATCCCCTGGCCAGATAAGGTCCATTATGGCCGGGCCTCAACCGGCCGAACCCCAGGGCTATTTAGCGCTGCTGCCATGTTGATAATGTAGCGCTCTGTGCGCCCACGCCCGTCGAGGCTCTTCTGGTTCGCCTGCTGAAACTGGATTCATTAAAACTTTCTTTGACAAGACAAACCCGGGAAGTTAGTTAGTGTGGTCGTTTTTAGATAGAATTTGTACCGGGGAAAACGAGATTTAGTCGGCTTGTATTTGCTGAGATGGCAAAAAAAAAGTTATTATCTTGTGGCTAATTATGAGAATACGTTTAGTGAGTGTGTGTGTGTGTGTGTGTGTGTGTGTGTCTGTGTGTCTGTGTGCACATGTGTTTCTGTGGAAGCAGTACTGTTTGCGCCAAAGTTTGCCAAACCAAACTCATGTGGAACTCATTTATGAGGATCTCAGAAGCCCAAACAACCGCATCGAACTGAGAAACCAAACTAAGACTCACATATATTTTTTTTCACTCAGCAGCCCAGCACACTTCATAAAAGCACATTTAATCGCATCTTGGCTTTTTGTCCAAAGTAATAAGAATTGAAACATACCAATAATGCGATGTTATCATATTGGTTTCATAAGGTCCTCTTAAATCACACAAAAATAGTGGCTAGAGTTTGCATAAGACTTTTTTGGGCAAACATTCAAAATAAAACATGCAGCACAATAGGGGGAGGAAAAGGGAGGGTTTTTGGTGCTGCTGAAAAAAAAGACTCAGTCTTTGCCTCTGGACGAGCAGTGGGTTGATGTTTGATAAAGCATGATTATGAGTCAACCAAAGAACCTCAAAGATCTGTCTCAAATAACACTAGGCTTTAAATGTGCTTTAGGCGACACCACGTCAGAATCAGAATCAGAATGCTGGGATTGTCATTGTACAAGTACAACACAATTGTATAGCAATCCTCAAGACACTATTACAAACCACAATTAAATAAATATATCAATTATTTAAAAAAGTAAACTAAATAAACGGGTTAAAAATGTCTATATAAAAACTGTGTGTAAATATACAGTATATACAGTATATATATATATATACACGTATTGTGTTTGCCCTTTATACACGGTAGTGCAAATTAGAAATGTATTTCCATAGTACAAAAAGTGCATTGTGATAGGTATGTAGTTTTGATCCAATAAAGTATTGTAGTTACACAGAACGGTCACTGTCAGTGTTTGACAGTGTTCAGTTGGTGTATGGCACTGTGGCAGAAACATTTCTTAAGTCCGTTAGTCCGTGATTTGATGGACCCGAAGCGTCTGAACATGAACATGAACAGTGAGTGACGGCCTTAATGGAAGTCACCGTCAGTATGACGAATGCTGTCACCGTCACGAGTCGTATGAGTCAAACTCATCTCTCTCTCTACTGCCGAGCAATGGTCATGCTATGCTCTAAATCGTACTTACATTAAAATCTTCTTAAAAAACACATACGTGCACACGTTTGCCTCAAGCCCTAAGTGTCAAGCCATTATTTTGTCCTCCAACATTGAAATGGATGTTGTGATGGTACATTTCACGCTACGCTGTACAATCATATTGCTGGCAGGGGACTGAGTGTAAGCATCACATCCCCATGTTACTTGATAGGGTGAATGGCCTGCGTTTATATAGACCGTATATAAAGCACTTTTACGCAGAGTGTTTTACAATTATTGCCTCACACTCACACATGCATACACCGTAGGCGGTGTCAGCCAAGCAAGGCGAGGGCTAGCTCGTCAGCAGTAATTAGGGTTAAGTGTCTTGCTCGGGGACACCACGACACATGGTTAGGAGGAGGATCGAACCAGCAACCCTCCGGTTGCCAGACAACCCACTCTACCTCCTTAGCAACTGCCCCCCCCCCCCCCCCACCCCCCATATGACTAATAGTGTAATTGGCTAATTGTTAGTATCCACCGTCACACAATTTCAGTGGTTTATTGTATTCCAGCAAACACCAACATTTGTATTTGTAAACATGCTGGATGGTATTTGAACTGCAGGTGTTGTGGGAGACCACAACACCTGCAGTTCAAATACCATCCAGCGTGTTTACACCAGACAGATCCACTGTGGTCTCAATGGGACGACCCCAGACTCTGAGGCGTCCCCGGTGCCTTGAAGATGGAATAAATAGAATATAATGTGGAATCTGCTCCCTTTTCAAGTGGGGAGTGGTCTAAATCGAGAGATCTAGTTATATATTATGTAGGGCAATATCAGGACTGGTGTCAATAAAAATGAATTACAATCAATTAAATACTTGTGTTCTCTTGCACTATATATTGAACTATAATACTAGTAATTAAGTAAAGTAGTATTATACAGTACTAGTAATAGCACAACTGAACTTGTTTGAGAACCAATGAGCCAACATCAGGGCTTGTTTTGAATTTGCAATCAAAAAAAAAAAAAGGAATCTCTATGAGAAACTATTGGCACATTGAAATAAACATACATTGAAGCAACAATATATCTGCAATCTGCTTTTTTTTTAGCAAAAGAAGCAGTTGTTGTCGGAACAGAACGGCGTTTTCTGAAATCCCCACGGTGATTGTGAATTCCTTCTCTATTGTGTTTATTGTGTATTATTTATAGGTTTTCTCTTCTACAGTAAATACTGAACTAACGTAACCAACCCTAACTTAAAGTCCATATTCTCTTAATTAGAAGATAATGGTATAAATTATGAAAATGCCACCAGGTATTAAATAGTGTTTCCATCGTTTGAATGAATAATGGCTTTGAATAATTTATAGGCACTAATTGAACAAGAAAGTATCTCTGCAACAATATTTTAAAAAGTCCCAGGGGATCAGTGATCTTTGCAGCTACTAATAGCTTGGGCATAATGCAGCCTTTTACAAACCATTAAAAATATTCCATTTTATGAATATTCCATATTATGAATACATTGTCACACATAGAGTGCTGAGTGAAGATGGAAAATTGACCTGTACAATTAGCCAGTTATTCCGCAATTTGCAGAGATTTATCAGCCATTAAATGCCTCAGTTGAAGCTTTATGGATTGGTTAAAACAAGAAGACTGTTCATACGTCAAGTCACAAATGCCGATATGGTGATCAAGGGTTTTAGTGCCCAAATAAGCTATTTGCATGTTTACAAGTTTGGGTTAAAGGGCAAGGGAGAACTTTATTTTTGGCAAAATAAAAGGCATGGGCATTAAAAAAAAGATACCTTTCTGAAATGAACACGATCAACATGCTCTGATCATAAAACACGGCCCGCTCTTTCGGTGCACTGAACATCCACGGCCAGCTGGTCATCAAAGGCTAAGACTTCCTCCGGTCGGTTGGTTACATATCTCCAGTCAGCCGCCGGCTGCGTGTACGCGATGTACAAGGCGGTCCCCGGGGAACAACGTCTCCGTACCGCCACCGTTCTCTAAAGAGCAACACACTTCTTCTGCGATGCAGCCAGATAACCCTGGTGTGTCTCCTGGCAGTACGACAGAGGGATTCTTGCCTTATCCTATCCATGGTTAGGTCTCCTGACCGTAGCCCTTAGTATCAGATAGCCGCACGACGAAAACTCCCGATGGGGACAGGTTGTGCTGGTCACCCGGCCTGGGTTTATCTCTGGGTGGACCCTGACTATGGCTGGCGTCAGCTCCACAATCTCTGAATCTCGTGGGGGGGGGGAATCAAACATTCGGGAGGAAGGTTTGGAATTGACTCAGCAGCATGGTAATCAGGGATCCAGACGTCCTACTATGCTTTAGTATAACGTCTTGGGCGGGGGGTCGGGGGTTACGCCTTGTTTCTTGTTTTGTCACAGAAACGTCCGGTTCACCGAGTTTTTGTCTGCTTATTGTTGTTTTGACAGAGACTAGCAGTACGGTAACGGAACATTTGTGTATTGAGTTACTTCAAGTCATACTGTTTTTTTTAATGAGTTAGGACAGAGGCTGGGGGTGTGCTAAGTGGACATTTGACCATCTGTATCAAGATCTTCTCTATCATCCTATGAATGGATCAGGTTGTCCAGTACAATCAGCTCAACTCACGTAGATAGAGTCACATTTCTGGCCCGGCGGTATATAAAAACACTGGGTATAAAGGGTGATCTTAGACAATCAACACAATCAGACAATGTTACATTTGTATTTGTATTTTTAGATATTGATCGTGCAAATCTCAATCTATGATATATATTCCTATTATGGTGAAACACGTCGACATTCTACTGTTGACAAACCCACAAGACAGGAATATGGAGAACAAAGCTAATTGGCCGTTGTCTTCCACCAAGCGGAGAGCCTACAGAACCAGGGAAGGTATCAATACGAATGATTTCAACCCTAGCACACCGACTATGGCAATTTGCAATTTGCAAGCAGCAAATTGCCATAGCAAACAGCAACAACTGTCGGAAAATAACACATAACCCCTGCTGGGAACAGTCCAGGGCTGGAGGGACAGAGTGGTTTGGAGAGTGGATGCTTTAGAAGAGGCCGCATACAGACTACTACTTCAGTGACATTTTGTAATGGAAAATAATGGTGGATCTAAATTACTCACATCTGTTCAGTGGTGAAATGGCAGAAAAAACAGCGATTTTTCTGTTTTTTTTCCCGGCATGTCTATTTCAATAGCGCAAATCAAGCATCTCTTCTCAGCACAGCATTCCGACTGGTGTAAATTGCTAGTGGTTTGCTACTGAATTCTGTGAGTAATTTACCATCGCACACCACAAAGAATATTGTATTGCATCGAAAATATTATTCTTCTATTTCTATCTTAAAGACCGGTAACTTTTCACCTGCTATTTTATAGGATGCTTTTCGCACCAACGTCGGCGGGGGTTGATTAGTTTGAATCTTTTCGTTTAAAACATGAACAACAACTGTCCATTTTGAGGTCTGTTTTGTTACAGTACGAAGGATTGCTAAATCAGGGTTGTTTGTGTTCAGAAGATTTATTCTGAGGTTGAAAATAAGCTGATACTCCTTCAACACCTGCTTTATTTTTGTTAACATCTGACTGAGCTTTGTTAAACCCAACCATGCGTGAAATTGCAGGTATCGTCAGACTTTTTACTTCTTGGTTTATTCGTCTGTACAGTTCATACTTTGTTGTACTTTATTGTCTTGGCTTATTTATAATACCACAGGGAGAGGATACTATTATCTTGTTGTCAGCTGGTAGAAGGAATAGGAAATAATGGCAAAATGTGGGTGTGTTTCTTTTCTGCAATAAATAACACCCATAGATAGAAAATGTTTTTAACAGGTCAGCAGAAAAGTAGCGAGGGTTAAACCCAGCATTGAAATATCTTCAGACAAAAAAGAGACGGGTTCCTGATGAATGAATAAGAAATCAGAAATAGGAGGGTGTGATGTGACGGCAGTGGAGGCTGCCACTATAGCTGGGATCTTCTGGTGGAGCAGACGTCAGATCCGCGGTCCTCCAGCGAGGAAGCGACAGGCGAGCCATGGCCGCTTGGCATTAAGCTGCTGTCAGCTGTCACTCATGAGAGAGGGGGGAGACTCCACAGAGGTCAGACGACAGACTGTCCGTCCTGTCAGACGACCAAGTGGAGATGATTACCAGTACAGGAAAATCCCGGCCAGGGAAGGAGAGGCGATCGCAACGATGGATTTCAGACAGTTTCGGATATCGCCGGAACGTGACGTTGCGGCATGGCGGTGTTTTTAAATATCTTGAGTGAAAATGACATCATCCTTAATCTGCAACAGCATAAGGACGGCCGTGATATTTCGAGTCCCTACAATGACATCACGGAGCTGATATGGTTTGATAAAAGGCTCGGCTAGGTGTGCAGACATCTCTGAGATGTTTCCCTGAGATCTCAGCAGGAACCTGCATATTCTGTGTACTGCAAAAGGTCACAGTGGCATCCATACTAGCAAAAAATGGCAAGATATCCTGCTAATTCCCTGGTGTTATTCACAGTGAATCCGAGGCCTCTGGTAGATCAGATAATTTGCACTTTTCTCTCCCCTGCCATTTGGCCCCATCATACTTGCCTGTCTTATCTCTGACAGCGAGAACTAGAACTACCCTCTCTCTGCATCCCTGCCCCCACAGCGGTGACCTCTAGACATCTATCCACAGCTCCAAACGACACCATTTTCAGCACAGTTTGTTTTCATTAACATACTGTCCTCTAGCTGCGATGCGAGCGAGTGACAGGCGAGCCCCGACACGATGTATCTTTTCAACATTTGTATGCTTTGTCATACTGTGTGTCTTCACATGTGTTTTCACTGGCAGCTTTGATTTTTATAGTTAAATACTGTATTGCATACTACATACTGTAGCTGTAACCAAATGGAGAGCAGTAAGTGAAAAACTTACAGATATGCAGACTATGTTTTTTGCAGTTCTTGTGCTCCCCCCACACTCAGATGAACCCAGCAAAGCCACTTTGCTGGGTTCATCCGACACACAGGACACAGGGAGGTGATGTAAACCAGTTTACTTCTGGCAAGATGACTAAGTTGGCAAGATGTTACAGCCAGAGCAGGTGGTAAAGGCCGACATGTGAGGGCTGTGATGTGTTTGTGTTTTCTTTTCTGCATGCCTTGATTCCCCAATGCACCACAGGTGTGCAGCCTCACCCACAGCCCCAGATCCTAATTAGCCTCATGCGGGCCAAGGGAGGCTGCTTAAACCAGCCACCAAACACACATACTCCACAGCAAGGTTTTAAAGGGCCCATATTTTAATCACCAGGTGTGAGTGTGATAAGCCATTACAAACTGTTTCTAAATTGTCATGTGACCAACCCTTTAGTGACATCAAAAGTCGGAGTGTCCACCCTGATGTATGAGGGATAGGTAAGCCTACCAGTTCCACACATTCTTGGTACATTCCACTGGGTAGGCTGGTAGACTGATCTAGTCATCACACATTTGGGTGGACACTTCCACTTGTGACAACTAGAGTGATTCTCAACTAGTGGTTGAATCTTTAGAAAGAAGGCAATAAACAAACTTATATTTCAATGTTAATTCATGTTTCAATAGCTTAGTATCCGGTGAGTTTAGCCCCAATTCTTGAATTTTGTTGTGCACTCCACTTGTTTTGAACTGCACATGAAGGCATCGATTACCGCAACAGAGGCTGGACCAGTGGCGAACCACTGCACTAGTGGCTAGCTGCATGACCATTTTGAAACTGTGTGTAATGGGTAATCACGCTCGCACCTGGCTGTGGAATAGGGGCCTTTTAAGGTCTGTCAGCTGGTGTTCTCCCCAGGGAGCCTGTGGAAGGCAGATGTGAGGGACCGATTGAGAATGGTATTAGGGTCAAAGCTATTGTTAGGTGTGATATCAGGAGCGGCAAATCTGCCGCCACTGTTGGTCCTGCCCGCCTCGGCGAGGCGCAGAACTTATGGAAACAAAGAGCATCCCAGTTGGAAAGAGGGGGGGAGGGGGGCGGGGACAAAGTTGACTCAAAAACAACCGAAAAAAACACCCCCACCTTTTCAAAACAACAAAGGGAGTGACAAACTTGGATGTAAAATGTCAAATGCATCCACATCCCACTGTCACACACCGACACACTGGTAAAGAGAAAGCCATTCAGGGCTCCGTTCTGACTTACGGATATGAAAGGATTTATTTGTTTGGCTTCCAAAACAAATTATTTCATGATATATAGCTTTGCCATGTGCTCAGCTTTGCCAGGTGGACAGTGGACACTCTCCGAGGTCCACGGCCTTTATACTGTGACATGATGCCCGTAATGTCACAACCCGGGGGATATCCCGCTGAGTATGGAGCACTCGGACCTGAGCACAGGTGTCCTCGACAGAGCTTTTATAAGCCGTGTGTGCGTGTGTGCGTGCGTGTGAACTCCTGTCAGGTCTGTGACAGTCATACACACGGTCTCTTCGTACCTGCAATGTTCAAAGTGTGCCGCCAGCGCCTCTTTGCTTTGAGGCGTGCATAAAATCATCAACCTCTATCAACCGACAGCTCAGCATTGTTTTTTCTCCACCGCGGTGAAGGCCACGGTTGTTGCCGTTTCATACTCGATTCCCTTGTTGGTCTTCTACTGTAAGTAAAGTAGTCCCTTTAATAATTTGGGATGTTGCACGTTATGCAGTCACAATAAGTGTTCTTGAGATATTTCTTATGGTTGGCTTCCGAAAAGAAAATATATATATATATCATTTCTTTTGAAAGTTTTAAAAAGATTATTCAATTATATATATATATAATTGAATGATATTTTAAATAGAAAAACAAACCAGTCAGCGAATCACTCAAGGCCCAGAGGAACAAATAAATCACTTCTGTTGGCTTATTGACAATAGCAGCATGACAATAGCAGCAGCCATGATATTGCAGCAGTAATGCTAGCAGCAGCAGTGGAAACCATGATGCAGCTGTACGGCTAGCAGCAGCCATGTCAATGGACCAGAATGCAATCCACAGAATGCACCAGTAATGCTAGCAGCAGCCATGATAACTCTGCAGTAATGCTACCAGCAGCCATGATAATGCTGCAGTAATGCTTGTTGCAGCCATTCAAATACACCAGAAATGCTCGAAGCAGTCCCAAGCTATCTGTGCTAGAAAGCCGATTAGCACATTGTGTCACGTTGTACAGTAGTGAGGCAAGCACTATGAGAGAGCCATGGTTCGCTCTCGACATAATTAAAGGATAATGGTGCAACAATAATGTCTTACAAGCTAATAATGGAGGGCTTCAGTCGATAGGAATTGATCTTGGAGTCATCCGATTAATGACTGGGGCTAAAGCCTACGGCAGCTCGTCTTGCGGTGGGAAAGTGGAACGCTTGGTGTTCGCTATTCCCGGATGACAAGCAGTCACTATGAAAACAATACGATGGAATAAAACTGTCTGAACGTGTCTAAATCCTTGATAGGAAACAAAAAGAAAAAGAGGACATCCCGCTGGACTGCTTGAATTGTTGCACGTCAAATGACAGATGATTAAATACAATTGTTTGAAATCGTGAGGTTGTCTTGCTTTGACTGGATTTGACACACTAGTAACACGAGACGTCCTATTTTCTATTTTCCCGGACATGTCCTCTTTTTGGGACAAAAAAAAGTGTTTTTCTTAATCGCCAAAAAAGTCCGGGATTCGGCTTTTGCTTCTTGCTTAAGTCACATTATTTTACATGGCTTTGACATTTCTCCTTAAGTCCCGCCTTCTCGCACGCCACCATTGGCCAGCATACCCTCAGCACCTTAGGACATACTCCGCTATACTGCACCTGGTGTCCTCTTTTACGTGAATTAGATGAATTATGGAAATGGTACTCTGGTGTAAAAGTGAACCACGGTTAAACCACAACCCCTTGTCTGTGCTCCGACTCTTATCAAGAGTTTAGAATGAAGGCAGTATTTAGCATGCAAGCAATACCTATGCACGTCGTGACATGGGGGGGGGGGGCTTGATAATAATAATATGGTTTGTTAACGACGGCTGGTTGCGTGGAGGTGCGTTGTGAAACGATTACGCTTTCCAAGCGGCAGACACGCAACAATGAACAGAGCTTTGTGGTGTGTCTCCGCGCTCAGGGGAGAATTCCACAATCACGACGGTTACATTCAGTATGGTCGGGGGGGGGGGGCTGGGGAGTGTGGCTCCGTCGTCACCATGATCCCGCGGAACAGGACGGCTACACCCACCTGCCATTTGCATACAAAGTGTACTATGTGATTTTGACAGAGGCAACCTCGAGGAACTATCATTTAATGATTCGAGTTTGAGACACCGTCTTGTTTCCTGTGCCACTCTACTAATCCCTCAGCAGCGTAATTGTCGGGAAGCGTGGAGGGTTGTCGGAGCATGGAGGAACCCCTGATTAGCTCTCACTTTACACCAGTCGCAGGCGTTTCTTGCGGCGCTGAGCGCGGCGCTCTCATTAGTAACACACAGATCTGAGGCTCCGCGGCTGCTTCTTAGGTCTGTCATTTAAACTTTAAGGAATGGTCCTGCGCTGCCTTGGGGATGCTGGGGAAAACAGTGAAACCCGAGACAGGGAAGGGCGGACATAATGACTGCGGGAGGAGGTTGAATTTACTCTGTCAAGGGACTAACCCGGGGAACAAGCCGCTGTCCACACCCTAAAATGGCATCGGGACGAAAGGATTACCGAAGCCAAACGTGTGTCTATTAATTGCCTTCAATCAAGCCCCTGTTAATGCAGCGATGGCTTTGAATGACTTGAAGTTGTAGTCAAATTGCAACACAATCAAACGTAGAGCTGTTTAGCTCACAACTACCAACTACTACTACCCGCTACTCCTGTGGCATCGGTCCTGCTCCATCCAATCGTTCGCTCAATCCTACTGTAATGCTTCTGTATAGAATCCTTCTCAAGATTCAAGATTTTTATTTGCCATATGCAACATGTATAATGGAATGCTTACTCCCCATTACCTCCCGCAGTATGAATTTTCTAAACACTACTCTGTTAAGAATCCTTCTGTGAACCCTTCTGCATAGACTCCTTCTGTCTATAAGTATACTGTATATAATCCTTCTGTATATAATCCTTCTGTAACGATTACTTCTGTATAGAGCATTTATGTATAGAATCCTTTTGTATAGAATTATTCTGTACAGAAACCTGTATAGAATCCTTCTATATATTAATATTCTGTATACGATCCATCTGTATAGAATCCTTCTGTATAGAATCGGTTTCCCTAAGTTTAGGGGGTGTTAGTTTGTTGTGTGTTTTCTTCATTGGTTATCTGCTTGCCTGTTTCCATACCCATGCCTGATTCAGTTTTGTCCAACGCTTTTTGCTATTCCTATTCCTTTGTTCACAATGGTGTGCATTCTGGGTTTGATTCCCCAAATGTCCACAGCTTACCCAAAGACATCCTTGAGCGATATCCCTATTTTCCTACCGAGAACTCAAAATGAGCTTGGCCACCATGTTGCGTCAGAGTTATGGCAAGTGACGGCAATAGTGGTGTCTTACCACATCAGGGCAGTTGAGAATTGTGTCCCAAACTCTTGAGTTCTGTATATTTATCAGAATGAGAGAACATATATGTAGCGTTCACAGCTAAATGGTTTGATGGATTTTTGTGTTAGTGTTTGTGGAAGGGTAAACGGAGGGTATATACGTGTATTCAGGTGACACCTAGTGTCACCCCCACTTGGCCAGGTCCCCACCTAGCTTTTTTATATTTCCATCTTCACACCTGGTTGTGTCTAGTGTATGTTGCTTTATTAACCTATACACTATCTGCAACACAATTAAAATGCCCTAATGAATCCATATAAATAACCCGATCGATAGTCATACAAAATGTACACGATGACGTCCACGATGACACGACTCAATTTTTTTTGTTTAAGTTGAATGCCTCAGGATTTTCAGCAGCAGCAGATCACATGGTGATAGAGAAATCCCGGAGTAAGCAGTTCCCATCTACTCTGGCCATTGACTTGTTAATAATAGATAAGACCTAATGAGTTCTCTGTAGCCTGTGGCTGTGTTTGACACACAGTGAGATAATGAATAGGAAAAGGGATCCGCTGTTAGGGACTCGTGCGACAAGATTAACATTGTATGTCTATAAAATGACCACTTTAGTGTCTTCATCGCTTCATTCGCTTATTGATTACGTTTTAAAACGTAATGTTTCGGCGGTGGGCATGTGTTTAGAAGTTAGTACAATATATATATATATATATATACACACACTGTATATTTATATATATATATACAGTATATATATATCTATATCTATATTGTATAACATCATAATTGCTGCCGTGAAGCTCTGAACCCTCCTCCGAACGACAGTGAAGTGTATTAAAGTGAAAGTGAGCCCCTGTTTCAGCTCTAATTGGAACACCATGAGATAAAAAATGGGTTTTAGGCCGAGAGTTCTAGGAACGAAGGGGTGGGGGGGGGGGTGTTATCCAAGCGGTAACGGATCACATATACTTTATTTTTAAGCTTGTGCACGTTGTTGAGTATCAACTTTATAATGAGCAACGTCGTAGGCCTATACGAAACGCACCGCACGCCCTGCCGTTTGTACTATAAGTGCTTGAGAAGCTTACAGCTTAGATATTTCACTTTATAACACTTCTGGGGTCATTTTCACACCTATACCAGGCTTTTTGTATGCACCCCAGACAGCTTTTAAGGTTGCTTGCTTCAAATACCGCAGACATCCATTGTATCACAGACGGTCGCGAAAGCGCTAAGTGCCAGCCCGCTTAGTGCCTACTTTGAACGATGGGAAAATGGCGAGCACAGCTCCAGGCTTCAGGCAGTCGCCTCAAAGTTGTCTCTGCATACACTTCTATTTATTACTATGTCAGTGGTTCCCGACCTGGGGGTCGGATTTTTTTTTAATATATAATGGCAATATACATGTCTCAGCGTTGAATTCATTTCTGTGAAGAACGCAACTTTCTATATATATTTTTTAATCTATTAATAATATTAAATATAATTTTTTTTATTAAATATAATTTTTTTTTTTAAATCCTGCAAGGATAAGGGCACATGCAGACGCAAACACCAACTATAAAAATAATTAATATATTGAAATACTGTATATAAATTTCAAAAAGAAGAAGACTACTTTTTCTCCTTTTTTCGTAATTGTAAGTGGGTGGGGGTTGGTGGGAGGTCGTCAGCCTATAAACAAGGTAAAATAGGAGTCCTATAAGAAAAAGATTGGGCATCACTGGTCTATGTTATAGAAGGGATTACATCCAATTGTGTCTGGCACAAAGTTGTATTGCGTGGAAAACAATGAAAGTGTGCTTTCCCGGCAAGTTTAACGCTCCTCAATACTACAGCAACATAGCATCAACGTCAAAGAGCATTTTTTCGAGTAACGAAAGCGAGTAACGAAAGTGAGTAGCACAGCGGAACATTCCCAAACTGGCAAAAATATCGGAGTTTACCCCTAGTTGTTTCCTAAATGATGGTATTAGTTTTAGTAATGGTTGCCATAGATGACTGTTCAGGATCGTAGAAGACCACTAATAGTCCAATCAACACCAATGCTCAAGCCTTAGAAGCTCATCAAAATGTGTTCCTCATTGTCTCTCGCAAAACACACTCTTTGTCGCACATTTGGCTTGTTGGTGTTTGGTCTATCTAAGGTCTTGAGACGTTGAGTTAGGGAACACTGGTGCCGGTGACCCACTGGGTTAGGGAACACTGGTGCCGGTGACCCACCGGGTTAGGGAACACTGGTGCCGGTGACCCACCGGGTTAGGGAACACTGGTGCCGGTGACCCACCGGGTTAGGGAACACTGGTACCGGTGACCCACCTGTGCCATGTGCCGGCGCTGCCATGTGTTTTGGCAGCTGGTTGTTGAAGCATGACTTATGTTCCTCCGAAGTGGTTGTGTGAGGTGAGGCCAGATCAACAGATTTCCATTCATGGGATACGACTCTTTGCACTTTAAACGTGAAGAGGCTTATTTACCGCCATGCTTTCCTCTGCCTGCCAATTGTGAGCCAGCGATCCCAATTTACTTTAGATTGTTGAGCTAATTTCATCATAGTTGCAGCAGCTGACTAATCGTCTCAAACACACAACAACGTCCCCAGGATATGCCAAATGCATCTTTGGATGTTGTTATGCAAACTGCATGATGTAAAACTGGAAATATTATATGTTGCATTCAGTAAGTTCTCGTCTCATTATTGGCACCACAATCTGGAACTTTCTCATTCATGAAGGCACGCACGCACGACACACACACACACACACACACACACACCACACACACACACACACACACACACACACACACACACACACACACACACACACACACACACACACACACACACACACACACACACACACACACAGTACTAGATTAACTTCAGAAATGTACCAGCAATGCAAACTGCAGCCGTCTGATGAAGGTAACAATGCATGTGGGGGATAGGGAAGGTAACAATACCTGCGAATGTGGGCGCAATATCGAACCAAAAGGAAAATGCACTGTGAACAGAATTGGATGTTGACAGCTTGTCTGAATTCAAATACATTTTTATGATAAGAAGCAAGACCCGGCGTCACCTGCGAGGGAAATTAAGCACCGGCAGAAGAATAGCTCGGGGGTGGAAGAGATAAATAATGTAATTGAAATTAGCAGAAAGTAAAAAGAAAAAAAAATGCCCAAATGGGATCCAACTCCACGCTGTGACGTCTCTGTGGACGGTCCAGCAGCTGAAGAGGCCTGATAAGCTGTGAGCCAAGGAACCGAGGCAGCTAAAGAGACACCACGATGGAGAGAGAGAGAGAGAGAGAGAGAGAGAGAGAGAGAGAGAGAGAGAGAGAGAGAGAGAGAGAGAGAGAGAGAGAGAGAGAGAGAGAGAGAGAGAGAGAGTCACAAAGAGACATCTAAGAAGGATGACAACGCTTATTTATTATTGAGAGATTTCACATGAGCCGACATGAAAGCCACAACCTGTTCCGGACGCCTTTCTGCATGGGCTCGCATAGTCCAGTGTGGTCTTTGTGGAGAGATGAAATTTGTACTTAAATTGGAAACTACGCAATTACCACAAGCGATGTCTTTGGTTATTTTTCATCGTTCTTCTAGAAGTTCAAATATTCTGCATATCGATGTCCGAGGTTGTTGAAGTTTTGTCCTCCCTTGATTTCATTGTCAGGGCTATTTTAAAACATTGGAGGGTGTAAGAATAACAATAATTATAAATTAAAAAATAAATAAACTAAATCTTTTTAGAAAAAATTATTTAAAAAAAATATAAATACTTATATAATAATATAATATATATTTATAATATATATCTAATTATAAATATATATATATATAATAATATTATTTATAATACTATTTTGTTAAATCGTATTATTATTATTATTATTTTTATTATTATTATGTACAATGCAATGCAGTAGAGTTACTTATTCAATATGTTCAATCATAGGCATATACATTTCCCCTGAAGGAAACGTCAAATATATAAGTAAGTGTGTTGTCTACAGAAGACACTAATTCCTTCTGTATCTGTTTTCTAGATAGAGACATAATAGTATTACGTGCCATCCGTATACATTGACAGAATATGAAAAGAAATGTAATATTACACATTCATACCGCACATATTACAGACATCCACTCTTCCCAAGCGACATTATTTTCACGCGTCCATAATTCATGGAAGGCTGTGGATGCGGATCCATGGGCGTTCTACGCTCTTCTCTTTGAACCGGGATGGGCGGTATGTCATGTATACTTGAACTTGCCGCATACGGTTGCATACATATTGGCGCATGAACGCGGTGCATTTGAATTGTTCATACGTGTTCCTCCATGTCTTATAAGGTTCTGCATATGTCATATGTGATCCTTGTTTATACTATATGCTTATGCTACTATATGCTATATGCTTCATGCGTTTGTGTCCCTAACGCAACTTTAAACCTGACCAGGAAAGGCGTATTTTTGTTATCAACTATTCTCAACGGCTCAAAAGTCAATTGAAAAATTCAACTGATTGTTCAATGGAATATTTTGGGAGAGGGAATTAGGATTTCAGATTTCCGTTGGCAGCAAGCTGCACGTCCCGTACAGTTTCGTTACCCCACACAAAAGACAACTGCAATCTTTTAAATGACCGTTGAAATGTGTGTGCTTCTGGAACAAAACACATGAACTGAAATGCACAACAAACTATCTTTTTGGAAGTTGTCAGAGTGGATAGCTGATATTTCTGCGTCAACACACAGCAAGTCTGTAGGAGGCCAATTTAGGTGGTCGGTCAGTTTACTACTAAACCAGCAGTTTGATGTTGCTCTCCTCTACCTGGAGTCTGTTCTGTGAACCTACTCGTTTACATCATTCGTCATGTTATGGTTACATTAATTATTAACTTCATGATATAATCGATTCTCCTGATTGATTGAATAATACGTTGTCTGCATAATGCATGATGAGAGGTGGCTTCATGTTGTAGCGCTGGGGGCGTTGCATTTTTAATAGTATGACTAAAATGTATGTCGTAAACTCATGGGTTCAACTGCATTCCCCCGCAAAACCCAAGGATACAAAAATATGATCCTGTGTATTTCAAACAGGTTTGTATAGACCCGTCTATACGAGGTACCTTGGAAAAGTTGTGTAGTGCACTGCAGCAGCAGACGGATCTATACTAATCAAATCCATCTACCTGGCCGCTAAGGTCTATTGTCAACCGCATACCGCATGTCCTCTGACACCAGCAGGTCGGTCAATAGGCGTATTGTTGCACGGTGTCACAGGGCCAGATATTGACGGAAAAGGGAACACACTTTTGAATCACCTCGGACACGGCAATGTTTCAAAGCCTTCTGCCGAAGGTCAGACACATTCAATCACATTAATTGTACAACCTCAGGGTCGCAGTTCTTATCGAGGGCAGAAACCGTTTTGTTAATTACGTTAATATTTCTTCATAAAAGTTCGTACCTGTAGTACGCATTCACCTGCAGCAAAGACCTGAATATCTCATACGTGAGGCCACGCTTCCTATAGGCTATATGGGCGGTCCCCTGGGGCGCCATCCAGGCCCTGAAAATGGCACCCTGAATTATTTTTTAAGAATACTAATTAATGCTGTCAAAATGATCACGTTAACGGCGGTAATTCATTTTTTGAATGAATTGCGTTAAAATATTAAAATGCATTTAACGCATGCGCAGAATGGCCCGCCTCATACATCCCATAACTCCACCAACACACTAGACGTGGCTCTAGTGTTCCAGCGGGGGTGGATGCATGAGAACAACATGGAGCCAGAACAACAGGTTGGCCCTCTGGATGGGGAACCTGAGTTCAAAAAGAACAAAGATGGAACAATAAATACGCTAAGCAACGCTAAGTATGCGTTTGTTGGGGCTTCACTTCCAGGTCAACACCTGGCTTGCGTCAGACCACCTGAATGAACGCAGGCCAGTAAGCAAGTCCACCTCGGATCAATTAACCAACACAATGTCTGTCTGTCTGTCTGTCTGTCTGTCTGTCTGTCTGTCTGTCTGTCTGTCTGTCTGTGTGTGTGTGTGTGTGTGTGTGTGTGTGTGTGTGTGTGTGGTGTGTGTGTGTGTGTGTTCCACTGCAGGTATTTAACTGAGATTCTGGATGGGGAGGCCTACGTCTCCTGCTCTGTGGTACTACCTGCCCTCTGCCACTTGCGTCGTGTAATAGAAGTCTCTGATGAGGACCCTGCATATGTGGTGAGATTTAAGGCAAAATTCGACCTAGCCTCCCGCCAAGAACACACCAACAATGCATGGCTCAAGATTGCGACGGCACTGGAGCCACATTTTAAAGACTTAAAGAGCCTGCCCAAGACAGACCGAGAAGAGGTGTGGACCACACTTGGAGGCATGCTGCGTTCACCACCCAGAAGATCTCCACACACTGAAGATGGGCCACCCAAGAAGAAAATGAACCTTCTTCTACAGATGGGCTCAGATTCAGAATCGGAGGAAGAGGTACAGCCTGACAGAGCCATACACAGGTACCGAGCAGAGTCCACCACTAGTATGGAGGACTGTCCCTTGCAGTGGTGGTCATCTCATGCAGGAGCCCATGACAAGCTGGCCCCACTGGCTCGCAAATATCTAGCCACTCCTGCATCCACAGTTCCATGTGAAAGACTCTTCTCAGTTGCAGGTCACATTGTGCAAAAGAAGCGGTCAGCTTTACTCTCAGAAAATGTGGACAAGTTGGTTTGCCTCAGCAACTGGCTGGCTAAAGGATGAATAGAGACGAGGGCCACATGTAATTGTGTAGGCCATTTTGGTTTGATAAAAAAAAGGGGGTTTCATTCAAATAAGAGAAATGGCTATTGGCTAAGTTGGCCAGTAAGTGTGTTAAAGAAAGAATGTTCTTAACAACACCATCCTATTTTGTTTAGAGCAGTGGTTTTCAACCCTTTTCATATCAAGGTCCATTATTTGTTCTGCATTTGAGCCACGGACCACCATTTGATGAGATTTAGACTATAGACTTAGAATATTTTGTTATCATTGGATACAATTTTGTCCACAATTCCATGGTGTATTGATGGATTGGTTATAATAAACATACATACTGTATGTTAAATGGATATATCCGCCTTCTTTCATTTATCTTTCCATTCCCACAACAATATACATAAAGAAACGGCATATTTTGGACATAGTTCGAATGGTGATTAATCATGATTAATTCATTTTTAAGCTGTGATTAATCTGATTAAAAATGTTAATCGTTTGACAGCCCTAATAATAATATAATAATATTTTCAATTCAGAACAGGCTAGATGACTGATGGATTTAGTGGAGTGGGGTGTATGTGGAGGGCAAGGGAAAAAAGCCAGCTGGGGCGCAGTACAAGAATACAATTATGCAATTTTGATTGTTAGCATGATTATGTCATGCTAGTGTAACAGTGACTGTCCCGCACTGGGCTCGAACTCACAACCTCCTGCATGAGGCAGTGCTCTAATGTGAGAAGCTATAATCAATGGGCTCTAGCTTCATCGCTAGAATGTCTTTTAGGCGTCGGGTATTGAGGTGTACTTCACTGCACAGCGCCACCGGCTGGCGTCCATTACACTAGCGTCATATTATCTTGCCAGTTAGCTAACGTAGGCTCCTGTGCTAGGGTTGGTGGGGGTGTGATGTTAATTACAGCGCTCAGAGTTCAACAACGCTAGACTAGTTTTGGTGTGTATAGCCAGTGTGGGTTAAAAGGTTAGGGTTAAGGTTTTAGCTCAGCTGCAACCTTTACACACCAACCCTGTCAAAAGGTGGGTTTCTTCTTGAAGTGGAATGAAGAATGGGTCAGGGCAGGCCGTCCAAATTAAGATTGGGAAAACGTGTACTTGCGTGAATTTATAACAAAACAACAACAACAACAACAAAAAAACATTCAAACGTTCCCACCCCGAGTCCAAATACACAAACATGCACATGTTGGTGTATTTGTAAAACAAATAAGCTGTAGAACTGTAAAAAAAAAAGTGTTAATTTACATGTTTCCACCAGGGGAAGCTTGCCAAGGGCTCCAAATGTGCCCTGGTTGCACAGTTACAGACACTAAAACGCACACACTGGCACACACACACTGGCACACACACACACACACACACACACACACACACACACACACACACACACACACACACACACACACACACACACACACACACACACACACACACACACACACACACACACACACACACACACACACACACACGCTGAAGTTCATTAATGCGAACATCATCCAGTTTGGCTAATTGACTGAAACAAAACCTGACAAGTATGCGTACATATCTCCACAGCAGTGTGGAGGAACGAGGGACACTGAGGAGATAGCAATGAATACGCCGCACGTATGGACTGAAGTGATGAAGTCCCCGCTGGGGGGGCTAAGGACTATTGAGGCGGAGGGAGGCGGAAGCAGAGCAGATAAAAATGGCACTGCGTGATGCCTGGAAGCAACGCATTCCTAAAGTTCAAGCATGGGCCGCTGACGGTTGGCTCAGTGATTACGTACTCGCCGCTCTTTGGCGTAGTGACTCATCTCGGCAGCACATAGCGAGATGATGTTCACCACCACAACGTTCACCATCAATATGTTCCCCACCATGATGTTCACCATCAACATGTTCACCACCATGATGTTCACCACCACAACGTTCACCATCAAGATGTTCACCACCATGATGTTCACCACCACAACGTTCACCATCAAGATGTTCACCACCATGATGTTCACCACCACAACGTTCACCATCAAGATGTTCACCACCATGATGTTCACCACCACAACGTTCACCATCAAGATGTTCACCACCATGATGTTCACCACCACAACGTTCACCATCAAGATGTTCACCACCATGATGTTCACCACCACAATGTTCACCATCAAGATTTTCACCATCAAGATTTTCACCATCAAGATGTTCACCACCATGATGTTCACCACTACGAAGTTCACCATCAAGATGTTCACACCAAGTTGTTCACCACCATGATGTTCACCACTACGAAGTTCACCACCACGATGTTCACCATCAAGATGTTCACCACCATGATGTTCACCACTACGAAGTTCACCATCAAGATGTTCACACCAAGTTGTTCACCACCATGATGTTCACCACTACGAAGTTCACCACCACGATGTTCACCATCAAGATGTTCACCACCATGATGTTCACCACTACGAAGTTCACCATCAAGATGTTCACACCAAGTTGTTCACCACTACGATGTTCACCACTACGATGTTCACTACCACGATGTTCATACTAAGATGTTCCCCACCACAATTTTCACCACACCACACAATGTTCACCCCAAGATGTTCGCCACAATGTTCACCACCACGATGTTCACCACGATGTTCACCACCAAGATGTTCACCACCACGATGTTCACCACCACAATGTTCACCACCACGATGTTCACCACCACGATGTTCACCACGATGATGTTCACATCACGCTATATGAGATATAGAGATGTTTTCATGGTTCCATGGAAAGCCCACATTCCCCATCAGATTGTGAGTCAGGAGTCCTGGGGATAGAGCCTATTATAAAGCAGAGCCCGAGTTGTTCTGCTTCTGGTATCTCAGATGCCCCCATTAAAATGTGTTTTCTTCTGATCACATAGTGGCAGTCTAGCAAACCCTCATGTATCCTGCATTGGACTCCTTGTTCTCAACATACAAATACACAGACCTGTGAGCGGGAGGAAATACAACCTTCATTTTCTTTCATTAGGGATGCAATACGAGGAAACATTAGTCCTGGAATAGTTCTTTCAGAGTGCACCCTTGACACTGTCCCGTTACACTGTGTCCTCCAAATCCAATGAGCTTCGACAGGTTCAAGACATTTATGAAAAATAACCGAGATGAACAAACTGCTACTATTGAATCAGCAACACATCCATACCGCATTCATTGAAAGGAGACTGAAGGTCTGTTCCTAATAATATTTTCAATGGACAATTCAATTGTCAAGATGTTATGGGAATCGCTGGCGCGGGCCAGGGCGCCACAAACCTAAACCTTTCTTAAGTTCATCAATTAAAAACTAAACTAAATACGCCTGTCTGGGTCCATTTTTAATAAGCAATTGATTTCCCTCGTATCAACCTCTCAAAACAAAAGCTTCTGGGACTATTTCCGCGGCTCTGGTCAGAGCGCGGTGACGGTGGGCGTGGCGCTTCGTGACGCAGCTGGTGACGCACACAGGAGGACCGTCCCATTTAACAAGTTTCGCAAGCAGCCTTAGGAAGCAGCCTTCGGAAGCAGCCTTGCCTAGCTGACTTCAAATGCGCCCTTAAGGCTGCAGCCCCTGGATTGGAACACAGCCAAACTGTGTAATGTAAAGAGAGTGGGGACTCTATTAACTGTTACACCCCCCCCAACGGCATGCTGGGTAGAGCTCACTCTCTGTCCCTCGCTACAGTACCTTCAACAACATTAAGAAAGGGAGCCCGGAGATGTAACACTGTAGCAAAGTCTTGCACGTTTGCCATTTTGTTTGGCTAAACTCAAACATTTCAAGCATCAGCGATCTTACTTTCGGAATGGACGCTTTTATTCCCGGAAATAGCCTGGTCCCCAGTAGCTAGCTGTTAGCAGTGACAGCGGCACGCAGTTGATTAGCTCACGTTCGCTATTAAGGAAACCGTTCATCCGATGGACTTCACACTCAGCGGGTGTTTGCTGAGGACCCAAGGAAGTGCAGTGTCGACTGTGAAGTTGTTCTCTGGATGAACAGTTCTTCTTCTTCTTGAGCGAGAGAGAGAGAGAGAGAGAGAGAGAGAGAGAGAGAGAGAGAGAGAGAGAGAGAGAGAGAGAGAGAGAGAGAGAGAGAGAGAGAGAGAGAGAGAGAGAGAGAGAGAGAGAGAGAGAGAGAGCTGCAAGCAGCACTACTAGAGGCCAAACAATCGGCCGATTGTTTGGCGTTTTGAACAGGCACTGCACTATGTATAACTAGTGTAAAGTATTGGATTGTCTCCAGAACCAAACAAATTTTTCAAAAATATATGAAGTCAGGTGACTATGGAAAAAAAAAACAAAGAGTGTCACAGCAGACCGAGACGTTTCTCATCAGCCTGCCCTGTTTTTTTTGCTTATTTTCGCCACCCAGCCGGGCTGCTAGACTCAGCTCCTTGGCTCTCCACGATTCTCCTCGGCTGTGGCCAATGAATTTTCTCGTCACATCAAAAAGGCAGCCGGCTCCAGCTACAGTCGCCCTTTGCAGAACTTTGTATCAACAGCATCAACGCGTCGAGCGAGTATGCTTCTTTCTGCGCGCCCTGCGGCGGTTGTGCGGAGGAAGTGGTTTTAACTGTGCGGCTCCTGCGCGCCGTTCTTTCTCCGCTGTCGCTATCACCATTTCTCCGACACCAGCTTTCAAACGCGCCGCTGAATTGAGACCTAATGAGTTGAAGGCAATCTCGCTTCAGCAGAACAGTGTTAGCAAAGTGAAAAGCTAAAGTAGAATAAAAGTGGCTTTTTCAGAGCGGGGAGGGGGGGGGGGGGACCAGGTGACATCGAGAGAAGGAGTTTTTAGTTATCGTATTTGCCATGCTTAGCAGACAGAGATATGTAAAATAATTTCAATTCACTGGAATACAAACATTCCTTTTGGGATTTAGCGTTCCCTTCGCTAAACTATATCGGTAGTGAATTAAATTCTTCTAAATAATTTCATTGGGAGAAACTCATATTTGTCTCTTTTATTGTGCAGTTTGCAATGTTTATAGGCTCTAGAAGGAATTCCACCAATAACATTGTGTTGGAATAAGACGAGGGAATTCACTCAATGTTCTCCATGTAAACAGATCCAACTAGGAAGAGAACGTTAAGATTATTCAACTTTGCGCCCACCCTCTGGGGCCCAACTCTCAGCCCCTTCAAGGGTATATCACAGTGTTTCCCAACACATTTCGAACACTGGTGTTCAGCAGGTTTAGTAGTGTATGATTTGTAATGTTTATACCTTCATAATCAGCCTGCTGCTAAGTTGTGGTTTCTATAGTTTCTATAAATAGGCTAGTCACAGCATCACCTACCTCTGCCTCTTTGCAACACAAATGAAATGAAAGGGGTACGATATATTCTACAGACAAAAAAAAGTGAACTTGTTGGCAGCACATATTAATCATAACCTGTCTGGGAGATATTGTTGTTTCTAGTATTGATCTTGCGCCCGGGGAGCTGAATAACAGCATGCACTTCATCTTCCAGAGTGTTTTCTAAGTGTTTTCTTTGCGGATGTTTGTACATTATTTAAAACAATGGACTGTTTATTATAACGGAGGATTATTTCTAATTACAATACCAATTTCACCAAAACAACTGTTCCTCCACGTATCACTAAAATATTTACTTTATTTGCTTAGAAAGGGCTGGAATGACAGCATAATAATGAACAAAAATATATAATAGGTTAATATTCAACAGGAACAGATCCAACCCGTACAATGCCATCAGGTAATCAAGTAATATCCTGTTTCATTGTCTTTCTGTTGTGGCTCACGCTGCTTCACTAAGCCACTGTCTTATGACATCCAGTCAAGACAACCTGCTCTCTAAAACCTGCTGTAGCCTGCGGTGTCTGGGTCTGTGTGTTGGCTCATCGTAGGCGAAAGCCCATCAAATCCTACATGCAATTTAGAGGCTTTGATAAGTCTCAACCGGCTGCGGATCCAGGAGGCACCCGGTCTCACAAAATGAAACTTGACAGTGAACTCTGATGCAGGAATATGCAAAGTGGCTTGAAAGGAATTCTGAACAGCTGTCCGGGCGATGCACGCAAACCACCATGTCTCCTGAACCAGTCACCTCTGTCACAAACCACCATGCCTCCTGAAACCAGTCACCTCTGTCACAAACCACCATGCCTCCTGAAACCAGTCACCTCTGCCTCAAACCACCATGCCTCCTGAAACCAGTCACCTCTGCCTCAAACCACCATGCCTCCTGAAACAAGTCACCTCTGCCTCAAACCACCATGCCTCCTGAAACCAGTCACCTCTGCCTCAAACCACCATGCCTCCTGAAACCAGTCACCTCTGTCACAAACCACCATGCCTCCTGAAACCAGTCACCTCTGTCACAAACCACCATGCCTCCTGAAACCAGTCACCTCTGCCTCAAACCACCATGCCTCCTGAAACCAGTCACCTCTGTCACAAACCACCATGCCTCCTGAAACCAGTCACCTCTGCCTCAAACCACCACGCCTCCTGAAACCAGTCACCTGTGTCACAAACCACCATGCCTCCTGAAACCAGTCACCTCTGTCACAAACCACCATGCCTCCTGAAACCAGTCACCTCTGCCTCAAACCACCATGCCTCCTGAAACCAGTCACCTCTGCCTCAAACCACCATGCCTCCTGAAACCAGTCACCTCTGTCACAAACCACCATGCCTCCTGAAACCAGTCACCTCTGCCTCAAACCACCATGCCTCCTGAAACCAGTCACCTCTGCCTCAAACCACCATGCCTCCTGAAACCAGTCACCTCTGTCACAAACCACCATGCCTCCTGAAACCAGTCACCTCTGCCTCAAACCACCATGCCTCCTGAAACCAGTCACCTCTGCCTCAAACCACCATGCCTCCTGAAACCAGTCACCTCTGCCTCAAACCACCATGCCTCCTGAAACCAGTCACCTCTGCTCCAAATCTATATAGGCCTACCTATGAGTTTTAAAAGCAGGAGGTTTCAGAAAAGTTACCACAGGGATAACTGGCTTGTGGCGGCCAAGTGTTATGACGTCGGCTCTTCCTATCATCGTGAAGCAGAATTCCCCAAGCGGTGGATTGTTCACCCACCATTAAGAAAACGTGAGCTGGGTTTAGACTAGCCTGTCCTTGTGAGACAGGTTAGTTTTACCCTGCTGATGATAGAGAGAGAGGAGGAGAGGGCTGTCAATTTGAAAAGGGGTTTTGTGAGAGAGATGGAGAAGGAAATGAGCAGGAGCAGACTGGACTAGAGATTCATTCAATTCATTTTTCCATTTTAGTACACAATATATCACAAATGCAGTCAATTATGTTTGTAAATTGCATAACATTCGTGCGGATGCAGGTAATACACCACAGAAATGATACATTGGAGGTTAGTTGATTGTCTCCCAATGAGACGGGATGGGTGCATTTTGTGTCGGCTTGAATGTATCCGGAGGTAATCAGTTTATCTCTAATCCGATGATGCTTGATTGTTTGTCTTTGTTTGGCAACTGTGGGCGTGTCAAGTTTAGCATATACAAGAATATTAGTTTTGTCTGCGCGTGTAGGACTTAAATGATGTAATTCACACACACACACGCCAAGCTAATTCCTCCGTTGCATTTGTAGCCTCGAGGAATGGGAGCTCCTCAGAAGTTATCATTTTCATTTTCTCCTCTCATTTCAGCATCCTGCGAAGTCCAACAACAGAAACAAATCTCTTAACCCCTGAGAATGATTAGACGCCAACGAGACGACTTCTTAGAGAACGCTCACCGTAGCGCCAAGCAGCATTATTGATTCCCCCCCCGCGCCCGCCTCAGGTTTACCGCAGTAAGTGAACCACCTGCGTGTCGGAAAAAAGAGCCTATTCACTTGAATATAGATTTATTTGCCTCAGTGTCTTTTTTTTATCCTATCCCTTTTTTTTAAATGATCATTTCTCTTCACACAGCGACGCCATGCCTTGGCAGCAGCGGTGTTCCAGGCCGGTGCGTGAGTGTGGCCGGTTGTTGTAGCCGTGTTTTCTGTGCGACTGCTCCCGTAATATGAATCCAGGCATTAAGAGGTGCCAATTTGCCAAAGTGGATTTTATTGATCCTCGCAGTCGCATTTGTCTACTCTGGAAAAATGAAGATTGAACAGACCGGAAAGATCATATTATCCAAGACGACCGAAAGGACCACACAATGTCACTCGGTGGGATAAGTGCACGTCAGACATTGAATATCAGACTATTATGCCGGAGAGGGTTTCTGATGATGTTTGTGAAAGCTATTATAACTCAGAAATTGAAAGCTCGATAGAATGCTCCCGACCAGCACTGGCTGTTTATGTAAAACACTCCCTTAAGGATAGAGAGCCAGAGAGGGGGGGGGGGGGGGGAGAGAGAGATAGCGTGGGTTGGGGGGGGGGGGGGGGGGGGGAGAGAGACTTACGAGAAGAGAGAGGCAGAGAGGGAGAGAGAGAGAGAGAGAGAGAGAAGGAGAGGGAGATAGAGGGGTTTTCAATTTGAAGGGGGTTTTGTGAGAGAGATGGGAGAGGAAAATGAGCAAGGGCAGAAGTAAAGGAAGCTTGATTTTGCACAATATCATTTTAAAATGTATGAAACCTCCATTGTTGTGGTCGTCGCAGTGGGACAGCTCTCTCCGAATAAGAAATGGTGGATTATTAGCCACTGACCAGGGCCCTGTATCGGTGTGTGTTGTTCCCCATATCCTGCCTCAGGCACTCGTAAAAATCCCGTAACTGAGGAGCCTTTCTGTAAAAAAAATAAAATGAAATAGTATCCGTAATGGTGCTTTTCAAACGTTTTCTGCCCCTAAAGAGTCCTATTGGTTATTCTGGAACATAACACCGGTTGTTAAATCCAATTGGGGCATTTGCAACTGTTGACTGCTGCTAGGTAGTTTTTCCCCTCTTGTTCTTGTTTTTCCTTCTTTTTCTTTCTTGTTCTAAACTACCTGTGCTGTGCGTCAGTGAACCCTTCTAGCCGCCCCCAAGTTAACCAAACTGCGACGCAAGTCATTCAGAGACACACAAACTGCACTCAAAGACGGTTAAATTAGTAACAGCTCTTCCTATGGCACACGGCCTGCAACTGACTAACTCCAACTTCAGCTGACATCAATTCATACTCAAGCACAGCCTACCAGCATGAGTTACAAACAAAGCAAACCATCCTAACCTTCAGAAAGCAAATGCATTATATTATATGATATTACATCAAAAAACAGATTACACAGTTAAGTAGCATCCAGGCGCACCTATTTTCTTTAAGGAATAATGGAATCGTTCAAAGTTGTTGCATTCAGAGTGAAGCCAAAGTATAGCGTTGAGGCTACTTCTCTATATGCTACCCTGAGAATATATACACAGGACCATGGTGTATAATAGGCGCATGCAGGAAACACATTTGCACAAATCTGCCATGTGCAGAAGCGCTGAAATTCCAATGAGGGCTCATACATATTCTTCCAATCTCTTAAAAGGTGAAGTATTACTCACTGGGCAGTGAAGCATGAATGAATAAAAAGGTCTGAGGGTGCGTTCTGAGGTCAAGCAGACGGTTCGTCCGGGCAAATGGAGGTCCACATCTTCCCACTTGAGCGGTGTCGTGGTGGTATAGTGGTATGCAGGGTCGGGGGTGGTGGTGGTACCGTGGTATACAGAGTCGGTGTGTCGCTACATCCTTTGGCGAAAGGGAACATTTCTTGTCTCTGTAGGATCTTAAATGCTGCCTCAGGTCCTTTGAGGAAAACTCTTGTGTTTGTGGGGATAATGGTTGTGTATAACAGGAAGGTCTTCAGAGTCTAGACAATAATAACAACTGTTATTGTGAGTGCTTATTTCTCAGGGCCCAACTGAGCCCTTTCTGGGAGAAGAAAAATTAAGTGTAAGAGTAAGAATTGCCAGCCTTGTTGGCCAGCACACACACACGCACACGCACACACACACACACACACACACACACACACACACACACACCTGTTTTTCCATGGACACAGACATGCTGAATTGGTTGAATGTGCTGTGTGAAGATACCGCTGAAGGTCAATATTATGCTTATTGTGTGGTTTCCAGAAACAAAAAAACTAAAAAATATATATATATATTTTGAGATTATTGTTTGGGAGAATGTCATTGACCAGGTCTTCCACATCGCTGACGACAGTAGTCCGGAGAGCTCTGGGGACGAGGCCGAGACTGTAGGCGGAGGCTTCGTCGTATTAAAGCTATAAATAAAATCATTGGTCGACTGATATTGTTTCAAACCTCCAGGCTGCTTGGCCCCCCGCCCCCCCCACCCCCACCTCTGTGTATAAAGGACAACGTGGTGTTCTGTGGGGCAGGTGTTAGTGGCTTGTCGTCGAGCCCCCAGCGACCTGGAGGCCGAGACCCAGCCTCTGTGGGGGGAGAGAGAGAGGGAGCCATGTGTCCCCGGGGAACCATGCCGGTCACTGGTCACTCTCACCGCATCAGACACACACACACACACACACACACACACACACACACACACACACACACACACACACACACACACACACACACACACACACACACACACACACACACACACACACACACACACACACACACACACACACACACACACACACACGTTGCAGGAAGGTTGCTGGTTCGATCCCCCGGCTCATGCTAGCAAAAAGGTGTCGAGGTGTCCTTGAGCAAGACACCCTAACCCTAAAAAAACTGCTCCTGACGTGCTGGCTGTCTCCTGTCTCCTTGCGTGGATGAATGTGTGTATTAATGGGTGAATGTTCATTACCATCATTACCACACACACACAGCATGATACCAGGAAATGTACGGGTCCCAGTTAGTCTTGTAAAGAAGCAAGAGGCTGGGGGGATTCTATCCTCTGCACAGGGAACATAACCGCCCAGCTGGAGGTCAGGCTGGACACAGGTGCGTAATGTTTCATTCATTCATTACAACTTTGTAATAAATGTTTTATGACCGAGTGTGTGATGAACAGGATAATAGCCTTTGGAGTACACCCATCAAACTCTGTAAACAGAGTAAGGAAAAACTTAGTACACGGTTAAACACAGTCGTTTACTCATAGAAATACTGGATTAACAAGAACAATTCATAAGGCACTCAGTAGAGCGCATACCTCCGTCACACCAAAAAGTCCCCTGGATCCGGATTTGGATCCGGATTTGGATCCTGATCTCTGCCAAAATTTAACCAACTGTTCCTTGGCCCATTAGTAATGTAACCACCAATACCAGTCCAATTCCATACGTAACTTTTTGAGTTATCTTGCCAACAGTCCAATAAACAGAGAAAAAAACTAACCGGGGTGGCGAAAACATCAAAAAAAAAAGAAAAAAGGGAAAATCATAAAAGTTGGGCTTGACTATGTGTGTATAATAGTCTCTGTTCCATCTGCCAGTAATACCTTGTGTTCACCCACTACATTATACAGTGTGTCTGCATGCGGACAGAGCGCGGCCAGGTCTGGATAACAGGGTGCGCTGGGAGGGGTCAGGGGTCAGCCGGTGTAATGACATCACGCTCACAGCTTGCAGAGGCTCACGCACAGACACCAGAGAAAATGATGGAACTAGATCAGTATCTCTCTCTCTCTCTCTCTCTCTCTCTCTCTCTCTCTCTCTCTCTCTCTCTCTCTCTCTCTCTCTCTCTCTCTCTCTCTCTCTCTCTCTCTCTCTCTCTCTCTCTCTCTCTCTCTCTCTCTCTCTCTCTCTCTCTCTCTCTCTCTCTCTCTCTCTCTCTCTCTCTCTCTCTCTCGGTGTGTTGTCTCTTGAGCGGAGCAGAGGTGGAGACAAAGTAACCTCCATCTCCTCGCCGGCTCAAAAGGCTTTTAAAGACATGTGAGCTTGGACGCTGCCGGATAATGATTTGTACTTTCGCTGTATTGATACGTCTCTTCTGCGATACAGAACCATTATAGCCAGACCTCTGCACAATAAAGTGCTCATTATTGTGGAGAGAGAACCGTGTTTTAGAGTCAAGCCATTAAAAAAGCCCTTATATTGAGATGGATTCTATTTCAATGGAGTCATTTAAACCAAGAAATTAAAATGTTCCCAAAAAGACAGATATATAGACGAGAGACGGGTAGATATATACAGCAGACACAGACAGACAGACAGATATATATAGGCAGGTAGATAGACAGACAGGGATAGATAGATGGATAGACA
This sequence comes from Muraenolepis orangiensis, assembly GCA_027704905.1. Classification (NCBI taxonomy): domain Eukaryota; kingdom Metazoa; phylum Chordata; class Actinopteri; order Gadiformes; family Muraenolepididae; genus Muraenolepis; species Muraenolepis orangiensis. The sequence continues at coordinate 25,331,509 of CM051008.1, forward strand.
GGTAGATGGACAGCCAGGGATAGATAGATGGATAGACAGGTAGATGGATAGATATGGATAGACAGACAGAGATGGAACGATAGACAGACAGAGAGACAGACAGACAGACGGAGAGACAGACAGCCAGACGGAGAGACAAGTAAATAGATGGACTGAAGCTGAGGTACAGAAAGAGCTTCCTTAAAGTGGGATACAGCACACAGCAGAAAGACAGCAGCTGATGTGTAGCGCTGGGGGCTGTTTCACCCCACTGAGTAATAGCCGGTCTCTGAGAGACTGAGGCCATCATAGGGGATTCCGGCAGCAAGTCAGTCTTGGGTGTATGCATCTGGATGGAAAATGAAGTGTGTGTGTGTGTGTGACATGCGATCTGGCCTGAATGCTGCTTAGCTCACCCCATCCTTCTTGCTTTGACAGGAGTCGCACACCATTAGGAGCAGTGGAACTGCTGTGGCAAATACTCATGTGGATTGTAATTGTTACGATGCACATAGTAATGTTGTCCCTGCTGTTACAACCCAAACGTGTTTGCAGTAGGTTATCTGTAAATTATGATTATTTTTTGTTTAGTGGCATTTAGAGTTTTTTGGACAGTCTCTATGTTTCTGTATTGATGTTTACATGTGGAGATAATAAAATCGGTTTCAACATATTGTACTCTTGGACTTCCTGACAGGCTTCCTGATGGGCAGGCCTCAAGTGGTGAAGATTGGGAACAACATCTCATCCACTCTGGTCCTAAACACCGGAGCACCCCAAGGCTGCTGCCTCAGTCCCCGGCTGTACTCTGTACACACGTGACTGTTAGCAAGACCAAGGAGCTCATCGTGGACTTCAGGAGCCACCGGGGCACCCACTCCACCATCAACCTGGACTGGACACCGGTGGAAGTCGTCAGCTGCTTCCTTGCTTCCTTGGCATGGGCACACAACACATAGTTAATGCTGAAGAAGGCACACCAGCGCCTCTATGTTCTGCAGTGCCTCAGAAAAAGCAGAATCGGCCAGAGGTGGCTAGTGAACTTCTACCGTGGCTTTTTGCTGAGAGCGTCCTGACGAGTGGCGTCACTGTGTGGTACGGCAACACCACTACACAGGACAAGAAAGCCATCCAGAGGGTCGTGAGGACGGCAGAGAAGATCTTCGGATGTGCACTTCCATGCATTGAGGAGATCTTTAGGACCAGATGTCGGAAGAAGGCCATGTCCATCATAAAGGACTGCAACCACCCTGGGCACCATCTCTTCTCCCCCCTACCGTCTGGTCGCTGGTTGTGCAGCATCCGTACAGCAAGGACTACCAGGTTTAAGGATAGTTTTTATCCACAGGCAGTGACCTACTGAGTGCTGCCACTTTCATAACATTGTCATTAACATTACACTTACATACTTTGCTGGACTTTCTGGACTCATCACAGCTACTGCACTGTACTCATGATGCTCATGAAAGATTTTAGTAAAAAAAACTAAAAACATGTACATTCAACACATACATATCCTCTTCTACATGTCACTTTGCTGTTCTTTAAACAAAAAAAATGTATTGTATATATTATTTTTATGGTGTTGTTTTGGAGATGTATACTGCGTAATACTGAGTAAGCATTCCAATGTACCTGTTGCAATTGGCCAATACAAATATCTTGTATCTTGTATTGTATCTCTTGTATCTTGTACATATTGTACTCTTCGTCTTGTCGCAACAGATATTGTACTCTTAGTCGGTCTCAACATGTATTTTTCCTGAAGTGGTCGGTGTATGATTGACAGGGATTTAATAGCAAAAGGATGTAATCTGTGATGTGTGCCCAGGGGACGAGCACCTAGCCCTACGGCCTCTCGCGCTATATATATATATATATATATATATATATATATATATATATATATATATATATATGATATGTTTACCCAATGAATGAATGAATGAGTTACTGACTCAATTAAAAAAATTAATGACTGGCTGAAAGAAGGAATGAATTACTGACTGAATGTCTAGCTCAGAGAAGGAATTAATTACTGACTGAATTCCTCAGTGACTCAAAAAGTATTACTGACTGTTTGAACGAATGGATGAATTAATTAATTCCAAGATACAATTCTAAACTGGTTCACTGTGAAATGCAAACCATGATAATTTGGTCTGACATCATATTATATTATAATACATTACATTATATAAGTACTTCAGGTTCAGTGGAGGCAGCGTTTGCAAGTAGGTCCAAGTGGTACATACCCTACCATTTTGGGACCATACAAATGTTAATAGTCTATAAGAATAAGTTTTTTTTTAAAAACAACACGAGAAAACAAGCTAGTGCATTGAAGCCCGCGGTTGAATAAGTGCATATAACACATGGCTGGCCTGCAGTGGTCAGGGGTGCTGCAGGAACACTTTCACCAAGGTACAATGAACCATGAAGCTTAAAAGCGTCTAAAAAGGGATTATACTTTGTGGGCTTATAAATACCTTTAGATTATTACTGGAGATAGAGGAATGAAAAAACAACAACACATAGCCACTGTGAAATGTAGATTTTGTTAAAATACAATGTGTTGTTAAAGACCCTACTATATGAGGAAACAGTGGGGCGGACATAACAATGTTATCATGGAAGCTATTGTTTGTCCTGCTTACACATTCATGCTGTCTGCTGACAGGGACATGTATCAACAGTTTACAACATGGAGGGGGGGGGGGGGGTGGTGATTCTCGTGGGTCTTTGTAAGATTCTTCCGTCCAGTAATATGGTCCAACCGGAGAGGCTTGGCCCACCCGAGGCTAGAGATATATCCAGTCATATCCTGTGTTGACAGTCGCAGGCCGCTTCCCTGAAATAAACGGCCCAGAACCTTGCCTACCCCCCCCCCCCCCCCCTGTCCAGAATATGTGAACATCCATCATGCTGTGGGTCTTAAAAATAAAAAATAAAACATGCCAAACATGTTTTCTACAAAGGCAAACTAGCACATTTGGCGGATCTTTTAAAGACGCAAGTCTTGGGCTACAATGGAATTGAGTTTCCAAACAGTGTTTTTGAGCCAATTTTGAACTTGGGACAGTGGGACAGTTTTATTGGTTCGGTAAAAGATTAAAGAGGTTTGTTCCGTCGGGTCTGGCCAGATCTCGTGTGTGTATGTGTGTGTGTGCGGATATGTGTGTGTGTGTGTGTCGGAGGGTGGCTGGACAGGTCGGCGGCTGGCTCCAACGGAGTGCTTCCAGGTTTTCCACATCTGTGTTATCATGGTGCCACTGCAGTGCAGGTTACTCCCTAATTATACCTTCTCAAGTGTTGCAGCTTTTTCAAAGTAAACATAGTTTCTACGGGACATAGTGGGCCATTACATTCACAGAAAGCGAGAGAGCAATCTGAAGACTTCCCGTGAAGCTTCACTCGAGTTTAGTGAAAAGTACGTACGTCGTGGAGCGATCTACGGGGAAAATACGCCATGGGGGGGGGGGGGGGGGGGGGGAAAGCGCTCAGGTGGTTCCTCCTGGTGAAGGACCGCAGAGCGTGAGATGAGAGTGAGATGGAGAGCAGACAAATAAGGATGGCTTCACGTAGACTGGAATAGGGAGTACGGTAAGCACTTTGTTGTTTCACTCAGGACAAAGCTCTCTCTCTCTCTCTCTCTCTCTCTCTCTCTCTCTCTCTCTCTCCCACTCCCTCTCTATCACACTGGCTGATCATAGAATTGCGAAGGCTGACGTGTGCTTGTTGGGGTTGGGAAATGGGGGGGGTGAGCTGCAGCAGTAGTAGCTGTGATTTGAGGGACATCAAGAAGCGGAACTGACAGAGACGGATTCACTGCGGCCCAAGCATGGAATTGCTTTTGCTCCCCCCCTCCCCTCCCCCCCCTGCCTCCCCCCCCCCCCCCCCCCCCTCCCAGGAACCAAGAAGGAAGTTTCTGTAACCGAGAAACACATCTCTACGCAGCTGTCTTCATAAACACCGAAAACGTCAGTTTAGAAAAAAGAAAAAACAGAACTATTAAGAGCAACTGAAAAAAACATAGTTGAAAAGCCCTGGGTTGTCAAAACTGTTGTCTTTTTGGGTTAATGGTGTCATCTTGAGTTGTATCAAGAGCTGTAGTTACATGTGTTTTGTCACGCATGGCTTCCATCTTGTCTGAATCGCTGGCTCGGCTGCTACAGCTCTGTTGGTTTATGAGGGGGTCATTTTTAGGTGACGAGAGTGATTCCAAAGTGTTGCTATGCTCCCATGTGGAGAACCAACGCGAAGAGAGAGGTGTTTTACAATGTGAGCTGGACCTCTAAAAGTGGTCTTAAAATCCTCCAAATCACAATTTAAAAGGTATATAAACCAGAATCAATACACAGCTACTCTGACCGTTCGCTCTCCCTACTCCTGCCAAACTCACTCTCTCGAATAAATATTTAAACGTCCACCTAAATGATGTGTTAAACTAATTGAAAAAATATTATTTTTTACAATACTCTTAGATCATTTAACGCATTTCTGGTCTTTAGCTCGATACATACGAACATACTCCTGTACAGCAAGTGTTTATTTATTTATTTATATATATTTGTAACCATACACAAATCTTTGTGAATGTCAACATCTGTTAGTTGAATGTAAACGGTCCGTGTACAAAGTAGTCATTATGTATACTTTATGTATAAACCGGACACCAGGGGCCACCTGGGACCATTGGAATCTTGGAATCCTAACCCTAAAACTAAACCCCACAACTTAATCCTAAAACCAAACCCTGAACCCTAACCCTCAAATCCAACCTTACAGCCAACCCCTACATTTAAGCCAAACCAGTTGTTGAATTAACACCTGATAATAATAAAAAATAAGCAGGGTAATTAAACAAATCGTATCTACTCAGATTAACAATAATATGTCTCAAAAGTACAGCTCAATTATCACCTTGTCCTTGTGTACCCACCACCTTGTGTAAATATAGCTGGTTCCTTAACCAGCTATATAAATAAAACCCTTGCGTATGTTTTCCACTTCCACAACGTTTTAGGAACCCACCAAACATGTTGACATCCAGTCGGTGTTGATTGATCCAGTCAGAGCCTCCAAGGGATTGATTTGTGGGGTATTTACCAGGTTTTAGTAGTCTTATCGACGCCCCAAAATTGACGTATGCGTGGAAAAGCCATTGCGTAGTGTGTAAACGTCCATAAAAACAAACCTGCACCTTTTATTTTTATAATTAAACGCAGAACCGTACCCCGGAATCTTTGATCAGGGAGACAGACGGGACAGGACGGGGATTTTCTTGGGTTGTTTGGTAAGTGTATTTAAAAGGACCAACGGCCCAAAAGTGACCATTATACCAGAATACCATACAACAAAATCGGCCAATTAAGTTTGAACTTATTGTAAAATATGACATTATTGTCTTACTATGGGCCTCTAAAGCCCTTTGAAACTGTTACAGTGATTAAGGGCTAGACAAATACAATTGACTTGACGTGCTGCCCTACGGTCACCAGCCATATGTAAAGAAACTCACTTTAATGTTATTACTATATTCAATAATATATATATCACTATTATTATTCTTATTGTTGTGAAGTATGCCCTGCCTACTACGGGTCACGCCATCTACATCACACAGAGGTACTGCTATATGGACATATAACAAATTAATCTAATACAAAATGTCAGCAAACAACCATATTCTTGTTCAACAGGTCCCCTCAGTACCTCTGTGATGATTTCCATTTGTTCATAATTAGCATCAAAAGCACGTTTTTCATCAATGTTCTCGCGTCACCGAGTTCGAGTGGGATGGCCATGGGGTTCCTTCTTAATTTCGTCCTCTACTTTGCACGCCGCTGACATATGTTGCCAGCAGAAACGGAATAAAAATGTATAGTCGAACTCCAAAGCAATGTTCTGAACGCAATACGCCCGATACGTCTGACAAGGACACACGCACGGTACATGTTTTTAAATATTAAGTACACACGTGGACTCACCTGGCCAGGAGTTCAGGTGAAGAAAATAGTGCCACCGCTGCTCCTGCAGTGGTGGCGGAAGACCACCAGAGCACCAAGTAGATGTGTTGATACGCTGAGAAAAGTAGTTCCGTTAGTTGGAGAATACTACGTTACTATTTGTAATAGTCCCTTAGGTGAGAGGTGAGAGACTATCGAGATAACAAAAAAAAGTGACATCTGACTTCCACAAGTTTTGTAAAAATGTGATATTATTTAGTGTTTAACATTCCTGACCTGAGTTAATGTTTGGCGGTGCATTTATTTTACTGTACAACTGAACACAATTTCTGAATAACCAAGTTATATTGATTCAATATGGGGCCAAATTGTTGGAGGAATATTGATCGCATCCTGACGTGACGTCATTCAGACAGCTCTCCTGCGCCCATTAATTATTATTATTTTTTTTTACAATATATGTGTAATATTTACAGAATGTGGACGATATCGAGATATTGTCCAAATTTATCCATATTTATTCAACAAAATGCCAAATTGGAGTCTAAAATGAGTCTCGTCCGGTCAGTCAGACGGCGGTGCCGCCATCAGTGAGATTTGATGTCACATTTATGTTACAATTGATGTATAATATTACACATTACCAAGGTTTATATATATTCCACATACAGCAAAAATGAGAGGAGTGGGTCAAAAAGGGGTCACGTCCACAGCTGTGCTGCGACCTTGGTTGTCAAATAGTTTGGTGGGAATTAACAGCTGGCGGCACACTGTAGCCAATCACGGTGTGACGGTGTGACAACCCTCCAGACAGGTGGACGCCGGTCAGAGGAACCAATCAGTGTCTCCGGCCCCGTCCTTTGTCCTTTGCTGATTGACTTCCCAGGCGTCTCCTCCTCACTATCGGCACAGAAGTGTGTGTGTGTGTGTGTGTGTGTGTGTGTGTGTGTGTGTGTGTGTGTGTGTGTGTGTGTGTGTGTTGTAGGTTCATACACTCTGACAGAAATATGGAACAAACAGCAAGGAGAAGAGACAGGAAAACCCTACAGTGGGAGGGCTTATACTGTCATAGGCGCATAGGATTTACTGTGGTATTGTAGTGTGTAGCGTCTATCACAGTATAGACAAGGGCAGAACCATAAGTTAGATAACATTAGTGATGGGACAGAGGAGGCAGAGTTCAGCAGAGTTCCCTCAGACAGGCTTAAGCTGTGGATGACATGTTGTCAGCGCCAACCAGGGAGTGGCCTGGGAATCTGATTGGCCACCCCAGGTGTAACCCCTATTGTTCAGCTCTCCCTCTAGCTAGCTGAATGGGTGAAGATCTTCTGCTTACTCCGGCAGTTCGGGTGAAATGATGAGACTTGACACAATTCGTTTTGGTTTTTTCTCCCTTCATTAACAGATTGTAAAACTGACAAAACACATCGATCTATTAGTACATGCAAATAATCACCAGTGAACGAACTAACAGACTCAACATACACAATCATTCAGAGCTCAACTTACCAACTCCCGTATCACTCTATAACTGTCATTCCGTTCCCCTACCACCCAGATTACGTTCCATAAGCCCGCCCCCATTTCTATCTAAGCCAATCACTCTCTGCATGCGTACTTTTAGCCAATCAAAATCAAAGACAATAAAATAAAACTCCAAATGAAATATCCTCCCATGAATTAGCCAAACACCTCCCACTTGGTCCATTGGTCCTTTATACCTAGATGGACCACAACTTTCCTTCTCTTCAATAAAGTTCTTTTTACTGCTCCTCCACGGGAAGCAGCACGACCACCCGCCTGACGTCTCGGTCGAGCGTTGGGAAGAAATCGCGGCCTTCGCTCCTTCTTCGTCCTGAAGCCCCCACTCCTGGAGCAGGCTGGCTTAGGCAAACCCTCACTCTCACGTCCCGAACCAGCCCCTTTTCGTCTGGCCTCGCTTCCACCACCCGCCCCAGGCGGAATTGCCCCCTTAGGGCATTTTGGTCAGCCAACCAGACCACGTCTCCTACGGCCACATTTCGGGCTTCTCTGTGCCACTTGGTGCGGATGAAAAGTCCGGGCCCAGCCAGTTGACTCCACTGTCGCCAAAACCGTCCCACTTCTTCCTGGACGGCCCTCAGCTTCACAAACGGGTACTCATCCAGATCAAAAGTCCCCGGGTCTCCAGCTCTACCTCGAAGCAGCGTGTTGGGCGTCACCACCTCGACCGCATCATCTCGCACTTGGAGCTTGGCGCCGATTGGCCTCTCGTTCACTAAATCGGCTGCCAGGAAGAGCGCCGTCTGGAACTCCAAGCAGGTGAGGTTTCCGAGCCTCCCGACATTGCTCAGCGCCCGCTTGAGCAGTCGAACTGACGCCTCCGCCGCTCCATTCCGATGGGGTGCGTCAGCAGGATGGAAAACCCACGCCCATTCCGTGCCGTGTCGAGCGGTCCTGTCCTCCACAGTCTTCCTGTCCACCTTGCCGAGTTGGTCATACAGCGCTTTCAGAGCTGGTTGAGCTCCGACAAAATTTGTCCCCTGATCTGACCACATCTTCCTCGGGTGACCCCTAATAGCTGTAAAACGGAAGTACGTTTTTAGGAAGCACTCCGTTGACAGGCTCTCCACCATGTCAGCGTGGACGGCTCTGGAGGCCATGCAGGAGAAGACGACTCCCCAGACCTTTAACTTTGTCCTTCTCTTGACAACGTCAATGACCTCGTAGGGGCCGAATAGGTCCACAGAGGTGTACTCGAATGGGGCAGCAGGTTCGGTGCGCTCCCGCGGAAGGTCGCTCATCATCTGCTGGCACCGTTTGGCCCTGACTTTCCTGCAGGGGACGCACGCGTTGACTACTTTCCATGCAGCCCGCTGACCCTGAATCACCCACGCCTTCTTGCGCATCTTCAATAGGGTGCCAGCCAACCCCTCGTGGTTCACCTTATGGGCCTCCCTTGCCAACAGAGTGCTGATCCATGCAGTGTAGGGGACAAGTGGGATTCCCACCTCCTTCGCCTCCTCCTCCTGGATTCTTCCGGAACACACCAGCAGCCCCGACCCTTCGACCTTCTTAACTACCAGTCTGTCCCAAGTCGTTTTAGGAAATTCTATTCCATCCTGTGCAGCCAGGCACAGGTCACGGAAAGCTGCGTTTAGCTCCTGGACGCCGAGGCTAACTCCGCTTCTTGTCTCCCTCGGGCGAGTAGCCTCCCACTTTGCATCTTCTGGAGCCCTCCTGCAAAACAACCACTGCTTAACAGCTCGCCGGACCCACCCAACTACCCGAATGAGCCTGCCTATTTCACCGAAGCGTTCTGGCTCAATCAGGTCCATGAGAGCAGCGCCCCAGAGCCTCTCCCTCTCATGCTCGGGGTCCCTGGAACTCCCAACCGGTGTGGATGTCCCCTTTGCATTTGCTTCCTCCTCAACGGCGTATTTCGGGTCCAGCCCCTTCCTCGCCTGAGCGCGTGTTACAGCTGCAGTGAATGCTTTCCGTTGCAGCTTGCTCACGCTGTCTCGAGCACTTGCAGCCACATCCGCCGCAGACTTCATGGGCCACTTCTCCACTGCCCACGCCAGGAACTCCGGACCATTCTGCCAGGTCGAGCCTTCTCCCAAGCTTTCCGGCGGGCAGCCTCGTGTGACGAGGTCTGAGACATTTAGATCTCCGGGGATCCACCACCAGTCGTCAGTAGGTCCAGCCCTTTGGATCTCTCCGATCCTGTTCGCGTAGAATGTTTGGTAGCCGTAGCTTTCCTTTTGAATGGCCCCCAGGACGGTCTGGCTGTCCACGAAATGAAACCATCTCTCCACGCCCAGTCGACCTTGCTTCTCCCAGAAGCCCTTAAGCCTGGATGCGATTACGGCCCCACACAGTTCGGATTTAACGACATCCCCCTTCTGAGTTATCGGCGTCAATTTGGCCTTTGACTCGACCAGCCTCACAGCCACTCCACTGGATGTTTCCCACCTCAGGTAGAGGACGGCACCGAACGCATTATCACTCCCGTCCGAGAAGGTGATGCCCCATGGCCTTCTTTCCCATCCAGGCGGTGTTAGGCTCCTCTCGAATCTGACCTTTCCAAGTCTCGCATATTCTTTGAAGAGCCTGATTGCGTCGGCTCGGAGCCCAAGGGGGAGTGGGTTGTCCCATGTGTTCTGTCTGATGTCGGATTTCCCCATCTCCTGAAAGGCCTTTCTGACCAGGATGGCACCTTTTTCCTTCACCGGGGTGGCCAAACCCACGGGATCATACAGGCCCGCCACCTGGCTCAATAGCTCCCTTCTCGTTAGGGGGCTCGGCGTTCCTTCCTCAATTTCTTCTTCTGAGAGATTGGTTTCTGTCCTCACCTTCAGTTTCTTTTTGGAGAAGTTGATGGAAACCATAAGGAACAACTTATCCCCTTCTGCATGGTACCCGACTCCAAGCGCTTTGTTGTCTTCCTCGCTCAGCTGATTAGGCAGCACCAACACCTCTGATTCTGGCTCCATATTGGCCTTTGTTTTTGCAGGCTGGCTTTCTTTGCTCCTCCCACTTTGACCCGACTGGATCCATGGTTTTAGAGCGAAACCTCCAGCGTTGAGTATCCTTTCGATTCCCTCCGTGATGCTCTTCAGCTTTCTCCTGTCATTATGAGACGTTAGAATGTCGTCTACATAGGTGTCCTCCTCAAGCGCTCTCCGCTCTTCTTTTAGGTGGGCGAACTCTGGCAGCCTTGCCGTCTCCCTCATGGCCAGCTGGGCGATGCATCCGGCTGGCTTGTCCCCGATGTTGACGCGGGTAATTGCGTAGGTTTTGATCTTTTCTTCCGCCGTGTCCCTCCATAGAAAGCGGTGGAGGTGGACTTCCCTTTCTCGCAACCAAACAGAGTTGTACATTTTCCTGATATCCCCGATGGCTGCATGCTCTCCGGTCCGGAATCTCAACAGGACCGCACGGATGGGGTTCAGAACGTCCGGGCCCTTCAGCAGAATGCTGTTTAAACTGATTCCCCGAAACTCCTGGCTGCTATTCCACACGAGCCGCACCGGTGTGGAGGCAGAGTGGGGGTTGGGAGCGATCTGATGGCTTACGTACCACACAGGTCCGTCCCACTTACTGATCGTTTCCTCGTTTAACTCGACCGCAGCCCCTCTCTGGATCATCTCATGCACCTGCGCCGCGTATGCCGCTTTCCACACCGGGTCCCTCTCCAATCGCTTCTCGGTCCTCCGGAATGTAGCCTCTACCGCTCCTCTGTTGTTCGGGAGCGAGCTGGGGTCCTCAGTCCACGGGTACTCTGTGTCCCAGTGCGGCAGGTCGCTGTGGTCATCAGACATTACGTACGTCAAGCCCTTTTTGATGATTTCGACCTCCTTTTCCTCTGCGAGAGTCATCTCTTTCCCGCCCGGCTGACAATTTCCGCAGCGACACCCTCCGCATTTTGGCTCGCACGCGGCGCCGATGCTATCCCAGCTCCACCACTCGAGGACCTCTTTGCTGCTTGCAGCTGTTCTCCCGGTCTTTTCATGACCTTGCGGCTTCTGGTCTCCATCCTCTTCTTTGGCGCTGGGCGTCTTGCAGGGGGTCTCCTCAAATCTTACTGCCTCCGTTCTCAGAGAACGCGCAAAGTGCGTCTGGGAGTTGTGTGCGGATCTTTCCCAACTTTCAAACAGGTCTGGGTGCGTTCCTCCCACGGTCTTCCCCAGAGGCCCGTCCCACAGCACTAAGTCTCCCGTCCTTCTTATCCACCGTGGAGCGAGTCGTCCCTCTCGGTGGCTGATCAAGAGCTCGATTTCCTCAGGTCGGACCAGCTCTTTCTTCTCGACCCCAGGGAAGAACTTACAGAGTCGCTCTGGACTGATGACCTTGTCTGCACGAGCGATTGTGTCGAGCCCGTAGCATACCATCTCGTGGGGACTCCATCTGTTGTTGCTCCACGCCCTGACCTTTAGCAGGTACTTGTTAGTCTTGATCTTGACCTTCATTCCACCGACCCCATGCACAGTCAGTGTTACTTGCCTCCGCTCCAGTTGGAGCCGATCGGCGGCCCGGTTGGTGATATAATTTGTGTCGGAGGCGAGGTCTATGAGGGTTCCCAGGGCATGACCTGCTTCTGTTTTGACTGTCAATATCATCATTAGTACTGGATGTTCCTCTGGCCCATTCTCCGCGAAGAGACTTCCGCCTTCTGCGCCCGTGCTCAGCGTCATCGAAGCCTTACTGGTGAATGCGTCCTTCACCCTCTTTTCCTGTTCAGGGTTGAGCCCCAAAGAGTCCAGGACTTCCCGCTGCTTATCAGAGAGCCCTGGCCCTGTCTTCTTTCCCTCACTCCACTTGGGACACAGAAGGTAGTGATGACTCGCTCCTCCTTCATTCTGCTTACACGTTCTGCACAGGTACCGGTTACTACACTCTCCGTCGGCGCCGTGCATGCCCAAACATTTCTGACAGGCTTTGCTTTGCTTTGCTATGGCTCGTTTCTCTGCCAGACTGAGACTCTTGAACTTTCGGCAGAAGAATATTTTGCCACCGTGCTGATCGCTTCCACAGATGTCACACTCTTCTCTTCTTTCCGAGCTCCTGCCCGTGACTCTGGTCTCACCTTGATGTTCCTCTTCTTCTTTATTTACCGGTGAGTCTTTTTCCGTGGCCCTTGTGAACGCCTTCTTCTCCCATCTGACTGGCTTCTCTGGTGCTCTTTCAGAGGTTTCTGTGGAGCCTCGGACTCGCGCCATCCTTTCGAGGATTACTTCCTGCCTTTTCAGAAACAGAAGAAGAGCATCGAATTGCTTGTCTGGGGTGATTTGGTTTTCGGGTTCGGTTACAAAGGTAATCCAGCCTTCCTGCACACGATCTGGCAGTTTGCTCTCGATGGCTTTAAGTACAAGTGGGTTCTTCATAGCGCCCACTTCTCCTAAGTCTGTCAGGTCCATGAGGGCTCTTTCCACTGCCTGAATAAGGTCGATCGCTTTCCTCGGCTGGTTTCCTTTTACCGCCGGTATTCTTTCCAATTCCTCAATAATTTGCAGCGCGATGGTTGCCTTGTCTCCAAACCGATTCTCCAAGGCTTTGAATACGTCTTCCGCTGAGCGGTAGCTCGAGAGTTTGAGCTCCTCGAAAACCTTCCGGTCTATGCTCTCGAGGAGGTGGAGTTTCTTCACCTCTGGCGACCCCGATGGGTCTCCCTGCCGCTGCAGGCTTTCCCAATCTTTCCGCCAGCGATGAAAATCTCTCATACACCCGCTGAACACGGGAAGCCTTGTTGGAGGGAGTTTGATCCTGGAGATGGCTCCAGTGCGGTTGCCTCCAGATGTGGCGCTCTCCAGCCCTGCCTCCCGGGCTTGTTCCCATGCCTCCCGCTGAGCCTCCAGTAGCTTGGCGCGCTCTTGAGCGGCTATTTCTGCTGCCTTCAACTCAATCACGGCCGCCTTCTGCCTTGCATCAGCGATCTCTCCTTCGGCCTCCAATTTCACTTTCGCTGTCTCTTTCTCAAACTCGGCCACGCTATCAGCTGACCTCAGTCTTACCTCAGCGGCTTTCCTTTCCAGCTTGGCAATAGCTTCTTTGTTTTCTTTATCTGTCGTTCGATCTTTGGCCTCTTCTTCGGCGAGAGCGTCTGCCCTTTTCCTCTCATCTTCGGCGAGAGCGTCGGTGGCTATTTGCTTTGCTGCGGCGGCCTTGTCGGCCATTTTGTCAGTATTTTTCTTCTCAATTCTTCCAAACTCAGTCACACACTTTTCCCAAAGTTCATCCCTTTTGTCCTCCAGCTCCTCTAGCGACTTTCTCGTGCTGCACGCCTCAACTACAGGGATCCACTCCTCCCAGCTTGATAACAGACTTCGCGCTTTGATGATGAGGTTCTCTGTGAGTGCGCTTCGTTCTTTACAAATGTCATGGGTTGCCTCTTCTAGACTGATCCTCTTCGCGCCTTCGTGACTCCGTTCTGCTCGTCTAATTGCGGATGAAAGTTTGATTCCCGCGAACCTTGTCCACATGTTGGCCTTTATGACGTGACCGACCTGTTCAACCTTCTGAGCGCTCTCCTCAGCGGCATTGGTGATGTCTTGAAGAAGCTGACTGTTACCTGCCTCAGGTTCCTGACTTGCTTTGGCCCGCAAACCTACCTCATAATTGTCGTTTGCAGAGTCTAGGTCTTTCGCGTTTGACAGGAGCGCCATCCACTCGCGTTTCATGTCATTTTCGCCCATTAATGCCACTGACCTGATGATATGGCGATATCCTCTCTCAAAAGTGACTGCCAATTTTTCCCTTTCAATCTTCAGTGCCTCCATTTTGCCTGTGACTCAGAAATAAACTGTGTGTACCTGTTTCGTCTTTCTATCTTATCTTCAGCCCTCTCTGACTCCCTGAGCTGATTTGCACTGGTCCCTGCACTTCCTTACCTAGTCTTCGGCAGCGGAACCAGGTTCACCGTGGGGTCCTCCCAGGGATACTGCTAAAATAAAATAATAAAGTGGGAGAGGATTTTCCTCCCCCCGACGACTTAATACCGAGGTACACACAAACCTATTATTATTATTATTATTTTTTTTTTTTTTTTTTTATTTTTTTTTTTAAATGCAAACAGTCAATAGAGTCACGGAGAATGAGTGCTGGGTGTGGGTAGCTCTCTGAATAGCTGCTATTAGCTCACAATTCCTTTCTTGGTGGGTCTTGTAGGTTAGCTTAGTTAGCTGTGGATTCTTACAGTTGGGCTAGCTAGCTGAAGCTAGCTGCGGATTCTTACACTCCTTACCTGCCTAGCTAGCTGTAGCTTTGAGTACTATAAGCCCTACCGCGCGCCTGTTGTGCTATTGCGACAACAGAGCTAACGCTAGCTTAGTTGGCTAATGCTACGCTAGCTAGCAGGTAGTTAGTTAGCTACAGTTGCGGGCTCCACGGCTCTGTTGCCGGCTGGCGGCTGCGTCACTAACCTGACCAGGTTTTAGCTTGCTCTCGCCTCCGGTGAATGGGTACTTGTCCTCCCGGAGCTCCTGTTGCGTCCAACCGTGTTTGTTCTTCTTAGCTAGCTGACGGTCCGTCCTCTTCAGGCTGGTCGTCAGCGGGTGTTTTACAATTGTTCAGCTCTCCCTCTAGCTAGCTGAATGGGTGAAGATCTTCTGCTTACTCCGGCAGTTCGGGTGAAATGATGAGACTTGACACAATTCGTTTTGGTTTTTTCTCCCTTCATTAACAGATTGTAAAACTGACAAAACACATCGATCTATTAGTACATGCAAATAATCACCAGTGAACGAACTAACAGACTCAACATACACAATCATTCAGAGCTCAACTTACCAACTCCCGTATCACTCTATAACTGTCATTCCGTTCCCCTACCACCCAGATTACGTTCCATAAGCCCGCCCCCATTTCTATCTAAGCCAATCACTCTCCGCATGCGTACTTTTAGCCAATCAAAATCAAAGACAATAAAATAAAACTCCAAATGAAATATCCTCCCATGAATTAGCCAAACACCTATTATCCTAAACAACGATTGGCTGTCTGCCCAGTCAGAGGCGGGACTTAGTGTAAACTGTTTGACGAGTAAACCAAACGCACCAGAGTAGTGTCTCGCCTGCCGAAAACCTCAGAGAAGAAGAATACGTTTTGATTTGAGCAGAGCGGTCAACCACCCGTTGTTTAGAAATCTCCAGGGTCAGGGTTTGTCTCTTGTCTTGCCCCCAGGGCTCTACAAATGTGACCATTTCACTCACATATGCAGTTTAAAATTCACTTTTGCAGACGTCAATTTACACTGAGGAGCACATGTGCGAGTGTCGGAATCACGCCACACGTTGTACAAGTGTGTACAAAAACAAATCACACTTCCCACATTCCAATACAAGCTGGGAGGTGTAGTTCATAAATCTTTTCAGCTCTATTTATTGCGTTGGCGACAAAACTGCTTGCAATGGGCAATTGCTTGCAGACGAATCCCAAGATAACGTTGTAGAAGCTGTGGAAGCTCTATGTGGCGACTGCAGGGTGCCACTCTGTTGTGTTGTGAATGGTAGCTCCATTTATCTTTCAAATTAAAGTTTAAACACTGGAACACTAAGACACTGTAATTCAGTTCCTAATTAAAGTTGATACAGGTAGCAGAGACTAAAATGGTAAATTAATGCTTTTCCGACGTACGCGCGCACGCGCGCTTGGGCCCTGCTCCGCAACAATGGGACTGTTGTTTAGAAGGCAGTTGCTATGAGAGAGAGAGAGACGTGAGCTCCATGCGAGGACGAGGATTACTCCTTGTGCAATTATTCCCTCTCAACATCCACTGCTGCTGATCTGTTGTATTCCCACCAGCTCGCTTCCCTCCCTCTCCCTCTCCCTCTCCTCAGCCGGCCATCCCTGAGGGGTGGTCTGCTTCTCCCTCATTCATGATCACCCCTCACGTTGCTGTGTGTGTGTGTGTGTGTGTGTGTGTGTGTGTGTGTGTGTGTGTGTGTGTGTGCACATGCGAGCGTGTGTGTTATTGCTGTACTTTCCTTTGTTTTCTCTCTATGTATGATTCGACTTGTATTTTGTATTTAAAATTGTGGACCTGAATAAAGAGTAAAAATGTGTGTGTGTGTGTGTGTGTGTGTGTGTGTGTGTGTGTGTGTGTGTGTGTGTGTAAGTGTGTATGTGTGTGTGTGTGTGTGTGCATTGCAGCTGCGGCCCACACAGCGACAGTAGGCCGGGGTTGTCGACACCAACGCAACCATCGCTGTGGGAGTCGTAGCAGAGCAGAGAGAGTAGGTTCACAGTGAGAGGTCTCTTCTATGAGGACCTGTTTTTTTATATATATATATTTCTTCGAGTTGAGTGACATGACAACATCAAGAACATGTCGGCTTAACGCGTGTCACAGCCCCGTCACCCTGGGGGCCCCCCAGATGACAGGCGGCTGATAGGAGGGTGGCTGAGGGGGGGGGGGGGGGGGGAGACGACGACATGAGAGACTCCTCAGACCCCCAGCATGCAGCCCCACCCTCCCCCCTCCTCCTCATCCGCCCCCCCCACGACCACCTCCCTGGAAAGAGGTGACATCCGTCTCACATGGCGCTGAGGAAGAGCCGCCAATCAACCTGGAAGAAATCACACACACACAGACTTGCACACGCAGACACACTCTGCGGTCATGTCAGGTGTACTGTCGATCACGATCAGGTCTATTCATTCATTCACCCGCCACACAGGAAACCCTAATAACAAACCCTGATAAGAAACCCTAACCCTAAAACCAAACAGTAGAAGCCAAGATCAAAACCTAAAACCGAACCCCAATAGCAAAGAGAGAGAGAGAGAACCAAATCCTAGAAAGTACAGTGAACAAATCGTACATTTTGGAATGTGAAAGAAATGCAAACGAGGCTCAGCCTCCACACGCTGGCAGTGAACGGACCCCAGCTTGAAGGTACTTTAAGAATGAAGGAAGCACCGAGGAGGTTCAGGTAATTGCTGCACAGCGGCCCTCAGCATTAAACCTGCACTCTGTGACCGTGTAGCCATCACTTTTGTTCAAACTTATTTGAAATCATGAGAGCCGTCTAAACCCATCCACCCACAGCTCACTCAACCCCAGGGACTTTCTTTCTAAATCAATTTGGTCTGCGGAGGAAAAAGCCAAGAACATCACATTTTAGACAGAGCTGACAGCTGAGTTTACACGGAGCGGGTTAAAGAGCAGGTCTGTAACCCACAGAAAACCACTTGCCGCATTAAGTCCCACTGCATCAGATTCAGCGGTAATCATCCCATGTTCACCTTCGCGTTTCATTTAAAGTTACCCAGCGGGGAACACACACACACACACACACACACACACACACACACACACACACACAAGAAAGAAAGTGGAGTATAACACACATGGCTATGACTTCAGCTATGCATTATTCAGCTGGCTGAGAGTGGCTACTGGCTACAATAGTCACATGCCATTACTGCATCTGTGTGTGTGCATGATTGTGCGTGCGTGTATGTGTGTGTGTGTGTGTGTGTGTGTGTGTGTGTGTGTGAGAAAGTCTGTGTGTGTGTGTGTGTGTGTGTGTGTGTGTCTGTGTGTGTGTGTGAGAGTCTGTGTGTGTGTGTGTGTGTGTGTGTGTGTGTGTGTGTGTGTGTGTGTGTGTGTGTGTGTGTGTGTGTGCGTGCGTGCGTGCGTGCGTGCGTGCGTGCGTGCATATGTCTGCAGGAGGTGAGCATCCACAACGTGTGGTGTGCAGATGAGAGATCGGTCGGTGGCTGAACACGTCCTCCCTCAAGGGTTCAGGCTGTCCTCTCTAGTAGGCGATCTTAAAAACATGTTATCTATAACAGAACAGGGCAGGAGGCAGAGCTGAGCGACAGAACAGCACCTTGGTGGATGTGGTTATCTAGTTGGTTGCTATGGTGTCCTAGGTGGTTGCGAAAGGTGCTCTGGGTGGTTGCGAGGATGCTCGAGGGGTGGTTTGTATGGTGTTCTATGTGGTTGCTACAGGGTTCTTGGTCAGTGGTTTCCCAACCTGGGGTCCAGAGGTCTCAGGGGGTCCGCGAAGCCGCATATATTTTGAACCTTCAAATAAAAATAGACTTCAATCCAAAATGGTATGAATCAATAACCTTCAAATAAAAATAGACTTCAATCCAAAATTGTATGAATCAATAGATTCTAAAAATATAAATAAATAAAAAGAAAATGCTTCCTCCCCATACAATGCTGGCCGCTGACCTTTCAAAGCCCGACCAATTACATCACAGCTTTGTTTTACTAGAAGCAATGGGATTACAATTGATTCATTTTTCCACGAGGATTTAAGGGGGGGGGGGGGGGGGGTTCAGATTTTCTCATAGACTGTATTAGTTGGGGGGGCTCCAACGAAGAAATGTTGGTAACCACTGGTCTAGGTGGTTGCTAAAGTATTCTGGGTGGTTGCTACGGTATTCTGGGGGATTTGTAGCGTATTCTAGATGGTTTATATGGTGTTCTATACGTTTCTACAGTGTTCTAGATGTTTCTATGGTGTTTGAGATGTTTCTAGGTGTGTTCAAGATGTTTCTTCTGTGTTCTAGGTGTTTTCTATGGTGTTCTAGATGTTTCTAACAGCTGTTTAGTTAAATAGATTTGTATATTTCAATGTGTGTGTGTGCAAGTTATCTACTGTAAAAAGTATAAACACCATTGCCTAAAGATGAACAATCCCTGTGAGGAGCTGAACATTTAAAAATGATAAATAATAAAAACAATAGCTGAGCACTGCCTCGCTGCACCTAATACAATAAAAACATTTTTTGATAGAGAATAGGAGCTAAAGCTTCACCCTTAATAATTCAAAAGAACTGATGACCTGTTCGGAGAAGATGTTTGTTAGTCGTATAACTTCATACATCAGGTGAGCATTAACATGACACATTGGTTATTAATGTGACAAAGAGAAACCATGTTTCTCATATTTTTTTCATGCATGGATCATTAAAAATTAAGTCCTGAAGTGGAAAAGACAGGTTTTGGTGCCGAGGTTGTCAAGGACCACAATCACAATGATTGATACCACTCATCCCCACTGGCCTCATCTTTCTGCTCCAAATAATCAAAAGGATAAATCCAGTTGCTAAGCCCGTTCTGCAAAGGGCTGACCTTTTGATAAGCCCATCTCTCAGATTTACGGCAGCCTAGAGATGCTTTATTGTGGCAAGCTGGTGTTGAAATGACTGCTGTTGACATAGGACTCTATACAAGCCTGTCTCCACAGCCCTCCAGGCTCAACATCTCTATAACCCTGCTAACAACCAGGAATTATCTTTGGAACAAAAGCCCAATGTTTCATCCTTCATCGTACACCATATGGCCGCCTCCTCCCTAACACAATGTATTGTAAGACGGAGACGATCGGTCCAATATATATTTATCCTGGGAAATTCAATAAAAGGTAAAGAAAGTTTTCTCTGAGAGGTTAGCCTTTCTCTTCATATCTGAGTGTGTTTGTAGGCTGTGCTGCGGTTGAGGAATCTGTGTAAGAATTGGTTATCTAGCTTTTTGGACCTGTTTGCTTGGAGGAACTGGCCTGGAACCATCACAACCACCGCCGCCATAACCCAAGCCACCTCTTATCCAGACCATGGCTTCCTCTACTGAAAGCCCACTGGTAGATAAGCAGCCCAGCGAGACCGTGGAACCAGCAAGAGCAGAGGAGCAGCCATCTGGTCTGATCTCAATGTCTCTGCTCGGCTGAGCCCAGAGCTGCAGCCAGCTGTCTCGTCTGCTGGCCTCCAGCTGAAGTACAATACCATGGGGACCGCCAGACAAGATAAATACCAAACGCAGTGTGTGTGTGTGTGTGTGTGTACCTGTGTGTACATGCTTGTATGTGTGTTTGTAAAAGAGAGAAAAAGCAAGATTGTGAGTGAGGGTGTTTGTGTGTATGCACGTGCATGTGCGGCTATGTTTGTGTTTGTGTGTGTGTGTGTGTGTGTGTGAAAGCAAAAGAAAGAGAAAATCAGAGAGAAAGAAAGAAAGAGAGGGTCTATGTTTGTGCATGCACGTGTGGTTGTGTGTGTGTGTGTGTGTGTCTGTGTATGTGTAGGTGTGCATATGTGTGTGTGTGTGCGTGTGTGTTTGTGTCTCAACAGCACCACAAAAACTAGAGCTCTTTCAGAAAAATGGAAGATCAAAATATTGTGTGTCCAGCGCCTCCACCTGTGCAGACTGTTAGTCCCTCAGACCGTCGAGTGGACACCCCGGGGGTGTAAACAGCAAGGCCTTTATCAGTTTGAGCCACTCAGCATGAGCATGTTCTCGGTGTTTGGGGACCAATGTAAATAGACGGTGTGTTTACTTGTTGACTGAGGTTCCTGGACAAGATCGCCCCCAGCTACTCCTCCATCGTCCACTGCCCCCCCCCCCGCCCCCCCATTGAGTTGTTGGCAAATATCATGTTTAACATATTTTAATTGAGCAGGTAGTTTATATATGTATATGTACTGTATAAACACTGGACAATGTAATATATATATATATATATATGGCTCTTTCTCTGTCTCTTTTGATCTCACTCTCTGTCTCTATATATATATATATATATATATATATATATATACATATATATATATATATATATACACACACACAGTGTCCAGCGATCATTTTTACAAATACAGATAGCAAAGACAACAGAAAATACTTGAGAAGATGACAGATTGACGAGACATGACGAGCATTGTTGACAAGCAAGGATTTGGAAATCCAACACATCATTTTGGAAACCAACTGTAACACTTCCATTCACAACAGTCTGTCGTTATTCACCAACAGACAAGAGCCTTCGACTGTTTGCTTCAGTTCAGCTGCTCGGTGGGTGAGATTAGGAGCAGAAGCCGTGTTATGGTCGTCTGGAAGACATATTTTCTGCTTTTTCCCTGGACTGAACCCAAGATGAGAGGGCAGGATTTGGACCTAATTGCTATTTATTGATCCTCAACATGAGGTGAAGTCCACTTAAGGGGGCCACAGTAAGTTTAGGGTGTAAAATACAAACGGTCTAGAAAATAATACGAGAAGTTAAACTGAGATAAACATATCGTAACTGAAACGACTCTTTTTGAACGATTGAACGACTCCCAGGAGCAATGTGATTCAATACCTCCTGGAGATCGTCCGAGAACAACTGACCGACGAGCAGATGGATTGGACATTGCTTCTCTCCCCTGGGTGGTTCCCAAGCCTTTGGCTCGGCCTATGAGCAGTGAGACGACACACGCCACGAGCGATCTCTCCATACGGATTGGCTGATGGCTAGAGCTCAAAGGGCGGGCAAAACAAATAAAAAGTGCCGGTAGGAACCAGTAACACCAGAAAAATGTTCCCGTGGAGGTAAGCCTGCATCCTTTACATCTTATTTAACCACTGTGCATGATATAGTACCATGGACTTTACTGCAACATTTGCACTCTGGGTTAGATGCCAAATTATGTTTCGCTGTACTGTACTTGTGCTGTACACTGACAATACATTTGAATCTAATCTAATCTAATCAAATCAAATCAAATCGAATCCAGAAGATGGGACCGGAGATCTGGGGGATCCAAAGCAGTAAGCGGTCCGTGGTGCGGTATGGAGAGCCTCCGGAGATCACGAGACACGCAAGACAATTTGGCAGAGAGAGCAAAGGGACTTGACTGGAATTCATACTGAGGGACTAATGAAGGGATGTAGGTGAGGAGATGGGCGGGGAGAAAACCAGGTGAAGGGAATGAGGTGATTCATTGCCAGGGGGGGGGGAGAGGGGGGGGGTTATGGTCTAATCTGAAATGACTTCATGACTTCCTACACACTGGGGGACTTTAAAGTCGGGGGCCGGTAACCACCAGGCGACTGGGAGCATGCAGGGGATGGATGAAGACACATGAAGATTCTACCATCAGATTATCCACACCTTTTCTGAAAACTGCCAAATGTCGCAGGAACACGGCTAATGGCTTCTGTAATAAGAGATGCGGTCGACTGGTCCATGCACGTGTCACAGCCCATCATACGCCCGGCATTCCTCTGAATCCGAGCCGGGAATCATTTGTTCCGAGATACAGTCCTTTATTTCCCGACCTACCGTTGCTTGTAGAACTTACAGCAGACATGGTAGAAACGGCAGGAGTGGTTGTAAACAGTGGAAACACTCCCAGTTCATTCCCTCTTTTCGATCTTGTGACTCACATCCCATGGCCTTCTGGACTTCAAACCCCATTGGTCGTTCTTGATTTCAAATCTCATTGGCTGTCGCCAGCGTAATGGGCAATCTCAGTTTGACCGGCCCCCAACCTTGTGTGAGCAGGGCCCAATAATAATAAACAGGATCGGAAAAACACATAAAGATAACTAATATTTTGGGGAATTTGTGACGCAAGCCGAAATTTGATATGATAAGTAGCCCTGTACAGGAATTACATTGAAATATACAATTCCATTAACCTTTAAATGCAGGCTACCTGCTATTAGCACAGTACTTTCAACGGTAGATTGCATCCTGGCTTAAAGTTTGATATATTCAAGGCAAAAAAGACGTGAAATCTACACATTTAAGTGAGATTTTAATCACTTTTCTCTTATCAGTTTTATATTTATCTATGGCTGAATATATGATGTTTTTCTGCTTCGTCATATTCAATCTATCTGACCAACACGGAGGGCTTTATCATCCTAAAGTGGTGCATCTGCATATTAATAAACTGTACCTTGTAACAGTTTGGTTGGCTGGTTATCTGCCGTGGTTCTTGGAGGAGATCAATCTAGTGCGTCCAGGCGGGTTATCCTGAGACCAGCATCACACCTCGCTCTCTAATTAATTTGGCTTGTCTCTGGGATTAAATACGAGATCAGTTTGCAGAACTGCTGAATTATTCAACATGGCCAAGACTCAAAGAGAGTCTGGAGAGGGTGGCCTTGAGTCACTCTGGGCAGAGTGAGAGTGGACACAAAGTTGGCTGGGGGTTTGAACAAATAGAGAGAGAGAGAGAGAGAGAGAGAGAGAGAGAGAGAGAGAGAGAGAGAGAGAGAGAGAGAGAGAGAGAGAGAGAGAGAGAGAGAGAGAGAGAGAGAGAGAGAGAGAGATGGATAGAGGATGGACAGAGACAGAGAGATAAAGAGAGAAGGCTAGAGGATAGAGAGAGATGTAGAGAGAGATCAAAAGATCAATGGAGGGGGAGAGAGGGAGAGAGGGGGGGGCATACATGTGGAGGAGAGAGAGAGAGAGAGAGAGAGAGAGAGAGGAGAGAGAGAGAGAGAGAGAGAGAGAGAGAGAGAGAGAGAGAGAGAGAGAGGAGAGAGAGAGAGAGAGAGAGAGAGAGAGATGGATAGAGGATAGAGAGAGAGAGAGAGAGAGAGAGAGAGAGAGAGAGAGAGAGAGAGAGAGAGAGAGAGAGAGAGAGAGAGATCGAAAGATCAATGGAGGGGGAGAGAGGGGGGGGGACATAAATGTGGAGGAGGAGATTGAGAGAGAGAAATGGAAGGGGAGACGGAGAGATACATGGAGGGGGGAGGGGGATAGAGCGAGAGAGAGAGGGAGAGAGAGAGAGAGAGAGAGAGAGAGAGAGAGAGAGAGAGAGAGAGAGAGAGAGAGAGAGAGAGAGAGAGAGAGAGAGAGAGAGAGAGAGAGAGAGAGAGAGAGAGAGAGAGAGAGAGATAAATGGACGGGGAGATGGGGAGTGTGTGAAGATCTATATTTTGGGGCAGAGGAGGGGGGGGGGGGAGCTTTAGGGGATATAAAATGGAGGATAGTGATCAGCAGGGAAATAAGGTGGGAGGCTAGAGGGAGATGGATCAGGTTGTGGAGGCCGGGCTCTGTGATCGGCTGGCAGAAGACCGCAGCCCCGGTGAGAAACCACAGGAAGGTCACCATGTTACAGACAGGAAATGTCCGGCCATTACCGACCGCACCACAACCCACAGTCCGCCGGGGGCAGGACAAAAAAAAAATCCATGTCTTCCGAGCTTGCTGTGCTTGTCTTTTGAAGAACATATGATACGCGTATGGAAAAACACAACCTCAAGCAAAACAGGCAGGATTAAAATAGTTGATGGGCAGCAAAGATTATTATAATTTTTTTTAAAGATGTGGTTTTGTTTTTTTTGTAACAGCGATCAGCGAGAGAAAGACAACCCCTCTGTTCCCTTGCACAAGTCTTTTTTTATTTTTTTTTATTGTTTATAATACTTCAAAACAATCCCCCCGTCCTGAGCCGCAACTCACCCCGCGTCTCCCCAACCTCTCGCTTTAAATACACACCTTGCCTCACGAATACAAAGAAACACAAAAAAAAACCCACAGCAGATGGATTCCACCGGTTCAATATCACACAGGAACACTCAAAATGAGGGAGAGGAAAAAACAAAAAACAAAATAAAAACCAACAGATGGGAGATCTCACAGCTGGCACTGCCACACACACACACACAGAAGCTCTGGAATGGTATAAAAGCACACTGCACTTACACAGTTAGGTTGGCGATGGTAAAATACACACGGGTAAGAACCGACTGACTGAGGAACTACTACTACGATATCCTACCATGAAACAAACGTTGAAATGCTGGGGGAGTCCATGGAAATGCGAACGAAGGGGACGATTATGGAGACAATGCTTTATTATTGTTCCTTCATGCGTCTGAAAAGTTGGACGGGAACTGAATTCATCGCTGCTGCATCAAACCATTGACAATTAATTGAGTGGTGATGAAAGTATCCAAGTGTTTCATGTGTGCACTGTATTTATTTATCCTTACAAAAATCATGTAGAATGTGAATGCAGATTTTTTGCATTATTTGATATCCTTCTGGTTAACCTCCTGGTTTTTAAACACACTCTGAACGATGGCAACATGGATGCATGGATGACGTTTTTAGCCCCGGAATTAGTGACGGAAATGGATTATCAAGCAACAATCCCACCAGGTGCATCTTGCATAAACGCACAAAATTGTCATTTACAACACATTCAGCTTTTGTGGTTACTTGTGTTTACTCACTGTACGTCTTTACTCTGGGCAAACATATAGTATATTATTCACATAGTATTCACATAACAGTAATATACATCTATATATATATCTATATATATATACACATTCCTCCACCCTCGAGTAACAAGTGTTCAGGCACTTCCTGTCAGTGTCCAGTAGTTGGCTCAGGAGATACTGGGCCCAACCCTCTGTACCTAGCTTACTTTGTCGCGTACCCTTTGTCCTAAAAACAAACTGTGCTAACGTTTGAAGCGCGACACCCTGATGAAAACGTCACACGGCTTAATTCACCCGTTCCCTGCACTCCTGCCAACGACTAGGCCCCCTCACGGCGGTATGATTTTAGAGATTCTTCCTTCCGTTAGTTTCTAGCTGGCGAGATGGGGGTTGGTGATGGTGTTTAAAGTGGCGTTAACGCCCCCTCCCCCCCTGAGACCCCCCCCCCCCCCCCCCTTTCCATCCTACAGTAAAATTCAATTCAACTTTATTGATGAAAGAATAATCATTTCTCACCCTGACGTGGTAGACCTTCTAAAATGCTCCACTTCTAACGTTGACCCATTTTTGTTCAAATTTTAGTTTGTCATGTTAGTTTACTTTGCAAACAAGACTTCCCTCTTCTTGTTCCGTCCAAAGAAGAAGAAAAAAAAAAAAAACAGATCTAGGTCCATCCTTTTTTTTCCTTTTTCAAATCAAATAACAAAAAGGAACACAGAAAACTCATTGGGGTGGAATAACAACAACAACCACAACAACAACAACAACAACAGAAGTAGCTATTAAATGTCTGAGGCTCTTGGCCAATGCCCTTTTAAACTTCTTTCTTTCTTTTTTTTGTTTTTCGGTTTTTTCCACTTTGGACAAAAGGAAACATACATGACATTGTCGATTTTGATCTCCTGCCGAAGAAAGGTCAACCGAGTCAACACAGTCAACACATTATAACACGTCTTGTACACCAAACAAATGCAACTAAAACAAAGTAAGGTGGGGGTGGGCGGGGGGGGGGGAGCACAGATCGAGACTTTGAAATCATAGGCATCTTTGAACATAAAACCGCATCTTCAACATGGAACACAGTACTGGTCTAGACACGTCACCACAGCATTATGACTCTTAATTTTGTACACACTGCCTCAAACAATATGTGCCTTTGTTTTCTTACACATCCCCCCCCCTTCCTTCCTCCCCCAGCCTACAACCTTTCCATCCTTGGCATGAAAGTCAAACAGAAGTCCCGTCTCCACGTGGAGACAGACGGTGAGCGGATGCAGGAATGTGCACACGGTGCGTGCGCATTCCAACAAGCGGGAGGGTACACAGAGTAAACAGAGGCTTTAAGTTCTACGTTTATGCACGCGTTTATGCCACACCAGCAGCAACAACACAGAACCACAGTCCCGGGGGACGGACCAACACACACACACACACGTCGTCGTGTCTGCGCACCGCGGGGGGGGGGGGGGGGGGGCGGGGGGGGCCCGAGGGGACCGTTGTGTAAAAACCTTCTGCTTGCCTTTTTTCGCACGATTTGAATGAAGTGGTTTCCCGATGTGTTCGAGGAGTCGGGACAATCGAAAGGGGAATATAGATCGTTTCCCTGGGGGGTGGAGGGGATGGCGGTTGGTGGGGGGAGTGGGGGAGCATAAGGCAGTTAATGGTATGGTGAGAGAAGTCATGCCTGAACAACACTTGGAGAGAACAATAACAACAACCAGGTCCATGTTTAGTCCCAGACGCTGCCGGTGGATAGTCCGGTGTAGCAACACCATCATCAACAGTCCGGACGGCTGCTCGGGAGTGAGGCCGGGTCGGGCCTAGACCCTAATACTCCTTTAATCGGTACGGTAAAACACATAGCACAAAAGAGAATTTTTTTTTTTGTTTAGTCCCGAGGCAAAGTCTGGAAAAAAGAATCAAAATCATAAAGAAATATCAAAAAGAGATCAACAACACGACGAGGAGAAGAAGAAGAAGAAGAAGAAGAAGAAGAAGAAGGAGAAGAAGAAGAAGAAGAAAAAGAAGTGACCGCTGTACATTAAAGGTTAAAAGTTAGAATCCCCCCCCCCCCCCTTCCACTGGTTTGTCTCATCTCTCTGCCTGGTCCTCTCGTCGCTCTCTTCCAAAAGGTCAAAAAACAAAACCTCCCATACTGTAAGACGGTCACCGGGGGCCCGGACGTAGCGGTCGGCTGATGGAGAACGATGGCTACAGTAAAGCATGTTGCTATCTCCCCTCGAAGCACTCCAGGTACTCCAGGATAAGGTCGTAGCAGAATCGATACTGCTCCTGAGGGGCACAATGTCATAACACAGATTGATTGGCAACAGAAACATTCACGTCGTTCCCAGAGACCCCCCCCCCTCCCCCGAGGTACGGCCCCGGGGGTTCGTTACGGGAAAAGGGGCGAAAGCAGAGCGGCTCATGAGGCAAATCTGCTTAAATCAATTTTTACCAATTCATTAGTAATCACTAATAATTATAGCCACCACGGCCAGGGCAGGAGCTAAAGGATGGACGGGCGGAGAGAGGGAACTGCTTATTAATAACCTTGCATACGGATAGACTATTAGCACGCTTTCTGTTGGACAGGGGCCATAGATACAGAATGTAAACAGACACAAGCAAACATACATACACACACACACACACACACACAAATAGACATGCACAATGTCAAGGTTACGATATTTTGTTCAGAAATGGCAGCGGCTTAGTTCTGGCTCAGGTCCCAACACACAGCATCACAACAAACCAAACAATCAATGAGGAGCAGGCAGACTCGTACCAGAGACTCCACCATGTTGGGCTTGCAGTTGCGTAAGGTCTTGACGGCGTAGAACACGTCCACCATGTTCTGGTACTGGATCATCTCCAGGAGGATGGTGCTGGCGCAGAAGCTCCCGCTGCGGCCGCCGCCGTTCCTGAACACAGAGCAGGGCCAGGGCCGCACATGGATGTAAACGGGCGGCTGGATAGCCCAGTCGGGTCGGGACTCGGGGCTTGGGGAACCGGAAAGAACCGGCCAGGTTCAAGTCCCCCAAAACTGGTGGGGGGGGGGGGGGGGGGGCACCAGATCCCCCTACACTGCCATTCATACTCACATTCATACGCCCACGGCGGTGTCACCCAAAGCAACGGCTTGTCTGGAGCAGTTAAGGTAAGGTGGAGGGGGAATCGGGAGGATGAAGCCAGTTTCATCAGCGGTGGGGGGGGGGGGGGGGATGAAACTCGCTCTACTTCCTGGTCTACTGCCGCTTCTTTCCGATACCTTCTTGTTACCCTAACCCTAACCTTAACCCCTAGAGGATGACCTTTACACTGCATTATATGCTGAAAGGAACATTATGGCTCATGAGAGTAGAGTGTAATTTATAGACATTTTCCTGCCAACAGAAGGATGTTTTGTTTCTTGACAACATGTCAAAGAGTGGCAGTGTGTTTTGAAATCCTATATTTTCAATGATCATACTGTAGGTCTACTTTATAGTTATATATCCTCCACACATCCCCCCCCCCCCCCCCAGACTGACATTAGAGGCTCACACAAGAAGAGAATATTAAATAATAAGCAAGCTTCATTTAATTGCGTGTATGAAATATTCAGCGTGCGTTCCCTATGTAGTCGTAGTTTTTTTAATTTATTTATTTTTTCCCTCCAACGTCTTCCACTTCTTTTAATCCCCCTTCGGTCTCTTAATCTCTCTGTCAATTTCATTTTCGGAACACAAAATCTCTTGAAGAACTGTTCCTGTACGTTCATCAACTTGTTGCTGTATCCTGGGGCCGGCGCCACAAGGGGCCTTAAGGGGAATTAGCCCCCCCTGTTGTATTTTTTTGTCCCTCTGTTTAATTAATCTTTATCTTTCTATCTTCTATAGAATAATAACAAAAACAACTCGATAATTGGCCGAGATACGTACATGCGACCGTCACTTGGACAGTTCAGAACAATGGAAAGCTGCTCTGTTTCGTCGTGCCGTGCACGACAAACGAATCGCGGTGAACGCACCTATATTGTGATATTTACGGTAAAGGACGTATCAATCGTTCCCGTCCACTCTAAGACTGACCAGTTGCAGCTACGGAGGAACGGACATCTTTATTATTATTATTATTATCATCATCATTTAGTTATTAATTTGATCTAAAACAAAGGTTTTATATGATCTCCTGCTGCTTGTTGTTGTATAGCTGTCTTTCTTTGATATATAATTACAATTATGTTGTCTGTGAGTGTTTGAGTTGTGTAAGGACTGCTAAGCTGAAAATGAATTGCCCTTCTTGGGACGAATAAAGTTGTCTGAATCTGAACCTGAATCATCGTGTAGGTGCAGGTATCGGTGAAACGATACAGCAATGTCACTGTTCTGAAATGAACAATATGTCAAAGTCTATATAAGTCTGTAACAAACACGTTAGTCACAGACTCACGTGGCGTTTAGTAGAACACTGATTCATATTCACTTGTCAAGCTTCAGTACCGGTTACGCAGCATCCGCACAATGACTACCAGGTTGAAGGACAGTTTTTATCCACAGGCATTGAACTGCTAGGAGAGCTGCCACTATCATAACATTGTCATCCATATTACATTACACTATCATACTTTTGCTGAACTTTCTGGACTCATTACAGCCACTGCACTCTTCTGCTTTGTACTGTACTGTATTCGTGATGCTGCTGCACTACTGGCACTTTTAAATGCTTTTTTAAATGCTTTTTGCACATTTATATCATCCATCAGTCACTTTATTGTTATTTTTATTGTGTACAGTATTGTTATAGTATAGTATAGCGTTGTATAGTATAGGTATAGTACATAGTATAGTATATAGTGTTCAAATGTAGGAATGTCCTACTGCGGGAGGGAATGGGCAGAAAGCATTCCATTGAACCTTGATCTTGATCTTCTGTTACTTAAAGGCAGACCGACGGGAAGTAACAACACAAAGGTCAGGGTTCAGGGATAAACAACTGACCATGATCGGACTGTTGTATGCATTTCCGTAGTCCTATTTTAGTACGATTTGCTGACGTTTTGTCCAATACAGGGGTTTAAAGGACGGTACAGATAGTGAGAAAGCTGTAGGCCTATACACTGCTGGACCTGTTCCTGTATATGTATAAGTTAGTATTATTATTTTAATCATGATAATAAACATGACTTGAGGAAAGTTTGTGCCCGTTTTTTTGTCGACTAAAATGCTCACTTTTTCAGGGCTGTTTCTATGGCTTGCTGATTTTGACCGAAAATCGTTAAATACGTAATACATTCCGAAACGATTAAGCGCTCTGCCAGTGTTCTTTTGTTATGCGAGTGCTCTGATTAACACATGTATTGTCTGGTTCTGAAACGGCAGCCTTATGTGGTTGTTATTTAGACTTTGGGAGGCTATTGCGTGGTTAAATCAATGCATTTTATTGTATGAGGAAAAAAAAACGATAAAATGAACAGCCCCCTCAGTCACTTCAACCTGGCGCCTGGCCTGAGCTGGACCACGCTGTTGAAAAACATCCAAAACAAAAAAGCCTTAATGCGTTGTGGACAATAAGGTAGCGCTATTTCTGTATAACTGCTGTGTTACACAGTGAGACCTGATCCCCGGTCAGAGCCTCATCAAATGAAACGATACATCCCGGTCCTGTCACGTGTAGCTACTAACACGACGTCTATCTGCACTGCACTTCACACTTTATATTCATATTCGTACTGTACTGTTTATAGTGTGAGATTCATATATTATGCAATAATGCAAAAACGTAGGCGGCAGTACAGCTCAGGAGGTAGAGCGGGCGCCTCACAACCGGAAGGTTGCTGGTTCGATCCCCCAGTTCCTTCTAGCAAAAACTGTCCTTGAGCAAGACATCCTGCTCCTGACGTGCTGGCTGTCTCCTTGGCTAACTCCGCCGTCGGTGGGTGAATGTGTGTATGAATGGGTGAATGTGAGGCATGACTTGTAAAGCGCTACATAAAAGCATCCATGTACATATTTGTATACATATTTTTTTTGTACATTTAGCAATTTGTAATTCTTTTAATTTTTCTCCAGCACTGGCGATAACAATTCACTGTACACTGTACACTGTGCGTCTAAGTGGTGCTTCAGATCGGTGTGCAGTGTGTGTCTTCACCGCTCTCTCAAACTAAGCGCCTTCGTTTCCCTAAATTAAACGCTACGTCGCGTTGCCGCGCTAAAGGGGCAATTCACTTCCTGTCTCCCGAGTGAGGGAGGAGGAGGAGGAAGGCGCCGGAACGTCAGTGGTCAAAAACGCCGCGCTAAAGTAATCCATCGTCCTCAAGTCGCCTGGGCGCTCACAGGATTTACCGTCGGGAGAACCGACGTGTTCCGTATTAGCCCGTAATTGATTTCATCTCCATAATCTCTTTCCCCCGGTTGTCCCGGCTAACGCTGTGTGACAGTGTTGAGTGATGTGCTTTTGCAATGGCGGTACCAGAGGGGAGGAGGGAGGAGGGAGGGGGGAGTGGCCTGTTCACATTCATCAGCGGTAGCGGTAGCATTCTGAGGGGTGGATGGGGTTGGGGGGGGGGTAGAGGAGGATATGTTTACGACAACAGGGAGGAGTTGAAGCCACGCAATTCCGACTCAAGCCGCAGCTTAGCATGTGTGGTGCCGGGCTACGGAAAACCACACAGCCGTTTAGGATGAGACACGCTCGGAATGACGCAAGCACGCACACACACACACGCACACGCACACACACACACACACACACACACACACACACACACACACCAAGCTCATCACTCATCAAAGCCGCTCTGACAGCGCACACACACACAACAGGTTGTCAGTCAGGGGTTAAGAGAGTTCGGTTGACGTTCGCGTTACTACCAACATTTTATTTTGGTTTTTAATCCAATAACGGAAGAACCTTGGAACGACGAGAAATATGAGGCCTTGATCGTAATAAACTGTGTTCTGAGGCATCATACACACCCCCGGTCCACCTTCAAGCGCGCACACACACCACACACACACACACACACACACACAAACATACACTAACACATGAAGTGATAGTCTGAATCAACATCCAAACACAAACACAAACACACACATACCACTGATTGTTTGAATCCACATCCAAACACACACACACACACACACACAGTCTGAAACCCCACACACACTGAAACCACATCCAAACACACAGACACACAGTTATGGTCTGAAAACCACACACACACCACACACACACACACACACACAGACACACAGACACACAGACGGTGTGAAACTTCATCCAAACACACACACACACACACACACACACACACACACACAGAGTGGTGGTCTGAATCCACATTCAAACACATACACACACACACACACACACATCAAAAACACACTAATGGTCTGAAACCACCTCCAAATATACACACACACTGAAACCACCTCCAAACACACACACACACACACACACACACACACACACACACACACACACACACACACACACACACACACACACACTAACACATGAAGTGATAGTCTGAATCAACATCCAAACACAAACACAAACACACACACACACACACACAAACATACACACCACTGATTGTTTGAATCCACATCCAAGCACACACACACAGATAGTCTGAAACCCCACACACACTGAAACCACACACACACAGACACACACAAACACACAGTTATGGTCTGAAACCACACACACACACACACACACACACACACACACACATACACAATCACACTGCTGGTCCGGAAGGTTCCAGCGAGCGGTACTCACAGGCAGTGGATGACGGTGCGTCCCTCCCCACACTCCCGCTGCCACTTGTGAACTTGAGCCAGCAGGTTGAGGAACGCCGCCTTGGAGTCAGGGACGTCCCGGTACGGAGACCAGCGGAGGAACTGGAACTGACACACCACCAGCTGGCCCTCCTGGAGCTACACACACACACACACACACATACACATACACAGTCTGTGAGTGTGAGTGTGAGTCTGAGTGTCCGTGTGCATCTATTCAGGTGTGTTCACATGCATATGGGTGTGTATGTGCATTTCTGGGTGTAGGTGTATGCATGTGTGTGTGTGTGTGTGTGTGTGTTAGTGGGCATGCGCCCGAGGTGTGTGTGCCTGGATCTTGACACTGTTGCCAGAGCAACAGCAGTGTGAGACATCACCCCACCTCACCACCCCCCCCTACCCCTCCCCCTCTCCCCCACCCCGGAGCAGGGGCACAAGACGGCGCGTCTCGACGGTGCTCAGTCAGCAGTGTGAGTGGGAGATTTATAGGTCCGCCGGTCGAACGGGGGGACGGGGGGAGAGAGCAGAGCCAGGGCGGCGGCGGTGTGTGTATGTGTGTGTGTGTGTGTGTGTGTGTGTGTGAGGGGCCTCACCGCGCCCATATCTCCCTCCTGCTCCTCGTGGACGGCCAGCCCACTGACACTTAAGGAGCGCCGGAGCCGCCGTAAGTCACGCAAATTGGGGGCTGGCGGAGACGCCTGAACGACGCTCGGAGGACCGGCCTCGACGGGGAGAAGGGGATTTTTTTACGGAGCGAACGGAGGACGTTTTTCCTCCTCCTTCCTCCTCACACACATGCACGTGCACACACACACACACACACACAGACACAGACACACACGCTGGCTGCTGTACTTTCTGTGACTTTTAGTCTCCTCCTCCTCCTCCTCCTCCCCCTTCCGACGCGAGGAAGAACTCGGAGATGAGGAGGAAAGGAGAGAGATTTTTCTTCGAGACGTTTTTTCAGTTTATTTTGTGTAGGAATGTAGCGGTGGGGGATGTAGCAAGAGGAAGAATGGAAGAGGGAGGGGAGTGACCAGGGATTGTGGGTGGGTGTGGGTGTGTGTGTGTGTGTGTGTGGGGGGGGGTGGGTATGAATTCTGGCGCCGCCGTTTCCCCGCCACTCAAACCGACAGCCGGTGAATGAGCTCAGGCCATTTGTAATTGTCAGCGACGCCTTTCTGGGGTGGGGGGGGGGGGGAACTGTACTTGTTGAAGTTAGCGACTGTAAGAGACCAGGACCGGAGAGGTTGATATGTGGGTGTGAGGCCGAGTGCGTTGACCCCCCCCCCCCCCCCGGTGTACACATTTATAGATACACACACACACTTTTTTATTCAGAGCAGCGAGGTGGGGATGTGTTAAAGGAAGCCGCCGTCGTCCCCTCTGCACCCGGCACTGTGACACCCGCTGTCAGACGCTTGGTTTCTCCCGCCGCTTCCAAAAGTTCCGGCCTAATTCCCGGTGTGTCGGGCCGTCTCATTGGCACGCGTGACACGGTTTTAAATGTGTGGAAACGTGAGGACGGGGAGGCGGAACCGGGGGGGGGGGGGGGGGGGTGGACGGACGGATGGGAGGAGGGGGAGATGGCACAAATCCAAAAATATGGATTGTATTACCATAAAATAAAATATTTTCCTTGAGAATGCGCGCATACACTAGACCAGGTCTAGGGTGTCCAACAGGTCGATAGCGATCTGCCAGTAGATCGCCAAGGCTACCTTGGTAGATAGGTGACATCGCACAATTAAAAATATATAATTAAATAAATAAATATACTTTTCGATTTTTCACATTTTCATCCCTCATCCGTTTGGCATCTGCCCCTTGATTGACATAAAGAGCGGCCAATCGGCTGTTGCTGAGAACTTTGTAACACGTCATGGGGTCTTTAGATCGCAGCCTAAAAAGTGTGGGCACCCCTGCACTAGATACTAGTACACAAGACGTGTACATTCTCCGGGGCAACAACGAGAAGATTTGAGAGACTGATAAACGGACCTTTATTATCTCTTGCATTTTGCAGTTTTCCTATGCCACTCACAGGCATAAATGATCCTAACCCATTTTTCCGGCAGCCTTACGGAAGGGAGATCAGTTTTTGAACCGCTCGACTACTGACAGAAAAACGGAATACGGGCTAAGGAGACATCTGACATTCACAGCCACTGAAGCGGCCTCGCCCGAAGAAAAAAATAAAATACACGCTTGGGTGTCTGTCGTGTGACGGACCATCTCTTTCTCTCTCTCTAGGGGGGGGGACGACACGGGGATGCCGCCTCAGCAGGCGGGCTCAGCAGACGGTGAAGACCGCCTTACCCTCGTCACGTTCTTGACCCGGAACAAACGCGTGATGACATCGTCGTCCGCCGACATGGACAGGAACTCCACCTCCATCGGCCCGTACTGCTGGAGGCCGGGCTCCGGCCAGTACTGAACACAGGGCTGCGGTTGGGGGAGGGAGGGAGGGAGGGAGGGAGGGAGGGAGGGAGAGAATGGGAAAGATAGGAACAAAGACAGGAGATCTCAAAGCAGTACATTGATCGGAGGTGGGGAGCGGCACACATAAGTAAACAGATGACCTTGTACATCTGTATGTTTGCGAGGATGACAGGATACAAGAGACCATTTAAAAAAAGGGGTGATATCTTTGAAAGACAACACATGCAAGAGCATGTGGTAGCATACTGCCGGATTACTACAGACCATATATTTATATATATATATATATACACTGTATATATATATGTATATATTGCAGGAGCCCAGGAGACATGGGATCACACAGGATAAACGAGAGCAGGGATGAGATGTGTGTGTGTGTGCGTGTGTGTGTGTGTGTGTGTGTGCGTGTGTGTGTGTGTGTTCTCTGTCTTCAGGGAATCGAGGGGCATCAAAGTGTGTGGTTGGGGTTGCAGATGAATGAGACAGAAGTAAATCCCCTCAACATGCTTTCACTGCAGGTGAAATTGAACTTTGAACTAGAATGTCATCCATTGTATCGATTACGCAGAGGACGCTACACTAGAGTATCCTCTAGTGTAGCGTTGTCTAGTGTAGTATGAGTATAGTACACATTTCAATTTGTATCGCACTTTGAGAGTTCACCTTACCGCAGTAAATCTTTAAATGATTTCCAGCTAAAAAAAGAAGGGGTCCAACCTCGTTGAAAGTGACAAATTAATTAACTTGATTTACCTGTCCTTTTTTTTTTCCTGTAAAATATGTCAAGACCCATAAACTTGAGAAAAAGCAATAAATTAAACGAGAATTTACCCTCATTAGCCGCATACGACGGCACTTAAAAAAACGCAGGTCAGAGACCGCCGGTGACGCAGCTCAAGACTCATAAAACACGATGGGGGGGGGGGAGGAAACCTCAAATACCTGAGACACGAACCCAGACCCTCTCTCCACTTTACACTGGAAGTGCAAAGTGGAGAGAGGGTTTTATTTACCACCCGGAGGCACTGAGACAAAGACACTTACCTCACGTGTCTACGGGAATCGCACTCACACGCTCGCGCTCTCCCCCTCTCTCTCTCTCTCCCTCTCTCTCTCTCTCTCTCTCCCCCTCTCTCTCTCTCTCCCCCTCTCTCTCTCTCTCTCTCTCTCTCTCTCTCTCTCTCTCTCTCTCTCTCTCTCTCTCTCTCTCTCTCTCTCTCTCTCTCTCTCTCTCTCTCTCTCTCTCTCTCTCTCTCTCTCTCTCTCTCTCTCTCTCTCTCTCTCTCTCTCTCTCTCCCGCCTCTCCCGCCTCTCTTCCGCCTGTCACGGGTGCATTTCACCTGCCTGTTCCCAGGTTCCCACATATCAATCTCCACAAGGGGGGGGGGGGGCAGGATTCAACGTATACGTTGCCTGAGACCTATACCAACGATCGGCTTAAAGAGGGAACGTGTGGGAGCAACAAAGAGGACCTTGAGAGAAGAGAGAGAGAGAGAGAGAGAGAGAGAGAGAGAGAGAGAGAGAGAGAGGAGAGAGAGAGGAGAGGAGAGGAGAGAGAGAGAGAGAGAGAGAGAGAGAGAGAGAGGAGAGAGAGAGAGAGAGAGAGAGAGAGCGCCTGCGGGGGTGAAGCTATTATCCGGAGCTCCAACTTGAAACATGGAGGCGAGGCGGAGTTATCTCGCCGATGCCTTCAGATCAATGTGGTCAGAGATCAAAGCTCCGCAATATGGCGGCGAGGAACTAATCCCAAACACAGACACAATACACACGTACCAGGCGGAGGAGGGAGGGGGGGAGGGGGGAAGGAACTCAAGTAAAGTTCACACACTAATAGAAAAACACCCCGGGAATACAGGGACCCATACACACACACACAAACACACACACACACACACATACTCCAAACACACACACCAAACACACACACACACACATACACACACGCAGCAGACACACACACATGCATCTACATACCCATCCATACACAAACAAGACACACATATACACATATGATCTACATACCCATCTACACGCAAAAATACACCCATCCACACACACACTCGTCTGCGCACACACACACACCCATCTACATACACAACATCTACATCCCATCATGCACCGGGTGTCTTCCCTCCAGCACAGGAACCAGCCAATAGGAAGGGGCCAATCGAAAAACAGGCCAATAGGATGCTGCGGCGTGAGACGCTCACCCAGGCGGAGTTGGACTGGTTGAGCTGGTTGAGCATGACGACGGCGGTGCAGCCGTAGTCGTACACCAGCCTCCAGAAGTCGGCGGTGGTGCCGGGCAGCGGGTGGGGGCTCACGATGAGTGCCGCCGGCCGGTAGAAGCTGTCGGTGAGCGCGGCGTTGATGTAGTTGTTGCTCTCGCCCTCGCTGGTCACCAGGAAGGCCAGGGCGCGGTCCGGCGGCAGCACGTCCATGCTGCGGTTCTTCTCGCGGTTCCTCGGCAACAGGGCGATGCTGCACTCCTCCACGTCGATGTGGGGAGTCACAGAGTTCAGGGTCTGGAGGGCGGGAGGGGGGGGGGGAGATAAGATGAAGGAGAGACAGAGAGACAGAGAGAGAGAGAGAGATAAGAAGGTGATGAAGAGCGAGCAAGTGTGGGGGGGTGGAACAAACAGCAAAACAAAATGGATCAGGACAGGGAGGGACTTCAAATCAACTAGAGGATACATAAAGAAATCAAGTGAACTAGTGGATGTATAGAGGAATCAAGTGAACTAGTGGATGTATAAATTAATCAAGTGAACTAGTGGATGTATAAAGGAATCAAGTGAACTAGTGGATGTATAAATGAATCAAGTGAACTAGTGGATGTATAAAGGAATCAAGTGAACTAGTGGATGTATAAAGGAATCAAGTGAACTAGTGGATGTACAGTATAAAGGAATCAAGTGAACTAGTGGATGTATAAAGGAATCAAGTGAACTAGTGGATGTATAAAGGAATCAAGTGAACTAGTGGATGTATAAAGGAATCAAGGGAACTAGCGGATGTTTAAAGGAATCAAGTGAACAAGTGGATGTATAAAGGAATCAAGTGAACTAGTGGATGTATAAAGGAATCAAGGGAACTAGCGGATGTTTAAAGGAATCAAGTGAACAAGTGGATGTATAAAGGAATCAAGTGAACTAGTGGATGTACAAAATAATCAAGGGAACTAGTGGATGTATAAAGGAATCAAGGGAACTAGTGGGTGTATAAAGGAATCAAGGGAACTAGTGGATGTATAAAGGAATCAAGGGAA
>CM051008.1:25375409-25385409 GCA_027704905.1 Muraenolepis orangiensis
AGCCCGCTCCCGATAGATGTCTTTATTACAGACACGCCGCCATCCATCCACAGTCATCCAGAGTGCCTCCTTCCCCCCACCCTCCCCTTACCTTCCTCTCCTCCTCCTCCTCCTCCTCTCCCCCAGGTGATTGATGTGATGCAACCCTGTATTTTATTCCTGAGTGTGAGGAGCGTCAAGGGCGTTGGACACGTGGGTCTGTCGGGTGACAGCTGTGCATCGGCGAAGATTTACTTCTTTGTGTCTTCAGCGCCCCCACCCCCCCCTGCCCCCTCTCTCTCCTTCGCCAAGCTCCGGGAGCCGGTGCCCTGCCATCACTCCCTCCCTCCGCCCTCCCTCCCTCCCGCCCCCCCCCCCTCACACACAAACCGGGCACATTCCCAGCGGTGAGCGAGGACACGATGACACTGTTAAAGGAGCGCAAAGCAAAGATCCGAGCCGGAAGACGTTTCTAAACAACGACAACAAAAGGAAACTCAAAAAGCCGCTGTGAATGCAAAGTGTCAACGTTTCACTGCATTCCCCCTCCCCCCCCCCGCCCGCCTCCTCTTCCTCTTCCTGACTAAGTGTTCCGCACGGGGAGAAGCTGCGTGACAGTGACTTGATAATGGCGCGTTTATCGCCGCCGCTATGTGTCTCTGCGCCGTACCAATCGGAAGGCCCAGGGGAAAATCGACAGGGAGGGAGACCGCCAGGTGGCAAACTATAAAAAAAAAAAAAAAAACAGACTTTGAACACCGGGACTCAGGCCTGCGTCGCCGCTGACGGGAGGGGCGGAGGGAATAGAAATCATGGGCCGCGATGGGCCGCTTTGGCCGAACCACACGTGAGCCACGAGGTCTATCGCCATGACATCAATGAGACTCCCAGTCGCTTTGTGAATCTTTTGTGACAGGAGATGTGTCGTTGAGGAGCAGGTGGGGGTCATTGTGGAGCACGTGGGGGTCATTAAAGAGCATTAGGCAAGGCAAGGCTAGCGTATTTCTATAGCACCATTCAAACACAAGGCCATTCATAGTGCTTTACAAAGGACGACAAGGACGATCAAACACAAAAACATTCAAAGGACAAACATTAAAAGGACAAGACAAAAAAAAAGGAGAATTCTAAAAAAGGTAATTAATACATCTAAAATATAAGATTTTAATTGCAAAGACAAATGTTTTTTGAGTCCAGATTTTACAATATTTAAAGGAATAAAGTGTTCTGAAAGTTTGTTCCAGAGCTGTGGTGCATACCTGCCTCAACATGGTGTTGGTTTGAACCCTAGGAACAGTGAGCAGGTAAAGGTCATTGAGGAGCAGGTAGGGGTCAGTAATGAGCAGGTAGGGGTCAGTTAGGAGCAGGTAGGGTCATTAAGGAGCAGGTAGGGGTCAGTTAGGAGAAGGTAAAGGTCATTGAGGAGCAAGCAGGGGTCAGTAATGAGCAGGTAGGGTCATTAAGGAGTAGGTAGGGGTCAGTAAGGAGCAGGTAGGGGTCAGTTAGGAGCAGGCAGGGTCATTAAGGAGCAGGTAGGGGTCAGTTAGGAGAAGGTAAAGGTCATTGAAGAGCAAGTAGGGTCGTTAAGGAGCAGGTAGGGTCATTAAGGAGCAGGTAGGGGTCAGAAAGGAGCAGGTAGGGTTCAGTAAGGACCAGGTAGGGGTCAGTAAGGAGCAGGTAGGGTCATTAAGGAGCAGGTAGGGGTCAGTTAGGAGCAGGTAGGGGTCAGTAAAGAGCAGGTAGGGGTCAGTAAAGAGCAGGTAGGGGTCAGTTAGGAGCAGGTAGGGGTCAGTAAAGAGCAGGTATGGGTCAGTAAAGAGCAGGTAGGGGTCAGTTAGGAGCAAGTAGGGGTTAGTAAGGAGCAGGTAGGAGTCAGAATGGAGCAGTAAGGGTTCATTAAGAGCAGGTAGGGGTCTGTTCAGGGGCAGGTAGGGTCATTAAAGAGCAGTTAGGGTCATTAAGGAGCATGTAGGGGTCAGTAAGGAGCAGGTAGGAGTCTTTAAAGAGCAGGTAGGGTCATTAAGGTGCAGGTAGGGGTCATTAAGGAGCAGGTAGGCCTGAGGCTTCTAATCAGGGTTTCCTTTTCGCTGGCATTCAAGCCCCCTAGACACTAGACTTCTACTCTGCACAAAAATGACACAAATGTATGTCATGAATGCCTCATGGAAAGGGCGGAAGCCAGGGATACGGAGATCAATATTTACACAGTGCGATGTGTATGCCTGGGTTGAATACACTGGGAGCTGCGCATGGTGTGCAGCTGGTGAAAAGGGGAACTCACCCTCTCCAAGGCAAAGGTACGGACTGTGTATTCAGCCAGCGTCTCGGTCTTCAACAGAGTGATCTTGATGTCCCCGTACATCTCGCTGTCATCGGGCCAGTACTTACAACATTTCACCTGAGGACACAACAATATCCCAGATGAAGACGACTATTTTCGATAGTCGTTACGCGGTAGCCTTAGTTTTGCTGTAGCAATTAGTTCTGTTGCAAAATAAATACTTCAAGGGAATTCTTTATGGATCATGATTTGTATATCTTTTACTTTGCCAATTAATTCTGACATTTACCGCTAAATTAAGTAAACAATTTCACCTTTAAAAAAAGGCTTCTAACAAAATCATAATTAGGGGGAGATCGTAATTCTTGTCACACTTTCCAAGACAAGTACAACTCACTACAAGTAAAATAAAACTTAGAAAAATACCTTTGCACTGTAAAGCACTGTAACATTTCAACAGTTGTGAAAGGCACTGCAAAGCTTTTCTCCGCCCTTTAGCACAAAGGAGGTGATTTCCACCAGTGGGAAGGTGCTATTATGACCCACGGCCAGTACTTACTGGTTGATTACAGAGAGAGTGTGTGTGTGTGTGTGTGTATGGGTGTGTGTGTGGGGGGGGGGGGGGAGAGAATGTATGCCATGGTGCACAAATATGAAGACCAACTATTCCAGGATATTTAGAATAATGCTATGGTGCTGTTTTAAAAGAATTCATACATTTGCCCCATCATTCTGCAATTACAACACGTTATATCTAAATCTACATGTGGAGGATTGAATCCTCTTCATTGGTCACATACATGTACACACACAGTGACATGTGTTTCTCTGCATTTAACCCATCCTAGTTATTAGGAGCAGTGGGCAGCTATTGTATATACAGCACCCGGGGAGCAGTGTAGGGGTCTAGTCCCTTGCTCAAGGGCACCTCGGCAGTGCCCAGGGTTTTTTTCGGGGACTTGAACCGGCGACCTTCCGGTTCCCAAGCCCCAAGGCGCAACAGACTGAGCTATCCTGCCGCCCGATAAGCCTTTAGCCTTAATGCGCGTTGTGTCGTGTTGTACGAATGCGTCTGGTTTAACGATTAGTAAACAACAATGCATAGATGCACAGTATATACAATATGAAGTGTGTTGGATGATTCACAGTGAAGCTCCACTCCGGGTATTCTAATCTGCTTTGCCATGATAAAAACATGGTCTATCCCTTTTTGGCCAGGGCGGCTGTCCACGGGAAACTTGACCCAAAGGTTTCGGGTTTCACGCGACTACAAAACGTAAAAAAAG
The DNA here is from genome assembly GCA_027704905.1 of Muraenolepis orangiensis. Lineage (NCBI taxonomy): Eukaryota > Metazoa > Chordata > Actinopteri > Gadiformes > Muraenolepididae > Muraenolepis > Muraenolepis orangiensis. The sequence goes on from CM051008.1 coordinate 25,378,956, forward strand.
AAAACGTAAAAAAAACATGCAGGGTCACGGCGTGCGTCTGTCTGTGAAAGAGGCGCTCCCGGTTGTATGGTTCCACCAGTGCCCGTAGCCACCCTGTGATCCGGGGCATCAAGACAGTATGAAGACAAAGGTAAAAAAAAACGTCCCACAGAGAGTGGGGCGAGGAGAAGGGGGGGGAAGGAGGAGTCTGTACACCCACCCTGCCCACTTCCACCAGCTTGGTTATCATGACAATGCTGAAGCAGTTCTCCTGCCACACCATCCGCCAGAAGTCGTACGCCATCTCCTGCTTGGGCCCTGGGGACACAGGGCGGGTAGAGAGGGAGTGGGAGGAGGAGAGAGGGGAACAAATTAAAAAATACCTGCCTGCCATCACTTCAATAAAAGGCCGTTTTTGGGCCTCCTTTGTCAAGAATGTTTTGTCTGAAGGACTGAGACGGTTCACAAAGCAACAGCCAGGGGGGCTGGAGATGACCTCTAGACTTTAGAGCAGAGCTCAATCATTTCACACTGAGGAAATCAACCAGGAACACTTAAAAAAAAAATAAAGAACATAATGTTCTTTATGTATGTTGTTTTCCGGTGGGGCCGTGTCTCTCAGTGTGTGGTGACACGGTGACCTTCACCTTGTGAGAGGAGTGGAGGTTGGAGTAGCTAATTTTTTTTATTATAAAACTCTCCTCAAAGATACTTGTGAATATGCATGCGTACAGCCATTCACCCACGGACGCACACACACACCATGCGCACACGCACACACACACACACACACACACACACACACACACACACACACACACACACACACACACACACACACACACGTCTATCAAAATAATCCTGTCTATTCCACTGATGGAAGGCACATTAATGTTCCTCTCACTCTGGCTCCGTGTATAGCGCACTACGTGTCACGCGGCGAGAGAGAGAGAGACGAGGGGGGAGTGGGAGGGCGGGGGGGGTTGAAGCCAAAAATGAACGTGTTTAATTATTCATTTTTACTCGTGATTAATTCACCCCCATCAATCACAGAGCCTTTCACGGACGGCCGGGCGCACGTGTCGCCACCTTCGAAAAGATGGCTATGGGGGGGAACGGCGTGAGAGGCGTGTGCAACCGTGGGTTCAACTGGGTGGGTCGACTTCTGCTCGTTACATAACGACGAAGGAAACACACACACGCTAATAAACATACACACACACACACACACACACACACACCCCCACACACACAGCGGCGTGATGATACTCACCCTGTGTCGCAATGAAGTGGTTGGATCGATGGTAGCCCTGAAAGCAGAAGGAGATCACATGCTGAGTTAGCCGTCCACATCTGTAGGCAGCGCTGTGAGGCTCTATCTCACCCTCATGTCTGGTAAGGCTCTGTCTCACCCTCACGTCTGGTAAGGCTGTATCTCTCCTGTATATCTGGTAAGGTTGTATCTCATCCTTATATCTGGGAAGGCTCTGTCTCACCTTTATGTCTGGTAAGGCTCTTTATCAGCCTCATGTCAGGTAAGGCTCTTTATCAGCCTCATGTCAGGTAAGGCTCTATCTCAGCCTCATGTCAGGTAAGGCTCTATCTCAGCCTCATGTCTGGTAAGGCTCTATCTCAGCCTCATGTCTGGTAAGGCTCTATCTCAGCCTCATGTCAGGTAAGGCTCTATCTCAGCCTCATGTCTGGTAAGGCTCTATCTCAGCCTCATGTCAGGTAAGGCTCTATCTCAGCCTCATGTCTGGTAAGGCTCTATCTCAGCCTCATGTCTGGTAAGGCTCTATCTCAGCCTCATGTCAGGTAAGGCTCTATCTCAGCCTCATGTCTGGTAAGGCTCTATCTCAGCCTCATGTCTGGTAAGGCTCTTTATCAGCCTCATGTCTGGTAAGGCTCTATCTCAGCCTCATGTCAGGTAAGGCTCTTTATCAGCCTCATGTCTGGTAAGGCTCTATCTCAGCCTCATGTCTGGTAAGGCTCTATCTCAGCCTCATGTCAGGTAAGGCTCCATCTCACCCTCATGTCAGCTGTAAGCTTCTATAAATCTCCAGTCACCTGTGTGATCCCCAGCCTCTAAAGGAAACCTCAACCCCTCGGAGGACTGAACCGCTCAGTGAAAAAAAACCACTTAATTGACATCATGAAAAAAGTAATTCCCACAGTATTGATTTATTTCTTTTCTCTAGGTCTAAAAAACAGACATTTGTCATCTATGTTCAAATGTCCCCGACAAAAAATGATGATGAAACAATGCCAGAAGCGCAGGAATATATTGTATCGAACTTAACTGGCATTTAGGAATGATCCATTTTCATTCCAAGACACAATCGGTCCTGCTCTTTTTTACAGATACCTCTCATTGTTTCACATTCAGCACATATTTAGCCCCTCACAAAAAGTCATTTTCTTGTCTCTTTCCCCTTCACGCAAGCATCCAAACACAGTGATCAGAGTTTAAGAATGTCACATACACACACACACACACACACACACACACACACACACACACGGACAGGTGATGTAAATGGACAGGTTCTTGTCGAGCTATGGTGAATATGCCGGCAGTTTTAATATCAAAGGTTATCAGCGCCTCTGATGAAGAGCGGGACAATGATGAAGATGTGTAATTCACAAGGAGGGCTCCTCACAGTCCCCGGAAGGGAGGGGGTGGGTGGGGGTGGGTGGGGGAAGGGAAGGGAAGGGAGGGGGGGGGGCGTCAGGGAGGGCTTTTAGGTATACAAGGACCTTCCATATTAAAAACAAACACAAATAACCTCACCGATTGATTTTTAAAAGAGTCCAACACGGATACCGTGATTTGTTAAGATCGTGATCTTTGGAGTCCAGGAGAAGCAGCCGGTGGGCTTTACAGCAGCGTTAACGCTATCAAACGGAGCGCTAATGCTCTTCTGTAAAAAAGAGTCTATAAAAGGTTTGGCAAACTAAAGCCAGGGATGAATCTGTTCAACCTCTCTTTCACACCCAGGCTCCCAAAGCCAAGAATAAACCCAACCCTTTGTGTTGTGTTGTTTTAGTTGTGGTTCGAATTTAACTATTATTTTATAGTCTTATATTCATGTGTCGGGAGCTGTCGGAAGTTGTGCGATGGATTGTCAACTGAATTACAGCCAAGAAGAAAACTGGAAACGGGTTTGGAATGGAGATGGATGGGCCTGCGGTATGGGGCCCCACCCCCGCCCGGACAACACTATCAGCATAGCCAGCAAAACTCCCCCACTTAACACTAGAGTAGTCTCCATGGCAACTGAGTCTCCCCCTCCTCCCTCTCCTTCCCCCCCCCCCGCCCTCTACACACGCATACTCAACCAGACCCCTACAGTGGGGGATGGGGATGGGAGCGAGGACGACAGGCCAAGAGGACATGGCCTTCACCAAGTGTTCAGCAGCCCTGTGCCACACACACACCTCATCTCCTGCCACTGGTGGATAAGAATAGTGCATGTAGGGCGAGCTACGGGGGGCAGGGGGGGGGGGTGAGGTAGGGGGAGGAGCAGGGGGGGGGGGGGGCTGGTGAGGGAGGTAATAAAGAGTGGAGGCAGGGGGGGGGGGGGGGGCAGTGGCAGGCAAGAGAGAGAGAGAGAGAGAGAGAGAGCGAGAGTGGAAGGACCGAGTGGAGAGCGAGAGAGAGAGAGAGAGAGAGAGAGAGAGAGAGAGAGAGAGAGAGAGAGAGAGAGAGAGAGAGAGAGAGAGAGAGAGAGAGAGAGAGAGAGAGAGAGAGAGAGAGAGAGAGAGAGAGAGAGAGAGAGAGAAAGCGCTTGAGTACTTACTTCCCTGTTAATCCGAATCTACAGAAGGAAGTAGAAAGAAGGAAAAGAGAACAGATATAGAGCTAGTTAATGAGAAGCTTATGGTGTTATGGCTACAGAAACATGGGAGAGAAGCGTGTGTGTGTGTGTGTGTGTGTGTGTTTGCTAGACTGTGTGTGTGCATGTGTGTGTGTATAGCATGTGCTAGTATTAAAATGACTTATTCATGTAGTACAAAGTGTACAGGTTTGAATGTGTCAGTGTGTGTGTGTGTGTGTGTGTTTGCATGTGTGTGTATGTGTGCTCATGTGAGTGTGTGTGTGCACAGGTGTGTGTTTCTGTGTGTGTGTGTGCGCAAGTGTGTGTGTGTGTGTGTGTGTCTGTGTGTGTGTGTGTTTGGGTCAGTTTGTTAGTGTTTTGATCTTGGTTAGAGCTCTTAGACGATGACAAACTGAACGGAACAGTACACATAAGTCAAAGAAACAGCCGTCCTTCTACACAAGGCATCTCATACACCATATTCATCATTAAATGACACAAACAAAGTCAAACAAACGTCTGCGTCACTCAGGAAAAGCAGTAATCCGCAGCTCTTTAAAATAATTACACATCGCAAACAATTTCCAACATTAGGAAACTTTCCCCATTTAATTCCGGCAAATTAATAAGGGGTTGTCCAAACCAGATGCTCCACTTTGGCTAAAACTAGCCATTATGTAGCGGCGGCGTTAGCCCTCCTCGTCAGGGAGGAGCTCCGCAGAGTGGTGTTGTCCTGGTAACCCCCAACCACGCCGCTGTATACGCCACGGCACGCCGGCTAGTCTAAACAACCTGCCCTGCTTCTAATGTCCTCCCATGGTAATTAGCTGTCTAAAAGCATAGCGGGCCACTCTCGCTAGAGAGGGAGAAAATAAACAGGGGGGGGGGGGGGGGGGGGGAACGCTCGGGCCCTGCCACTGCCCCCGGTGATGGTGCTGATGATGTGGGGGGAAAACAGGGGAAAACCAACCCCTCAAATGAATGAGTGCTTATGAAGCACTTCACTACAGAGCAACGAGACCGCCGTTGTTTATGTAACCGTAAGAGCAACTTTAGACTGTTTAGAAACTTGATCTAACATCTCTGATTGCGCTGATGACTAATGTTAATGGTACATTTGGGTACTATGGGACATATTTGAAAGAAAATCTCAACGTGACAGAGGGCTCTCTCTCTGTGACACAACTGGAAAAAAAAAACAACAACATCAACAACAAAAATGACTAAATTATTTTCAGCTATTAATCATATTTCTCAAGCTGCGTCTGTTTTCATGGGTAGGAATGGCTTGGGTTGATTTTTGTAACGTCTCCGAAGCGTCAATGTGTAACGGTATGCAAACGCATGCTTGTGTGTTTCCACAATTAAGTTGAAATGTAGATGTAAATGTAGATAAACAGTATATATATATATATATATATAGACCCGTAGACAGACATGACCAACAGACATTACACACCGTGACAGCACATGTCCGAGGGCCAAGATGAGGTACGTCACGTCTTATTTAATTCTGGGATTTGTCGCCTCTTACCAAAGCCTTACCTGAATGTGGATTACATTCATTTATTTTTCATTTCCGTATAATTATTAGAATGGATAGCAACCTTACACGGGGGGGGGGGGGGGGGGGGGTAGGGACTCAAGAAGGGGAACCAAGGAAGAGTGAAGAGCTTCCGCAACGAGGACGTCTGGCTCCACTGAGAGGTGGCGTTCAATTGGATGAAACAGGTCACCGCTTGGGCTGGCTGAGCGAGAGACTGCGTGACGTGTGTGTGTGTGTGTGTGTGTGTGTGTGTGTGTGTGTGTGTGTGTGTGTGTGTGTGTGTGTGTGTGTGTGTGTGTGTGTGTGTGTGTGTGTGTGTGTGAGTGTGTTGGTTTGACGTGTCAGGACAGCTGTTAGGGGAGCTCGAGACTCACGTCAATGTAGTTGGCGTTGATGTAGTCGGAGTTGGGATCTCCCAGGAGAGGGTGGAGCTTCACTCTGTGACGATCGTCTGAGACGTGGGGAAAGGAAAAAAGTCGAAAATGACGATATTATGTGCTGTCCATTCATTGCGTTTATTTAATTGTTTTGTCAATTCAATTGACTTGTCAATCAATGGAACATTGTTCATGAATTCATCATCATAATTGTAAGAAAGGTAAAGTACAAATATGTTCACATTGGCTTTGACATTCCCTGCAGCTCGGAAATGCAAATTTTGGGTTCCCTTTCTCGGTTTCATAAATTATGTATGTACGTATATATATATATACACGTAAATACAGTGTATATACAGTATATATATATATATATATATATATATATATATATATATATATGACAGCCAGAGCAGGCACATTTAAAACATCCCTTTGTGCTGTGAGCATTCCTTATTATTGAAGACATTGTAGACAGGCTGAATAAAAATAGAATAAGAGTATCAGTAGATTCATCGATGATCAAAACCAGCGTGGCTTCGTCATCGCCGGCGCGCGTTGAGGGAACAAAACGGAGAGTTACCCGACTCACATCCCGTGAAGGTCTCGCTCCTCCCCTTGGTTTTGTCTTTCTTCTTGGTGCAGTCCCAGCCGTCAAAGAAGCTCTGCAAACACAAGAGAACACTAATGACTGACGCTGCCGAACATCGCCTTGATGAACCATTCAGCGACAG
>CM051008.1:25390409-25530409 GCA_027704905.1 Muraenolepis orangiensis
CACACACACACACACACACACACACACACACGCATATACACGCACACACAGGAAATAGGAAATCTTATGAGGAGCTGTAAGATCAAAAGGATTCGGGGTGGGTGATGCAACTTTAACTGGTGTTTCCAGATCAAATCCTGCCTAATTTAGAGTTCAGTATTTCATAATATTCCCCCAAATTACGATGAGCAAATATTCTAGTTATTCATGCATCGCAATTATGAGTGTTTACATTACACCACCACACTCAAAACATCTAATTTAAGGAAAAATGGTTTGATGGACAGTAACAAAATCAACAACAGCAATGTGATGTGTGTGTGTGTAAATATACACACACACACACTCATATCAGTAGATTCACAGTGGCAATATACTGTACACACTGCAACACATACATACACACAAACACACAAATACATATTCACACACACCATGATCATAAACTCACTTACCATTGCATGGGTGCAATTGTACATACATATGTGTATACACACACACATACACACACACACACACACACACACACTCAGCATTCCTATTGCAAACAATACGTACTGCGTGCCCCACACGTGTGCGTGTCCATGAAGGAGAGGGCCATGCGCTCGTCCTCCTGCAGGGTGCTCTGGTCAGTGAAGCTCCGCTCCATGGAGCCCAGGTGACTCTTCTCCTGGCGGTACGTGATGGGCGTCTTGTTCATGTTCACTGGCTTCCTACTGAAGGAGATAAAGAGACGGAGAGAGAAAGCAAAAAATGTGGAGAGAAACGGAGAGAGAGAGAGAGAGAGAGAGAGAGAGAGAGAGAGAGAGAGAGAGAGAGAGAGAGAGAGAGAGAGAGAGAGAGAGAGAGAGAGAGAGAGAGAGAGAGAGAGAGAGAGAGAGAGAGAGAGAGAGAGAGAGAGAGAGAGATAGATAAAAACAGATATATAGATAGAGAGGGAGACCGATAGATTGTGAGAGGGGTAGAGAGATATATAGAGAGAGGGAGAGCAAGAGAGACACAGAGAGAGAGATATAAAAAGAGATAGAGAGAAAGAGAGCCATATATATATATACACAGCGAGAGAAAGAGCGAGAGCGAGAGCGAGAGCGAGAGCGAGAGCGAGAGCGAGAGCGAGAGAGAGAGAGAGAGAGAGAGCGATAGACAGACAGTGGGGGAGAAGAAGTGAGACGTGTAAGGTTGAGACAGGGGAAGTCTGTTCCATCGACATCTTGCTGCAGGAGGAGATGCTAAATGACGGATATGATTGATATGATGGAGAAGAAGAAGAAGAACAAGAAGAAGAAGAAGAAGAAGAAGAAGAAGAAAAACAAGAGATGGAATAACTTACGGATAGTGAGAGTAAGAACAGTGGTCCCTTCTGGAGACGGCAAGAAGGGCAAAGAAACCGACCAAGAAAAAGAAGAAAGAAAGAAAGAAAGGAGAGATGTAAAAATGTAAGCAAAGCCAGCTGGCAATGGGATGGGACAGCGGAGATGGAAACTAGGGTGTGTTTGTTGAGTCTGGCTGCATGCATTAAGGCTGCTATAACAGAGAGGTACTGAGTAGGGCTATATCACACACATATAGGCTGCTATAACAGAGAGGTACTGAGTAGGGCTATATCACACATGTATAGGCTGCTATAACAGAGAGGTACTAAGTAGGGCTATATCACACATGTATAGGCTGCTTTAACAGAGAGGTACTAAGTAGGGCTATATCACACACGTATAGGCTGCTTTAACAGAGAGGTACTAAGTAGGGCTATATCACACATGTATAGGCTGCTTTAACAGAGAGGTACTAAGTAGGGCTATATCACACACATATAGGCTGCTTTAACAGAGAGGTACTAAGTAGGGCTATAGGAGACATGTTTGCTACACGTATAACAGACAGGCAGACCTGAGAGCCTACAGCTCATCCAAGAAAATGTTTTTAAAACATTTTAGCCAGAGCAAATCCAGCAATCAATTCTCTAAGAGCCAACTTCATGGTAGCTTAGGAGTGCAACAGTGGCTAATATGAAGACCATATGAGGCCATATTTCATCATCAAATCAGCATAATTCAACCTTGTTCCATAGCTACTTTATCGTGATTACTAGCGCTCACTCTAGCTCCCTTTTTAGTGTGGTGGGGTTTGGGAATGTAAAAACGCTGTTCACTTTCTTCTAGACAGGTTAAGTGTAAACGGTAGCTGCCGCCTGCAGCCTCAGTCTTGGGTTACGGCTAAATCATACGTAGAATAATGGTAGGGTAGGTGGACATGCTGGATCACTGGCTAATGATCACCTTTCTTTCTCTCCTAATTAACATCCAATTCAATGGGTCAGGTTGTTGCTTGGAGTGCATCATTAAGTGGCTAATTGAATTGCATCCGCCTATAATTACATGCTTCACACTCGTCCCTTTGTCCACACTTGTATGGGTATTTCTGAAATCACTGAGGAAAAAACCCTGTTTCCCTGTCCATTTTCCAAGAGAAAAAATAAATAAATCCTGTCCAGGTGGACAACGGTGTTATAGAGACTATCTCCGTCCACAAGGAATTTAAAACCTCACATAAATCATGCCAGGCCAGTAGGCGGCGATACAACTTCAACGTCAAACACCGGAGAGAGAACATTATGAGCGTTGAGCATTGATAGGCTTCTTCTTGAGTGGCAAATACAAATTTTAAAAAAACACAGCCTGGCGGAATCCGAAAGGAAAGACCAAATGACTCACAGTGCGAATCCGCCATTGTTTGTAGGTTTCTAGGGCATGGCTCAATGTGTGAAACAACAATTTCCGCGTGTAAATTGAGGTCACGATGTCGTCGCTTTGCCAAAACCTCTGTTTCACCGGTCGATGCGAATACACAGAAAATGGGAGTTCTAAAAAATAAGTTTTTTTTCAAAAGCTTTGTTTTCAGTGACCTGAAACGCTGTTTTTGGTGTGGACAGGAGGCCATTGTGTGGAGAAATTACACTTTTTTTGTAGAAATACCCATATACGTGAGGACGAGGCCTCAGGTGGCTCTGTAGATGTTTGACCCCTCTGGTGCACCGGAGCGGACTACAATGTAGCTCTAGCTAGTGTTTCATAGAGAAATACAATGTAGCTATCGCTAGTGTACCGTAGAGGGTTACATTACAATTTAACAGATTAATGTGAAAATACTGATAATATTACTATTTTAACACTTCAAAGGGCCAACAATAATGTCCCCATGTCAAAATCCCAACAGCACCCCCTACTGCAATTGATAATTACTGTACGGAGGTCCGTCCTCCCCAAGCTCCCCATTGAAGTCCATTATAAAACTGCCGGACCCGAGCGGCCAGTGAGTCTTGGTTTTTAACATGAGTGTGTATGGCAGTAAGGGAGGACGTTCCTCCTTTAAGGCGGGTCTAGCCAGAGGCTCTGTGAACCAATCAGCAGAGCTCACTGCGCTGGTGAATACCCATCAGCATTGTCATCATGCAATGTTCTATCTTGTGTCATTCATAATTCCGGACAACTCGTGAGTCAAATATTTCAGACTTGAAACTTTCGAGTTCCAACCTCAAAGCGTTCCAGGTGCATAACGCCAAATGTAAACAGAAAGTATGGCTGACCGTGACAAGGTTGTGTTTCTTTAGCTTGTGATAAGACAATTTACGTGATTTACGTGCATAACTGTTTTTTTCTATATATGTAAATATAGTCTTATTTAAATGAAATACAGGTAAATATACTTTATGGTGCCCTCACACCATAGCGATCACCAGTTGCGTATGGTTGCGAATAAAAAATAGTGGTCATAAGTTCCGAACGCAACTCACACGCAACTAATAGGTTTTATAGGTTTGAAGTACGCAACAAGCACGCAGGTGATCGCAGACACACGCAGAGTAAGTTCGGAAATATAACTAGCCACTGTGTATAGAACTTCTATTCAGATGTTTCTGATTCTTTCATTCCTTAATGGAGTGATCACTAAATAGCTATTTTTCATCAAAACAATGCTCTTTCCCCCTCAGATCACAATTGGTTTCAATTCTGTTTGGCTTGTCTGCTAAAATGACCCACTAACACACTGTCAAAATGTATAGTGAGGCCGGATGAGGTACTGCGTCATTGAGGCTATCTTTATAGTAAGCCTATATTGTGAAGAACAGAATACAACTGTCATTCCCACTAGCCGCCCAGGCTATGCATTATGTAGTTCTGTGGTCAGACCATCTCTTGAACATGGAAGAAGAACCGCTTTCACAGCACAAATTGCCAACTATATCTCAAAAAGACCAATTAGAATTCTAGCAAGCTAAGCAATTAAAATTCAAAATAACATCTTATCTTTGTTTAGTTAATTTATTCTACACAAAACTGAGCTCAATGTAAGATCTGTATGAGATTTTGACCATGTTCTTAAATTTAGCTTCTAAGAAATAGGCTTCTTCTTGTCTCATTCCAATCCCAAACCAAGATCAATGATTTCTGTCACTGGACTGATCTTTATTTAGTCTGAAATAATTAGCTCTTGAGATAGCAGTAAGATCTAAAAGAAAACTTGATTGGCTTATACATTTCTTTAAACTGGTCTTCGATGAATCTATTATTTTGTTCCTTCCTTCTCCCAAGGTTTATGATACCAGGTCAGACAAAGAAATGACGGTTGTAAGCAGCACAATTTACCTCTGGGTATAGCTCACTGGTTACACAAAATCTCCTTATGCTGCTTCAAATATGTCTGGGTTTTACATTTATTTACTATAGCTACAATAGCCCCGCGTGCTAAACAAGGTGCTAAACAGAACACCGGCCAGAACATCCAATAGGTGGATAATTGGCATCCTCAGAAGTGTCTCGGGAAAATAACTAAAACAACAATGGAACACCACACAAAGAAATAGAGAGAAAGGAGAGAGCGGGAGAGAGAGATGTGTGTGTGTGTGTGTGTGTGTGTGTGTGTGTGTGTGTGTAGTACGGTACAATAATGCCTACATTAGCCCCTAATTGTCCCTGCAGGGTCGGGCCGCAGCGCGTGATAAATGTGTTGCCGTGGTTGCCCGAGCGAAAAACATCCCATAATAACGCCAGCGTAGCCAAGTGAAGCAGCCGCCGCCGCCCGCCACACCGGCAGCGCCACTCACCCCTTCTTGATGACCACGATGACCGCTCCGAGCAACAGGATGAGCACCACCAGGCCCCCGGCGCACACACCCAGGATCAGCCCCATCTCCTCCGAGTGCTGGGTCACCTCCAGGGCACGCCGGTGGTCCTTGCAGGCGGCTGGTCGTCGGAGAGGGAGGGGATGGGGTGGCGGAGGTGGTGGCCATGGGGGAGAGGAGGTGGAGGTGGGGGAGAGGAGGTGGAGGTGGAGGTGGAGGTGGGGGAGAGGAGGTGGAGGTGGAGGTGGGGGAGAGGAGGTGGAGGTGGGGGAGAGGTGGCGGAGGTGGGGGAGAGGAGGTGGAGGTGGGGGAGAGGAGGTGGAGGTGGGGGAGAGGAGAGGAGGTGGAGGTGGGGGAGAGGAGGTGGAGGTGGGGGAGAGGTGGAGAAGAGATGGGAAGACAGGGCCATTAGGGAAAAAAACGTGTTCCACCGTTTGGGTTCCTACATTTGGGATCCAGTGGCTTGGAACCGATTTGACGGCGGTGAACCGCCGAATCGGTTGAGCAGGCAATAAAATGCATACAGAAGGAGAAAGGTGGGAACAATTCAAAGCTATTCATAGATTGAAAGGAGTTTGGCATTTGCATAAGACTCTCTCTCTCTTTCTTTCTCCTTCTTTCTCTCTCTATCCCTCTCTATCCCTATCTCTCTCTCTCCCTCTCTCTATCTCTCTCTCTTGTTCGGATTGCTCACACAACCATGCAGCCAGAGTATTTACGTAAGCTGCGGGATGGATTTCACTGAATAGCGATCACTTGATTTATGAGATCTCTGCATGTAGCGACAGATTGTAAATGTGTGACAACGAGGGACACGTTCAAGGTGCTCCCTTCAGAAATATCAAAATCAAAATAATGATCTGAGGTAAAAGTTGGTTTGTTTGAAGAAGTCATTTTTCAAGTTTGATAAGGTCACACACACACACACACACACACACACACACACACACACACACACACACACACACACACACACACACACACACACACACACACACACACACACACACACACACACACACACACACACACACACACACACACACACACACACTCACATTTATATAGAATGAAGATGAGCATACAATAATGATTTAATAAACTGACAATCTTTCACAACAATATCCATACTTTAATGCCTTTGCCTTTTTATTTGTATCCCCCTGCCAGATCTGTGTGCTCCTCCACAGTCAGTATATTCTCAAGGTGTCCTGGTGTCTGTGACTTACTGGCAAAGGTCATTATGCTAATAGCAGGTTATTCATTTCACCGGTGTATAGCTCTATACTCTATACTTATGTAAATAGAACAGAAGAGTGGGTCTTCTTTTGTAGTGTTCTGGCAGCACACTGATCTCATTTCCCTGCATGGTGTCATGGCGCCCTCTATCTCTAGCCCAGCCTGCCTCAAGCCCAGCCTACCTCAAGCCCAGCCTATCTTTCAGCTTAGCCTACCTCAAGCCCAGCCTATCTTTTTGCTCAGCCTACCTCAAGCCCAGCCTATCTTTTAGCTCAGCCTACCTCAAGCCCAGCCTATCTTTTTGCTCAGCCTACCTGAAGCCCAGCCTATCTTTCAGCTCAGCCTATCTCAAGCCCAGCCTACCTCAAGCCCAGCCTATCTTTCAGTTCAGCCTATCTTTCAGCTCAGCCTATCTCAAGCCCAGCCTATCTTTCAACCAGGGAAGGGAAAAGTCAGAGCAGGCCTGGAGGATTCATTTCTGGGGGGACAATAAGATCTGGGCCAGAAGGGAAGAAAAGCAGAGCTATGTTTGGCTTATCTTCATCCAGCCTTGGGCCTTCATAAGCCTTATTCCGAATGCAGCTAAAAGCGGGCCACTGTCTTTTGTCTCATCCTGCAGGATCTCTTTTCATTCTCAATCATAGAAGCCTGGGGTCTTTGAGTATGGCAGCGTGTGTCGCGGTACCCGGATCTAGTGCTTTATTGACCACAGTGTGGGTGTGTTTGTTTGTTTGTTTGGGGTTTTCATCTCATCCTTTCTGTATTTGTCTATAGTGCAAAGACAATGTTCTCTCTGGTCTATGAACCACATCACTTTATGCTTTATGTGATGGTTTTCTACAGGTTTTCGAAGGCCTGACAGACCTCAACTGCAGATCAAAGGCGTAGCTTTGTTTTCCTCGAGCATTGTGTTTATCACTCTTCCCAAGGTGCCCCGGTGTCACGAGATACACAAACTCACCCCTGAGCCTGAAGTCACCCCAACTTCCCTCCAGAGAATCCTCATGGGTGGTCCAAAAAAACAACCCAAAAAAAATGCCGACGACCATTCAATGGAATTCAAATTTGTGATGTGCCGGACGCAAAAGATGCCAGTGCTACACTTAGCCTCTGGGTTTCAATTGCGCTACACATGAAGTAAGGAGCCGATTTCCCCCTGCTCCGCCCGCTGGTGGAAATTGGCACTTAGAGCAGAACTGGAAGTCTATTGTGGAAATGGGAGCTGCCAGGCGATTCTTAATTAAACTGTCACCTGGAAGTTGGAACGGAATCCGCTGCTTTGTAATCACTTGCCAGCGTGTTTTGGTGAGTGATAGGGCGCCTGTTGGATACTAGTTAGAGCTCCTAATATGGACACCGTGGTAACGGTAGAGAGAGCGCAGATATCGGGGCCACAGGGATGGAATAACAGTTGGCCCGGCCCTCCTTTTAATTATTACAATCTTTCTCTTCAACCCACCAAGTGTAAACATCACTTCACTTTCAATGTCATTTTATGGTTTGTCATCTTTTGCTTTCTGACTGGCTGACATTTGTTCTTAAAAAAAAAAATATGTATCAAAAGCAAACAAAGCTGGCGACTATTCCTCGTATTACACTTCCTTCTTTTGTTCTGGCTGTTTGTTCTTTGTGCACGACGGTGCATAAGCGTCACAGGAGAAAAACTGGCGCTGAACAATTTTCATTGACGTGAGTAAATGTTATTATTCCGAGACGAGCTGCTGTGTGTATGTGGAACAGGAGTACGGTCGGAGTCTAGCTGCGTCTATGTGAAACTCAAGTCCAGCCAAGTTTTTGGCTCCATGCACAAAGAACACTTTGCCTTTTTGTTTTGTTCAACAAAGAGAGAGAGAGGGCTTCATGAAGAAACAAGGACAGGACAGCAGGTGGTCGCCAAGTGAACTTACGTGTGAAGCTGTGCTTACTGTCGCAGCGCTAAGAGGAAACTATAAATACAGGAGTCGTATTGGCCGTGAGGGAGATACTCCTGCAGGACTTCAGACATTGCCCTTTTCCCGTGTCCTTTTGACTCACCGAGCCGGCGGGGGGGGGGGGGGGGGGCGACGAAGGGGCACACGTACTTTGTGTGGTTGATGGGTTCAGGTAGCCGTTTTTTGATTTGAAGGACTCTTGGACTTGGAGACCAGACCGGGGTCAGAGCCTTCAGAAGTTGCTGTCTAGTGTTTTGTGAGTGGGGGGCAGAGGAGCGGTCTTTGATGAAGCATGTCGACATCGTCGGCTCCACAGGCAAACAGGACGAAAGCCTCTCGCACCGCCTTACGTGCAGTTTTACCCTCGGATGAGTCTCCATTGAACACCCTTCGCTGTTGTTACTATGATGAGCTAGTGTCAGTGTTTAAAGGGAATTGTTATGTGTTCTCTTACCTTTGCGAGCGATACGAATGCAGTTGATTCTGGTTTCCTAAAAGAGGGGAAAAAAACACAGATGTCAGAGGGTGCATTGAAGACATGAGATGGAAATTTAAGATTAAAAAAAATAATAATAAACCTATACATCTATACATTATTTATATACAGTAGGTATATATGTATATATATATATATATATATATATATATATATATATAGCGGAAAGATAGCGAGAGAAAATAAATGTATTTTGTATATGTACAATATAAAGGTATAAATCAGCGATATTTGAGATAGATTTGATGTAATTCATCCACCATCAATATAATACAATCACAATGAATACTGAGGACACATTTAAATCAACCTTCTGAAGCAAGAGTCTTGAAACCATACAGCACAGAAACTAATATAACTGCGAACCTTACAAAGTTAAAGTTCACAACGGTGCAAGACGGGCTCATAGGAGATATGATGAGAGGCAGGGTATGGTAGGGTTGAGCAGGTATAAGTGAAACTTATTATTACTTCCCTCCTTTTAACTGATCACATCTTGAATCATGAAAATGTCCTTTGTCAAGCTAATAAAAGTGTTAGCTATAATTAATTTCGCCCTTCTACCTTGAGGACGAGCTTTTCAGATGCTAATCCATGTCATGAGACAACTATGTAATTAAATGAAACATAATGCATCTATTGAAGCTGCCTATTTTTGGACGAATCTACCCGATCTATACGATCTGAAGCAGACCCAGTATAAATAATGTTCCCTCATTCCTGACATAACAACCCACTGTATATATATTACTTCTGTCAGCCGCCGACAGACAAAGCGCCAGATTGAACGAAATCGGCCGAGCAGGTGTCGGCAAATAAGATTAGCTTAAGAGATGTTTGTCATTTATTTTGATATAGACGCATGAAGATAAGCTATGATGACGAGACTCTTAACTTATTATTACTCTTGTTTGCTAATGTTACTATCGTCCGACTGGATTTTTGTTTGTTCCCGTGGGTTTGAATTAAAAAAAACAACTTTACCAAAGTGTCCCTAGTACACACGGCCCTGTGTTGTGCGTCCATTCACCAGTTCATCTACAATTCACACATTATTTTAACACTAGGAAAACGCGATAGAAAGGTGTTCTGTAATGTGTAATGCTAGGCTTTAGGCGCTCGCCGCGGCTCACACGCTTAAAGGTGTGAGGCGGGTCTGTCGTTTACGTGTCTGAAAAACGTCAAACCGTAATGGCCCATCATCATGGGAGCTGAGAAACCGTGTATGCGCGAAACACGGAACGTGTCATATAAGTCATATGGCTCAACGGAAATTGGCAGCTGCAGCAGTAAGCGAGAGACACGTTCACACTCATTTTACTCGCTCGCGTGGTTCTTTTTTTCCTCTAGCGCACATTGCGGCATGCAGTAGAGGCTAGGGAGACAGCGGTGATGTAAAAGTTAGACACAGGCCGCGAGAGGGATGTGGGCCAACACACCAGTGAGGGATGTGGGCCAACACACCAGTGAGGGATGTGTGCCAACACACCAGTGAGGGATGTGTGCCAACACACCAGTGAGGGATGTGTGCCAACACACCAGTGAGGGATTGTCGATGGATGCGTACGTGTGTGTGTGTGTATGTGGCGTGTGTTTAAGTGTATATGTGTGTGCGTGTGTGTGTGTGAGTGTGTATATGTGTGTGTGTGTCTTAATCTAAATCTAAATCTGGAAGGTTGAATCCTCTTAATTAGTCACATACATCCACTCACACACTGACATTTGTTTCCCTGCATTTAACCCATCCTAGTACTAAGAGCAGTGGGCAGCTATTGTATATACAGCGCCCGGGGAGCAGTGTAGGGGTCTGGTGCCTTGCTCAAGGGCAGTACCCAGGTGTTTCAGGGACTTGGACCGGCGACCTTCCGGTTCCCAAGCCAAGTCCCAACAGACTGAGCTACTGCCGTGTATCTGTGCCCCTGTGTTTTGGTGTGTGTGTGTGTTTGTGTGTGTGTGTGCATCTGTGCCTCTGTGTTTTGGTGTGTTTGTGTGTGTGTTTTAGATGCATGGATTGATTGATTGGCCCATGTGACCCAGCCGTGGGTGGAGGCGGTGGTGGATCAGCCTTTCTTCTGTATTTAGAACATGCAGGTGATTTGTGGACGGGATCAGCTTCTTCTTTCCTCGCTATCGACTATCTCTCTCACACCATTCTAATTATTTTGTTCAAGTTCCGCACCGCATATCCTTTAATGCCACTAAAACCTGTCCGACAAAATCCTTTTTATTTGGTGTTATTTGTTGCCCTTGTCGGAAAGACTATTTTATTACGATTACGACGTCTATTATTCTCATATATTTAGGAATAAGATAGGTGTTTCATCATCGCCTTGGTCCACGCCTATTGTATTTGTTATTTATGTTCACATGCAAATGCCTTACTTATTTAATCTGGCCTGCGTTTTCTGTGTTCAATAAAGTTGTGGCGCTATAAAGTAAAACATTGACTACGCATTGTGTTGCTTTGTTCCTTCATCCAAATGCATGATTGATAATAGGCTGAACACGTGAGGCAAGTTAGGCAAATTCTAACATTAAATAACAACAGCTTGTCCCCAAATATCTTGTATCTTGTATCAAATCTCCTTCATATGAGGAGGAATGATTAATAGCAAGGCGATCGTAGTTTACATCCACAGCACCGCTCTACGATAAAGGGGACGCGGGTGTAATGTTCTGGTTGCAGTTACAGCAATTTGTGTATTTGGGTGAGAAAGTACACTAACCATGCATCACTAGTGTGGTTAGGTCTGCATGTGTGTGCATGTGTGTATGCGTGCTCATACTGGGACATGCAGAAAATGGGGTTCAATTATGAAGGAGTGTGTGTGTGTGTGTGTGTGTGTGTGTGTGTGTGTGTGTGTGTGTGTGTGTGTGTGTGTGTGTGTGTGTGTGTGCGTGTGTGCGTGTATACATGCGTGTGTGTGTGTGCATGCCTGCTCATACTGGGACATGCAGAAGGGGGCTGCATTATGAAGGAGTGTGTGTGTGTGTGTGTGTGTGTGTGTGTGTGTACATGTGTCTGTGCGTGCATGTGTGTGTGTGTGTGTGTGTGTGTGTGTATGTGTGTGTGCATGTGTGTGCGTGCGTGTATACATGCGTGTGTGTGTGCATGTGTGTATGCCTGCTCATACTGGGACATGCAGAAGGGGGCTGCATTATGAAGTGTGTGTGTGTGTGTGTGTGTGTGTGTGTGTGTGTGTGTGTGTGTGTGTGTGTGCGTGCGTGTGTGCATGCAAACTTGCGTGTGTACATGTGTGCATGTGTGTGTACGTGTAAATGTACTGTACATGCGTGTGTGTGTGTACGGACCACTGGGACATGCAGGAGAAGGCTGCCATACGAAGGTCCAGCTGAGTTGTACAAAGCCTGCCGCCTGAATCCCTGCTCTTTCAAGTACATCTTCAGAAGAATCAATCAAAGCAATTACAGAGGAGTGACAGCCTCGCTCCAGATAATTGGCGCGGGTAAACGCCAAATATTATGGGTCCTGTAAAAGGTTTCAACTATTCCCCATCGCTGCCAGTGTTCAAGGGAGCACTTGTGATGTTGGCGTGAACACGCGCTGGAATGGGCCACACACGCTCCAAGCTTTGATGAGCTGCGTGGTGAGCGTGAGCTGCGTGGTGAGCGTGAGCTGCGTGGTGAGCGTATAGGATGAACTGGGGAAGGCGTTTAAGGTGCGTGCGCTCCGTTATGACCAAGCCTCCTAACAATGTGAGCGATTACACCAACGCAGAGCACGAGATAAGATATGATAAATGATCGCTATACGAAGAAGACTGTTAGGCAAATAATGCACTTTGTTTATGAGATTGTAGCTTTCATTGCCAGCAAGCCTTTTTGTTGGGCCAAGAACAGAGACTGAATGGTTCTTGAACCGTGGCGGTAACTCCCCATTACAGGCTGGAGGGGAAATTAATTTCCATGAAGTATTAACACTTGTGGCACGGTGATAATCACCAAATTCAAAAAAAATTATTTTCTAGTCAAACATTTAATGTGTAGACTTATTGTACTATTTCTAAAACAGTAAACAGCATTAACGTAGAATCCCACCAGATCATTGCGTGGTTTACTCCCTTCGCGTAGTAACGTTTAAGTAGTCTCCTAAATACGTCAAACTAGAAATGTGTATGCAGACACAAACCAGGAGGACTCCTCCTTGTATGATGCCTTGCAGTCATACAGCTGCTGTCGCCAGACTGTAAAAAACGTTGACAGGAACAACAGACTGTAAAACAGGTGACAGCAGCCATTAAGTAGCAGACACTCCGGTGTCGGGCCTTCCTTCATCAGGAAGAAGAGCAGACAGAGTCTATCTGGGATAAGGGTTAAACATCTGAACGGCCTGATTTGCTAACCCTAACCCTGATTAGCCCCCCCCCCCCCCCCCCCCGGCGATAACTTCATATCCAGGGGGTAGCAGGGCGTGTCGTGACACCGGGCGGTTTCCGGCGGTGGGTCCGGTCCAAAGCTGGGCTTAACACCCGGTCCAGAGGGTCCGGACCCCCGCTCCAAGAGAACAAATGAAATAGGACTAATCCTGTCCGGTCCTGTCTAATCCCACGCGGACCGGGGCCGGTTGTGTGAAGTGTGAAGCGCTCACACTGCACTTCACCCCCCCCCTCCCCTCCCCCACCCCTGTGTGTGTTTCTCCATCCGGCCGGAAAGAGACGCCTGTCGTCTGGTCCCCCCCAGCCCCAGCCCCGCCCCCCGCCCCCCCCTGCTCCGACCAGGGGCTTCGCAACACAAACAACGTGCCAGCATCCCAGCCGTCACATCAGCAGATAAGCAGAGTTCATCGAGTCACATGCGAGCGCTGGCCTTACGCCACGCGATTCATTCATTTCCTGACTGACTGATCTCCTAGAGCACCGAAGACACACAAAAAAAAAGCCCCGTGCCGGCCCTGACAGAATTCCATTAGTGTTTTCTGGTCTTCGCCCGGCAACATCCTCCCCACTTCCCTGAATATTATAGCAGCAATCTCCCATTTCTGATCACCTGCACCTGTGTCCAATTATGCTTAAGTGATTGTCTTGCGGGCGCGGGCTCCCGTGGTAACGACATTCAGAGCGGTAATGCTGCTCCCCGGGGCATGCTTAGCGACAGGCCTTGTGCTTAAAAAGCAGAGCAATGTTTTGAGACAGACTTGGAATAACAGACTCTTGCTTATCCATCAGGGGCCCCACCGCATCGAGACCGCCAAAGGCTTATTGTCATGGCGACACAAGAGAACGCTACCTGGTTTATATTTACGGAGGAAGTAGCTACAGCGGGGGGGGGGGGTAAAATATCGTTAACGACGCTGACGAGGATTATATATCAGTCCCCCCGAAATATAGGCGGTAGCCCAGCAAAAAAAAATTTAACAAAAGATTAAAAAAAGCCAGACACATCTCTCTTTACTCCAACTTCCGCGCTGAAACCAAACCAAAACTCGTCAGAATAATATGTTTATTCCCGCCCTTCACTTCTCTGCGCCCTCCTCACTGGCACTCACCCCTCTGAAGTTGCTCATGGCCTGGAAGTAGACCAGGTAGCTGTTGCGGGGGTCCAGTGGGGTGTTCCAGTAGCCATTGTACGTGTGGTTGTCCCCCACGGTGAAGGGCCCCGCCTCGGGGAGGCTGCTGGGGGGCAGCTCCGCCGTGTAGTAGTGCGGCGTCCCGCGGGCCTGGGCCTCGCCGTGCGACATGGGCAACGGGAAGCACTCCTGCAGCCGCAGCTCCCGCTTCACCTTCTTCACGCTCTCCTCCTCCACCACCACCTGGTACGTGCTGAGGGGGCGGAGGGGGGTGTCGGGGGCGGGGGGGGGGGGGGGGGAGGGGGGGACGGGACACAGAGGGGGAGTTAAGCCACTCGATGTTTCCCGGGGGTGCTCATCGAAAAGGCCAGGGAGAGTCTAGTGGCTCAAGATTCAAGATTCAAGATGTTTTTATTTGCCATGTGCAACAAGTACAATGGAAAGCTTACTCCCCGTTCCCCTCCCGCAGTATGGACTTGAACAACAATACTAGACTATACAATACAATACAATACAAAATGATGCAATACTATACTATATACAATAAACAACACTATATACTACCTACTATGTACTATACACAACACTATACTATAACAAAACTATACAAAATAAAGAACAATAAAGTGACTGCTATACATAGGGCGAATGGTGCAGAAAGCAGCATGTATATACTGTTTCTGGGGTGGGGGGGGGAGGAGGAGGAGGCACCCGACTCCATCACTATGGGCCGGATCTGAACACGCTGGATTAGAATGTAAACAGTGCGCTAATTACATCAGGGTCTTTGTGTGCTGGCGCCCCTTTGACCTACGCGTTTTTCAGTGTCTTCATCCGAACCTGCGTACCACGTACCACATACTACAGTGTGCAGTGTTTTTCTGCAGTTCTATTAGTATGCGAGGAGACAAAAGTACACCTTCTTTGGGCGTGTTATGGCGTTTTTTTCTCGATTTTCTCTGTGTCTTTACTCTGATCTTAATGTGTAAATAGGATTCTGGACACACTACACACTCCTGCTCTCACCTACGCCTGCTCAGTATGCTGGAGCGGAGAGCTTCAAGATACAACATGATTTTTATTGCCACTTGCAACAAGTACAATGGAACACTTACTCCCCATTCTCTCCAGCAGTATGGATTTCCTACAACAATGCAATAAACACCACTATATACTACCTATTATATATTATACAATAAACTACAAACAACACTATATACTACTGTGTTGTGTGTGTGTTTGGTGGCCGGATTAAGCAGCCTGAGTTAGCCAATCAGTCCAATTCAGGCTAGATGAGGCTGCCTTAACCACCAACCACACACACTCCACAACTACCTAGGATATGCTATACTATATACTATAAACAACACTATAAACTATACTATGTACTATACTATATACTATAAACAACACTATAAACTATACTATGTACTATACTATATACTATAAACAACACTATAAACTATACTATGTACTATACTATATACTATAAACAACACTATAAACTATACTATGTACTATACTATATACTATAAACTACACTGTACTATAACAATACTGTTCGTAATTCCCGCCTATGTGTCCCGCCTGTGGCTGTTTATGTTATGCTTTAAAAATACACTTTTGTAAAAATCGGGGACAGACGCTAGCTCAAAAAGACTTGTGACTCAAAGCAAAACACCAGTGGAACTAAATTGTCTGGCCTCCTGTATATTCTGTGTGTATGTGCGTGTGCGTGTGCGTGTGCGTGTGAGAGAGAGAGAGAGAGAGAGAGAGAGAGAGAGAGAGAGAGAGAGAGAGAGAGAGAGAGAGAGAGAGAGAGAGAGAGAGAGAGAGAGAGAGAGAGAGAGAGAGAGAGAGAGAGAGAGAGAGAGAGAGAGAGAGAGAGAGAGAGAGAGAGAGAGTGTGTATATTGTATGCTGTTCATTATCCACCCGGTTATTGAAGCCTGGCGCGGGAGCCCCCCCTCCCTGGCGCTACGGACGGTCCATTAATCCGGCCTGTCCGTTAGCTGTGTCTTCCCAGCTAGGCGTCCATTACTTCACCATCACAATCGCGCTGCAGCAGCGAGTTTTCTTTTTTTTTTTTGATCGGCCACACCGAGAAATCACCCGGAAAAAAGGGGGGCGCAGCCAGCCAAGCAGCCGGAGGAATAACAACGAGTGAGGGGTGGGGTGGGGTGGGTGGGGGGGGAACTCATATCCTCATATTCGCAGCAGTGAGCTTGTTCTCGGTGGGGGTGAGGGTGGAGAAAGTGAGGCTCCGAGGCTCAACCCGCTGCTGCCTTTTTGGTTTGTGTTTTCTGTTTCTCTTTAGTCTTCTCTCTGATCCCCCCGGTCCTTGAGTAGTATGCCATTTTTATGAAGACACCGGGGACAAACATTTCTCTGCCTCTTGTTAAACTCGCGAAGCGGTGACATTCCGATATACTGTATATATTGTATGTATATGTTATACTATACAGAGCCATTCAGATCTTATATATATATATATATTCTTGAGTTTATCTCCTCACCTGACGGGGGCTCCCCTCCCCTGGGCCGGGCGGAGCAGGACGGTGATGGTGCTCTCCGTCTCACTGAGGGGCGAGGGCATGTCCCCGTAGTCAAAGGTGGGGGCTGAGGACACACACACACGTACATATACACACACACGTTCACACACACGTACACACACACACACACACACACACACACACACACACACACACACACACACACACACACACACACACACACACACACACACTTCTTAGACGTCGTCTTCTTCTGATCCCAAGGGAATGTTCTATTACCCCCCCCCCCCCCCCTCCATGTCCTCCCGGGGTCTCGCAATCCCTGAGAGGCCACATTCAGGCCGATGCCACTGAAAAAGAACTAACCACTAGCAAACACCCCTCTCCCACACCCACATCCTCACGCTGCTTGAGCTGTGTCTGCGGTGGTCTTGGACACACATCCAATTAAAACTTGGGCGGCCGAGCACAAATCGAAGGCGCTACTCATTTAGAGGGATTTGAGGCGTTGCGCGTATCCCCTGTGATCTGTATAAATACCCAAAAAAAATAAATTATATATATATATATATATATATATATATATATATATATATATTTCCTCAAAATAAACGTAAATTAAGGAGGGATAGGATAAGGAAGACAAAACAGAGGAAACACTGGGGCAGTCTGGTAAAAACAGACAAACATGTAGCAGCTCAGGCTGCTCATCAGGCCGATGAAGTCTCCTCAGAGGAGGTTGTTTTTAGACACATTAAAGGGGTGAGGAGCTGTGTGAACGTTAGAGACAGCTTGATGGATGCTGCCAGCCTGTTTGAGGAGATGATTTGTGTCACAGGGTACACAACTGTGTGTGTGTGTGTGTGAGAGAGAGAGAGAGAGAGAGAGGAGAGAGAGAGAGAGAGAGAGAGAGAGAGAGAGAGAGAGAGAGAGAGAGAGAGAGAGAGAGAGAGGAGAGAGAGAGAGAGAGAGAGAGAGAGAGAGAGAGCTCAGTCTTTTGGGACTTGGCTAGGGAACCGGAAGGTTGCCAGTTCAAGTCCCCAAAACACCTGGGTACTGCTGAGGTACCATTAAGCAAGGCACCAGACCCCTACACTGCTCCCCGGAACGCTGTATTCAATGCAGAGAAACAAATTGTATGTGTACATGTATGTGACCAATAGAGGATTTAATCTTCCAGATTTAGATTTTGATTGAGCAAGAGCGAGAGCGAGAGCGAGAGCGAGTGTGTGTGAGGTGGTGGTGGTGGTGGTGGGTGGAGGGTGGAGGGAAGGGGGTGTGTGCTGCACAGTAGGGTCCTCTGTTACACCTTGCTCAAAGATGCTGACAATATTCCTCGCTGTCGAAGGTGTTTGCTAACTGTCAGCGCTCATTTCACACGCGCGCACACAGCGCAAGTGAATGTTTTGGACCGTAGGACTGAGTCTGATCTGCTCTGACTTCTAGACTGTATCTGCAGCTTGGCCTCTTGACAGCTTTACATCTGAAATACAGCCTCTGAGGGTTGATTAAGCGATAAATCGAAAACTAAAGTCTGCGTTGCGATGAGGCCCCCATTTGAAAACAAAACAACAAAAACTGAAAGCGAGGGGGGGGGGGGGGGGGGGATGAGGTCCGGCCTCTAAATCAGGCTCAAGGAAAGGGCCGTGCTGTGTTGTGTATTCCTGCGAGACCCTCTCTCCTTTAAATAGCACAATGCAGTTCATTAAAGGGGAATAGAAAAACCAAGGCTGGATTTATATGAGCAATAATAATAGGCCCTGAGACGAGAGGAGAGGAACTGTTGTTCTGTGTAGCCTTCCTCTGCACCACAGACACGCTGTTCCCCCTCTCCGCCGTGTCACCCGGGGTCCTGAGAGTTACGACTTACGAAATAACGAGAGTGGTGGTGAAACCGCCCCAATTATCGGAAATAAGTTCGAAATAAACTCGCCGTCGTTCGTGTGCGCGTTAGACGGCATCGGCAGAGACTGCGCTTCTCATGTCAACCCGAACAAATACAATGCACTTTTAGCTTCTCCGTTTCTCTAAACGCCATTATTATTTTGTTCGAGGTGAAACCACCCCGCGTGAACCCACCCACACTGACGTACAGACGCCTAGCTAAACAGGAAGCGGGACGCGCTGCTGGCTACCGGATATGTTGGTGGTGATTTCGGTGAGAGCCGTCTGGCCGAAGCCCTTGGTGGTGCGGGCGCGGACGGAGATCAGGTAGGTGGTGCCGGGGTGGAGGTTGGAGAACATGTGGTACGTCTCGTTCCTCAGTTTGGAGACTGTCCTCCTTGGGCCTGGAATGTTAATGCCCGGATCCGAAGACTCGATGCTCTGATAGCTGATCTGAAGGAGAAAGAAAGACAACAAGACGATGGCGGTCAATGCTCAAAGGGGAGACCGATTTGTGATATGCGTATGGTCTCCAAATTGTCTAACAAAAGCCTCTGAATGGAAAAACTGCTTATAAACGCGTTCTGTGGATCAAAACGCATTTCATTCCCAATAACCTCCCGGCAAATAGCTTTTTCCCGGGACTTATGGGTTATGAAAAAACAACAAACGCTTTCCCTGTGCTCTCCGCTCCCGGCAAAATCACCCCGGTCAATCAGCCTGGAGTTGGGCTCCGTCTCTGAGATTCAGTTGCCTTGTTGTTGTTGTTAGCCTGACGAGATACTGAAGATTTTACAATGGCTGCCAGTAATGAATATCAACATACAGATCCAATGATGGCTAACATTAGCCAAGTCTAACTGAGTGTTAGGATGGACAGAAGAGGAAATCTTACAGCGGAGAGACGGCAGCAGGCAAATCAGTGCAACAGCGTGTTCAGCGAGTCCTACCTTTTACCGCCTGTTATTCTAATAATATAGGATTGATGCGTGGACGACGTTTGACAAATACGTTTACAGCTACGTTTATAATAGGGTTAGTATAATAATAATAATAATGTATAATAATAACCATTACTAAATTACAATATTTAGAGTTTTCTCATGTAGTGAACCACAGCAAGGCTCACAAAGATAACGGTCTGGCATTTATAGCGTGAAGACATGGATTACAAGGTCTGCCGCTACAGAGGGTCCAGACCGGTTACATCATAAGATACAAACCCACTGGCTGAAGTGGAAGTAGGACCTGGCACAAACCCTGCTATCAACTGTTACAGACCATGGATGTGCTATAATAACGCGGACGGTACTGAAGAAGGTCAGCAAACGTGTTTTAAAACGAGAGAGCGGGCGTTTTATCTTTTGGAAGGCAATGTGATCAGTTTGGCACCATCTCAAATGTGGCACGATGTACACGACTCACGTCTGTAGTTTATTCTGAGCGTTTTAGTTGGAATTGTGGGTACAGCTTTTGACAGCTTGGGACACCACGATCACGACACTATGACGACACTATGAGCTAATATAAAAAAGTGTGGGTGTGCGGGTGGAACGTCACTTTAATGGAGTCTGGGCTAAAGCGTTGCGTCATGGGTACGCCATGCGGCATTTCCTCCAATATCATAATATGATGCCGGGAGGAGTCGTGTACTCTCTCTGCCTCTCATCAATACCTGCTGACGTTGAATCGATTTCCTGATTTGATCCACTTGAGTTTTAAATTAATTAGCATTTTTTAATCAATGACTCTGGCTGCTCCCGTTGGTTTATGGGTTGAGAGAAATGGGCCTTAAATGGCATTGGCATTTCAAAGTGAAACTGATCCATCCAGCTGATGGATTCATATGGAAATCTGAAGGACTAATGATTCCCATTGCTAACTTGGCATTAGTAATATCATTCTAAATGTCTTATTGAAGGGAACCTCCTCTGGGTTTCCATCCCCCGGTCCATGATGGCTCACCTCGCATGACCACAAGGTGCCACTCCACACTAAATACCTTTTGGATCATTCCAAAACATTTAGTATTGGAATGATGAATCTCGCTTGGATGTGGCGGGCACTGCATGACCGTGATCAGTTTGGCACCATCTCAAAACCCACGGTCACGGTAACACACACACACACACACACACACACACACACACACACACACACAAACACACAAACACACACACACACACAGCCGAAGCGAAACCACAGGCTTTTCAGATTATCAAAAGAGAAGCAGAATGAGTCTTCATGACGGCGGGCAAAAAACAGAATTATGAGGCGCCCGGAGACCTGGCTACGCACGCGAGGTCGACGCAAGACGACAGCGAGAGATGAGCATGGAGACGAAGGCCTCCCAGGACGTGCCGGTCGATGGGCTTAGACAGACTGGTCAATGGTTTAATTAGAGAGAGCAATGAAGAGGATTTCTATCGTCTGGATAAAGCCCTTCTCCTGCCGTCCCACAGAGAGAGCCTGGGGCTGCCCAGCGAGGGCGGTGCGGCGGCCTCCGGCTTTTATATGTCAAACCACAAATCCACTTTAATAATATCCTTGACGCGACATTGGGCGGGGAGAGGTTGGGTCGAGGGAGGTGTCATTAGCAGGACGCCTTTGTGTCAGGATGTTGTGAAGGTGGTGGTGGGGGAGAGGATGGTGCAGGTGGAGGTGGTGGTGGTGTTGGGGTAGGTAGTGTACATGTTGGCTGTATGGTTATGGCATGTATGTCTGTATGGTAGAGTAATTCATGGCGAAGGGATGAAGAACGCAGCCTCTACCTGTCGGTAGAGGAAGGTAAACATTCTCTCTGAGCGGTATTATTTACGCTTCGCATTGCTCAAACAGCGACACGGCGTGTTAATTTCTGTTTCTTCCCAGTGTTTGATTACAGCGACCCCATAAGAACAGCACTAGGGGGAAAACAAATCCAATAAACTCGATTTACACAGAGACAGCCACCCACCCATATTAATGTACCACTCCACCCATGTCTCACACACACACACACACTTTGAACTCAACGTTGAACTCCAAAGCGTTTTGTGTTCTCACCTCGTACTGGGTAATGAGGCCGTTGGGCTCCACAGGCTCCTCCCACTTCAGGAAGATCATGTCGTCCAGCGGGGAGAAGCTGAGTGACTCCGGTGCGATGCCCCCGGGAACTACGGCAGGGGGTGGGCAGAACAACATGAGCTCGGGGGAAACGCAAGCTAATGCTAATTATGTTACGGTGCATCTTGTGTCAACATCACCAGGCTTCAGAAGCGCCGCAGCTCACAGTGTAGCGAATATATAGTACAAACAGTACAGTACAGTACAGTACAGGACATTCCAGAACAGTACAGTACAGTACAGGACATTCCAGAACAGTATAGTACAGTACATTACAGGACAGTATAGTACAGCACAGTATAGTACAGTACAGAAACATATAGTACAGTATAGTACAGTACAGAACAGTATAGTACGATATAATACAGTAGAGTAGAGTGCAGTACATTATAGTTCATTATAATATAGTTCAGTATAGTACATTATAATACAGTACAGTATAGTACACTATAATACAGTACAGTATAGTACAGTACAGAACAGTACAGTACAGTATAGTACAGTACAGAACAGTACAGTATAGAACAGTACATTATAGAAAACTATAATACAGTACAGTATAGTACACTATAATACAGTACAGTATAGTACAGTACAGAACAGTACAGTACAGTACAGTACAGTATAGAACAGTACATTATAGAACACTATAATACAGTACAGTACAGTAGTACTAGTTCAATATAGGAAAGAATAGTACAGTACAAAAAAGTGTAGTAGTACAGTACAGTATAGTACAGTACAGTAATACAATATCAAAATCCTTTAGGCAGGGGCGCCAGGAGAAAGGAGGAAGAATATCGCAGCTCTCTCACCCAATTACTTATTTAAGGTGTACGTGTACGTTTGACATAGGATCCACTCCCTGAAAAACAGAAGACCTGTGGAGGTTCTAACCCTCCCTGGAAGGAGGAGGAATTATAATATAATAATTATAATTATAATAATTATAACTGACAGAACTAGTATTTTGAAACAGTCTTGTCTTTGTCAGACACTAGGACTGGATTTGTTTATAAAGCTTACTAAATGAACAATTATAATTTTAATAAAGTTGATTAATATAATTAATAATAATAATAATAATAACTTTATTTATATAGCACTTTTCATACAAGATGCAGCCCAAAGTGCTTCACATTACATGATAAAAGAAAGATAAAACAATGAATAATAACAGATTAAGGAAAAGAACATAAAGTAAACACATAGTCTAAAATCACAAGCAAAGAAAATGGATAAAATCAATGAGTAAAAATAAATAAAATAAAAAAGAGTTGCTAATTAAAAGCAATATTAAAAAGGTATGTTTTCAACTGTCGTTTAAAGATGTCCACTGAGATTATTTAGAATTAGAATAATTATATTTATATTTTGCATGTACGATCAATCCTGATTTTCTCACTCTCTGTGTATCCGTCTCGATAACTTTCGTCTTCTATGTGTTCTTCGGATAATGGAACTCAACATTTGTTTTGACGTGTTCTCGGTAGAATCAATTTCACCCTCAAACACGCAGCTCGGGCACAGGGCAAAGAAAGTGATGAAAAATAAGCTATAATCTATTTTACCGGTGGGCCCTCGAATGTCTGGAGGCCTGGTGGGTCTCCAACGGTGGATAACTACATCTACTTAGGACAAGGCTAAACGTCACTACATATTCAGCACATGTTTTATCCTTCAAAACAATGCTTTAGTTTTGACTTTGATATGAGACAATTTCACGCGTGTTTGAACAAAGTGACGTGATGTGGGCTGTTCTCTGTGAGAACGGGTTACGTTCAAACACATCGTTCAGCCGGGCTAGAATGCGCAGCCCTGCAGCGAAGTCAACACATGTTGAACTTTGGCTTAACATGAGCCCCTTGTGAGCCCTCCTGCAGCAGGGCACCCCTCCTCTCCATCACTAAGGACCACAACCACCCTGGGCACCATCTCTTTTCCCCCCCTACCGTCCGGTTCGCCGGTTACGCAGCATCCGCACAAGGACTACCAGGCTCAAGGACAGTTTTTATCCACAGGCGGTGCACCTACTGAACTGCTAGGAGTGCTGCCACTATCATTGTCATTATTATTACACTTTCATACTTTGCTGGACTTTCTGGACTCATCACAGTTACTGTACTGTTTTTATGATGCTGCTGCACTACTGGCACTTTAAATGCTTTTAAATCGTTTTGCACAATTCAACACATCAGTCACTTTGTGGTTTGTGTTCATTTTTATTGTATATAGTATTTTTATGGTATTGTTTTGGAGATTTATACTGCGGGAGGGAATGGAGAGTAAGCATTCCTATGTACTTGTTGCAAATGGCCAATAGATATCTTGTATCTTGTCTCAATAAGCAATGTTGCCTACACCATGGAAGATGGGACGGAGGGTATGTTTTCGCCCCCTGGTTATCTGTCGTCTTGTCGGTTTGTCTGGAAGCAAGATAACTCAAAAGCGTATTTAAGGGGATTGGAGAAAATCCAGGGGACTTTTTGGTGTGGAGGAGGTATGCTGATGGCGGTCAACCGATTAGTGCCCTCTAGTTGTAGCATTGTTTGTTTCTGATACAGTTAAATTCTGTGTCCTGACCTGCCCCATGCTTTGGGTTAAACACAGGATAGGACACAGCATCAGTGTATGCAGCCACAGGCCACGTCTCCCCTTCTGAGTGTCATCTCCCCCACTTCTGTTTGTCATCTCCTCCCCTCTCTGCATGTCATCTCCCCCACTTCCGTTTGTCATCTCCTCCCCTCTCTGCATGTCATCTCCCCCCCTTCTGTATGTCATCTCCTCCCCTTCTGTGTGACATCTTATCCCCTTGCGTGTGTCATCTCCCCCCCCCCCTCTAGACTTACTGTCTTCGTCGGTCTGGAAGGAGACCTCCCGGCCTTCCTTCTTCCCCTCCGGGTTGGACAGGGCCAGACGGACGTGGACGGCGTGGTAAGGCGGCAGGTCGCGGAGCGTGAAGCGGGACGCGTTGCGCTCCACCGCCAGGCACTCGCGCACCGTGGTGTTGTGGCCGCCGCCGCCGCCCGCCGTGGCGTAGCGGTAGCACAGGGACACGGTGTAGGTGTGGCAGCGGGTCAGGTTGAACGCCAGGCTCTCCCACTGCAGAGACAGCTGCCTGGCCTGCAGGTCTGTGGCGGTCAGGCCCCGCAGGGCGCGCATGGGCTCTGAAAGGGGAGAGGAGAGGAGAGGGGATGAGAGGGGAGGGGAGGGGAGGAGAGGAAAGGAGAGGAGAGGAGAGGAGAGGGGATGAGAGGGGAGGAGAGGAAAGGAGAGGAAAGGGGAGCATAGGAGAGGGGAGGAGAGGGGATGAGAGGAGGGGAGAGAAGAGAGAGAGGGAGGGATGGATATATGAGAGAGAGAAAAATAGAGAGAGAGAGAGAGACAGAGGAAGGACAATAGAGGGAGAGAGAGAGGGGGAGGGGGAGAAGAACAGGGGTAAGGGAGGGAAGATAGAAGAAGGAGAGATAGAAAGTCACATTAATCCCCAGAATTAATAGGTCTTTCCAAAGCAGTCTTTGCAGCTGTCGGCTGCAGCAAGATTGCGCGTCGTCCCCCTAGGACATGAAGGGGAGTGTGGGGGGGGGGGTCGCAGGTCCACCAGCAGCACCACACGCCCACGTCCCCCGCGGCAACACAGGAACTCATCCCAATTAGGCTAATTAATCGGACAGGCTGTGGGTGGCCCGCCACAGTCGCAGCCGTCCCCGCCTTCCAGCCACCGGCCTCTCCGGTAGGTCCCTCTGCCTCAAGGCTGAGGCTACAAACAAAGCACACACACACACACACACACACACACACACACACACACACACACACACACACACACACACACACACACACACACACACACACACACACACACACACACACACACACACACACACACACACACACACACACACACACACACACACACACACACAGTGCTTACACCAACACAAGGCATTTAAATCCTCTGGTTAGTTTTACTGCCGGGTCATCGCGACGGGTCGACTCGCATATTTTTAGCAGGCCGCTTAATAACTTCTGGTCACTGCCGGGTTACCAAACGCCCCCGCCACCACCCCCACCCCCACCACCGCCTCCCTTCCCTTGTGTCTCTCTCAGATCCACCAGATGAAACAAACAACAGCTTAGTCTTTTCCCCTCTCCCTCCCTCGGTCCACCGGGCTAGCCGCACAGGGCACAGAGAGACCCTCTGTCCCCCCCCTGGAGCACAGGGCCCACCAGTGTTTGGTGGACGGACACACCAGAGGAAAAGGCGGAGGTAAGTCAAGGCCGGCCCAGACACCCCCACCCCCCCACCCCGCCCCCGATATCAATGAAGGCGTTTGTCAATGGTCATTATTCACTCAAATCGATGCCGCGCTCTCTCTCTCTCTCTCTCGCTCTTTTCTTTTATCCCGCGTTCTCGCCCCATACTCTCCATAGCGTATCGTGCGGCTCGGTAGCGTGAGTAATGGGGTCGGGTCAACAGCGCCGCAGACGCCGCGGCGTGCGAGGGAAAAGATCAGCGCGGTCTGGCTTGAGGTGACTCGCCAAGGTCTTCGCTGCTTCGCTTCGCTGCTGCTGCTCACACGACTCACTCAAAGGGATTCTGCTACCGCACTGCAGAAGAGCCGGAACCAAAATAAACCGAGAATGAGGATGGGCAAGAGAACAAGAAGAGAGATTTGAAAGGTGCTAGGGGACAAAGGGATCTCAGGAATATTCACACTTCAGACACACAGAACTTGGCTTTATTTTCTAATAAAATGACGCTTTTCTTTGGGAGACCTCCTGTCCGTTTTATTTATTTTGAATTGTTTGTCGGAGAATCTGTCTGATTCAGATTTAGTTATTGTCCTTTGCACACACATTAAGCGCTCCATCTTCTGATGCATAACCCTTTTCTACAGCCACCCACTGACGCTTTCGGCATACGTTGATTGGAGGTTGTTTGGACAACGTTGATGTATAAGCTTCATCCTGACGACCCGGAGCTAGCAGGACGCGTTCTGAACAATTGTCCAAGTGTGTTCGACGATTGTCTTAATGGCGCAATTGATAGTCTGTGTCTGCTCTGAGGCTAAATAAAGAGAGGCATTTAGCCTGTGATTTAATGAAGGCAGGGCAACACAGAGGCCACAGTGTGAGCTTTGTAGGTCTTCTCAAAATGGACGTTTGTGCCGCTTCGCCCTCGCCCACCCCGATCTGGTCTGAATGCAGCTCACTCCCCTGGCCCCCTGCTGGGCGAAGCTGCAGCTCACTCCCCTGGCCCCCTGCTGGGCGAAGCTGCAGCTCACTCCCCTGGCCCCCTGCTGGGCGAAGCTGCAGCTCACTCCCCTGGCCCCCTGCTGGGCCAAGCTGCAGCTCACTCCCCTGGCCCCCTGCTGGGCGAAGCTGCAGCTCACTCCCCTGGCCCCCTGCTGGGCGAAGCTGCAGCTCACTCCCCTGGCCCCCTGCTGGGCGAAGCTGCAGCTCACTCCCCTGGCCCCCTGCTGGGCGAAGCTGCAGCTCACTCCTGTGTGATGGAGGGTGGGGGGTGGGGGGTGGAGGGTGGGGGGCAGCCTTCATGTTGGGCTGGGGACTAACGCACCACCCCCTGTATTACCAGCTTTGCCAACATGTTAGCCGTGTTAGCATACCATACATGAATATACCCTCATGAATATACATGAATAGTCCCTAATTTACATGAATATACCCTCATATATACATGAATATATCTTCATGAATATACCCTCATATACATGAATAAATCCCCTCATTAAGACGTGAATACATGAATATACCCTCATATACATTAATATACCCTCATATATACGGAACATAGAAGTTCATACATATATTATCATACATATCTCTGCGGCTACGCTCGACCAGGGAAGTCAGACACTACAAGACGTTTTTTCCATGACAATAACGACGGGAGTAGAGTCATGTGAACCGTGTCCTCTCTCTCTCTCTCTCTCTCTCTCTCTCTCTCTCTCTCTC
Organism: Muraenolepis orangiensis; assembly: GCA_027704905.1. Taxonomy (NCBI): domain Eukaryota; kingdom Metazoa; phylum Chordata; class Actinopteri; order Gadiformes; family Muraenolepididae; genus Muraenolepis; species Muraenolepis orangiensis. The sequence goes on from CM051008.1 coordinate 25,418,205, forward strand.
TCTCTCTCTCTCTCTCTCCTCTCTCTCTCTCTCTCTCTCTCTCTCTCTCTCTCTCTCTCTCTCTCTCTCTCTCTCTCTCTCTCTCTCTCTCTCTCTCTCTCTCTCTCTCTCTCTCTCTCTCTCTCTCTCTCTCTCTCTCTCTCTCTCTCTCAGCCCCTTCTTTAGGCTTCCCAGCCGGCTCAGTGACCTGGCGGCGGACGGGGTGTCCCCCTTGATGGAGTTTAGGGACCACCTGCACCACTACAACCGCTCTCCACTCCTACGTGACGTGGCGTGAGACGGGGCGGGCGCAGGGCGGGCGAGCACAGGGCGGGCGGGCGAGCACAGGGCGGGCGGGCGAGCTAGCTGCTAATCACAGCGACGGCTCATCAAACACACCTGTGTGGGGCCACGGGGCCCACGCCCGTGTTCGCGTTTACGGCCATTAGTTTAACAGCTCCCACACGAGGATAGAGGGTCCCCCCCCGATACTCAGGAGGTGTGTGTGTGTGTGTGTGTGTGTGTGTGTGTGCGTGATCTAATGGAGTGGGCAGGGAAAGTCTGTCATAGTGCCATGGCTCCGCTTTTGGATGTGAAAATCAACCTTTTTTCGTTCTCCCCCCCCCTCTCCCCCGGCTACCGAGAGGGTCCAGCAGTCTGTTCACGGCGCTAATTACCCGGCCAGCGGAGAGGGCTTCAGCAACCTGACCGGCATCCTCTCATGCTTTAACTGAATCGGCCCACTCCCCCCCACACACACACACACACACACACACACACACACACACACACACACACACACACACACACACACACACACACACACACACACACACACACACACACACACACACACACACACACACACACACACACACACACACACACACACACACACACACACACACACACACACACACACACACAGCCAGGGGAACGGCCAGGCCTGGGTGGCCTTGGTGGTGGGGAGGGGGTGGGTGGTGGTGGTGGTGGTGGGGGTGGGGGTGGTGGTGGGGTCAGTAGGGGACCGGAGACCAGATGGTTCGGGGCTGGACCATCGGGGCTTGCTGGTTCTCCTGGAGGTTGATGAAGGTGACACTCGCTCGGAAAGGAGAGTCCTATTTTTTTCCAAAGGTCCTTTTATGCAATGCAGAACTTTGGCTAAATGAGAGCACCGTGATACGCTGATGAAGTGGAGGAAAAAAAAAAACCTGACAAAAAAAGTTTGCAGTTGGCAATTTCTGGGGGAGAACGACGACAGATGGAGCGGCGATTACTCTGTATACATCATCGCGGGGAACATAAACAACGACATATGACATGCACTGGCACTGCGTCGGACCGGCATTGCATCTTCAACGCTCCGTTTAGCATCTGGAGAGAACTGATACGGCTCCGTGGAAGCTCCTTTGTCTCCGTGACGTGTGAGAAAACATATCATCAAAGGTTTACTTCCAAAAGGACAATAGAAGGCCTACTACACACTGAACTTTCTCCCCTCACCTGTCATCACTCTCGTAGCCCATACCTGTACATGTAGTCTGATTTGGCACTCCTTTAGCACACTCTGCGTAATGCGTTCATAATCATTTATTTTGACACCATGGCGATACAATAGTACTCTCTCTCTCTCTCTCTCTCTCTCTCTCTCTCTCTCTCTCTCTCTCTCTCTCTCTCTCTCTCTCTCTCTCTCTCTCTCTCTCTCTCTCTCTCTCTCTCTCTCTCTCTCTCTCTCTCTCTCTCTCTCTCTCTCTCTCTCTCTCTCTCTCTCTCTCTCTCTCTCTCTCTCTCAGCACCAGAGCCGACGCCGCAATCTGCAAAAACACCTTTTTTTGCAAATGTTTCGCCACAGAATTACTTTTTTTAATCTCCACTTTGTCACTTCAGCTCCAGAGTTTGGAGGTTTTGTGCACTTTTCCTGTACAGATAAGTATGTATACCACAGTAAAAGAGCCGACACAGAGCTCCACATCAGCTCCACTCTGGTGGAGTAGCAGCAGATGATCAGCAGAGATGCAGAGCAAAAGTTATATAAGACTCTCTCTCTCCGAGTCCTGCTGTTGGACGTCTCTGCTGCGTCAGATTAAGGCATAAGAAGACAAAAAAATGATCCAAAAGAAACAATCTATAGCACAGCGAAACTAATTAATGATTACCATTTGCATACTATTTAGTTATTCAGCCGATGCGTTTATCCGACGAGAGATGAATGCAGATACAAGTCATTAAGGAGCCGGAAAAGGTGAGGGCATTGTGCTCAAGTGGGAATGCGGATATTGGGGATCGAACCCACAACCCTAGCCACTGCACACACCAACTAAGAATTCCTCACACTGTTTAGAATAGTTAAGTAACACCACACTACAACACAACACTGCAGACGGTTGTAAGAGTACACCTCCCTCCCTCCCTCACCTGCACACTTGGTCCTGCTGATGAGGGGGGGCCCGGGGGGCCCCGTACCCCCCTCGCCGGGCCGGGTTAGCAGGACGCTGATGTGGTACTCGGTGTCCGGGTCCAGGTGCCACAGCTTGTAGGTGACCATGTTGACCCCGTGGATCTCGGACCAGGGCAACTGGCTGGCGCGGTACTCGATCTCCTTCCGGATGATGGGCCCGTCGCCCAGGATGGAGTTGGTGTTGAGCTGGATGATCAGGTAGGTGGAGCCGCCACGCAGCAGCTGGGGCGGTGCGATGGGCGACGGGGGAACTGCGGTGAGAAAAGGAGACAATGTGTCAAGTGTGTGGATCTATTGCATCGTCCGGAACGCCTGAACGAGCCGTTAGAAGAGCAAAACTGATTTGAAGGTAAGCAGGAGATAAATAGTTTAATGACATTAACCAGGCGGAGAAAGTAAAAGCTTCATCCCTAGCCATGTCAGTGCCAAGTGAGACTTTGAATGACCCCGTGAGGCAGACAAATGCGGAAAGGTCAAAGGTCGGCAGCGTGTTCAAACGGCAGCTCGGTCACACCGATTAACGAGACATTGAGGCAATGCGGCATAAATCTCAGCAAAAGGACCGAGTGAAAATGCAGCTGTGAACCGTTGAAGGAATTTGACCCCTGCCCTTTAAACCAGGAGTATTAGGCTGCATATCCGAGCCTTCATCCCAGCCTTTTCCACCACAAGCCGACAACAATGAATGCGAAAGTGAAAGCACCACTCGCTGGTGTGAGTAAAGATTGCCAAGCACCCAAGTATTCATTTCAGAGCCACTGGTTAAATGTCAGTGAGTGGCAGACCCCAGCCGCTAAGCAATTACACAGACAGCGTGTGTGTGTGTGTGTGTGTGTGAGTGGGTGTGTGAGTGTGTGAGTGTGTGTGTGCGAGTGCATGTGCGTGTAGGTGGGGTGGGGTGGGGGTACTGTGGAAGAAAATGAGGACAAAGATCAGGCTCAAGATCTGAAGCCATGTCTACAATCTGTCCTCCTCCTCTCCAATGTTACCACCACCTCTCTCCTGCCTCCCCGCCCCCCCGTCTCCCTCTGCCTGTATCGGAGGCTCTTCTGCGGGCTTCGAATGACAACGAAAAGAAAGCTCCAATTGTAGGCATTCAAGCAGGTAGCCAGTGAAGCGAGTCCTCCGGTAAACAACCCACGCACTCCACTCTGACAGTCCAGACCTTAGTTGATGAAAATATTTGGTTTATTCCCCCCCCTCACCCACCACCACCACCACCACTGTAATATTCATGTTTTTTTTTTGCTTTTTCCCCCCCTCTTTCTGTGAGTCATATCTCTGGTTGGTACATGCCAGAGTTTCTCAAAGCGCGAGGCGAGCCTCTCTTGAGAGACTGCAGGGGATGGGGGATGGGGGATGCAGGGAGATGGGATGGGAGGGATAATTGATTGCATTTTAGTGAAAGTGGGGGGGGGGGGGCTCAACCGCACACGGTATACAAATAAAGCACAGGCGGAGAGCTATAAATTAAAACGGCTGCCCGGGCGCGTGTGTGTGTGCACCGGAGTGGCAAACTTTACGGCCGCCGTCCTGAACCAAAAAAAAAAAAAAGGCGATGGGAGAGCACGGCCCGTCGGACATCGTCGGACTTGATGTACGCGCTGCGCACCTCTGGGAGCGGTTGAAGCTCCCCAGGAAGAGAGCCAGAGAACTTGTGTGTGTGTCACACAATGCAAAAAAAAAATGAAGAATACACACTTAAACGCTCTAGTTGACGAGGCGACTGACGAGGCGACTGACAGCTACAAGGGGGGGGGTCTGGACTGGTCCTTTTAATGGGTGTGCGATGCATTGAGGAAACTATTTGCCTGCTGAGGATTTGCTGTTCTGTATATACTCTTCTGTATGTTCCCACAAGAAGGGTACAGGGGGTTCACAAGAAGGGTAATTCATTCGAAAAAAAAGAATTAGCTGAGCTAGGGGTTTATTCATTTAATATGAAGGTTTGTTTTTCCTATATATATTTATTTTTTTACCAAGAACGGTGGGAACGGGTGTAGGTGGGAGTGTATGTGTGTGTGTGTGTGTGTGTGTGTGTGTGTGTGGGGGGGGAGGGCAGCATTACTTATTTTGAACCAAATGGGGGCCTGGCGAGTTTGAGAACCCGCTTGTATGGTAAATGGAGTGCATTTATAAAGACACTCAAAAGCGCTTTACAAGTCAAGCCTCACACTCACCCATTCACACACCGACGGCGGAGTCAGCCGTGCAAGGGCGTTAGGGTTAGGGTGTCTTGCTCAGGGACACCTCGACACACAAGGTGGGGAGCTGGGGGAATCGAACCCGCAACCTTCGGTTGTCAGGTGACCGCTGTACCTCCTGAACTTCTGCCGCCCTAGTGTATTGTATATATATATATACTATTTATTTCCCCCCCCCATCATTCCTCATAGAGATCATTTGTAAAGGCAGTGAAACGTACCGCTTCTAGACTTTTTGCAACACTTACCTAACAGGGTTGTGTCAAAGTAAATATATTCTGTGAAATGATGATGTGTTATTTATTACACACACACACACACACACACAAAGAGCGGCTCTTCCTCTGACCAAGGACACAGGAAAAAGCCTTTCGCTTAGCAATTCACTTAGCAATTCTCAGAATCAAACGCACATTTAGATTCAGGACCACCGGCGGTTAAAGTGAGCGAAGGGAGCGTTTTAAAGGGACGTATCCGCTTCTCGTTTGGATTGGTGTGAAGTGAATCGGGAGATAAATTATAGCGTGGACGACAGGGGGCAGTTGGAGTGGATTTGAGGGTTTTTGACCGCTTCTGCACCTACTCTTTTACACATAATTTGCCTCGCAATGTGTTTGCGTCGCTATAATTGAAGAGAAGGGAGGTGATGGGAAGTTTGTGTCACTAAAAGTGAACAGAAGGGAGGTGATGGGAGGTTTGTGTCACTATAAGCGTAGAGGAGGGAGGTGATTGGAGGTTTGTGTCACTAAAAGTGAACAGAAGGGAGGTGATGGGAGGTTTGTGTCACTATAAGCGTAGAGGAGGGAGGTGATTGGAGGTTTGTGTCACTAAAAGTGAACAGAAGGGAGGTGATGGGAGGTTTGTGTCACTATAAGCGTAGAGGAGGGAGGTGATGGGAGGTTTGTGTCACTAAAAGTGAACAGAAGGGAGGTGATGGGAGGTTTGTGTCACTATAAGCGTAGAGGAGGGAGGTTATTGGAGGTTTGTGTCACTAAAAGTGAACAGAATGGAGATGATGCAAGGTTTGTGTCACTGTAAGTGTAGAGAAGGGAGGCGACAGGAGGATAGCAGTGGCTCCTACGTGTGCTGTAAGTCTATGGGATGTCACAGCTTTCCGTCAGCCAAAGGCCGGCTTTCCCCCCCCCGACAGCCGCGGGCTGGGGTTTAGGAACACCTCCACAAAGAGGACGTTCTGTGGTACACTAAAGTATCACCACACCCCGCATAATCCCTGCCTCCCAATCTACTACTGGGATTACTGTGCCCCCTCAACGCCATCTCTCGCTCTGTCTCTCTCTCTCTCTCGCTCTGTCTATCTCTCTCTCGCTCTCTCTCTGTCTCTCTCTCTCTCTCGCTCTCTCTCTGTCTCCTTTCTTTCCCTCTTTCTTTCTGTCATACTCTGCGTGCATGATGTGTGTGAGTGAGTGAGTGAGTGAGTGAGTGAGTGAGTGAGTGAGTGAGTGAGTGAGTGAGTGAGTGAGTGAGTGAGTGAGTGAGTGAGTGAGTGAGTGAGTGAGTGAGTGAGTGAGTGAGTGAGTGAGTGAGTGAGTGAGTGAGTGAGTGAGTGAGTGAGTGAGTGAGTGAGTGAGTGAGTGAGTGAGTGAGTGAGTGAGTGAGTGAGTGAGTGAGTGAGTGAGTGAGTGAGTGAGTGAGTGAGCGAGCGTGCGTGCGTGTGTGTGTGCTTATTCCATCTCTCATCAGGTTCCCTCACATAAATCCGTACAGGCAGACGAGGAGAGGTTTCCGGAGAGAGAGGAACCGACAGAGAGAGAGAGAGACACACAGAGACACAGAGAGAATAGCATCTATCCAGTGCTCTGTCCTTACTTGTCCTCTTCTCATGTCATCCCAGGGCTGCAGGGCTAGGCCCGTCAGTCAGTCAGTCAGTCAGTCAGTCAGTTGGTCATCCAGTCAATGTGTGGCTGCAGGGCAGCAGTGAGTAAAGGGTCCAAGGTCAGCATCCGTGGAGCATAATGGACATAAAATGCACATTCCCTGGACACCACGAGTCAAGTGAAACACATCTCACAGAGAGAGATCTCTCCACTTAGAGCTCCTTAGAGAGATCTCTCCACTTAGAGCTCCTCACAGAGAGATCCTCACATAGAGCTTGTCACTTAGAGCACTTAACATAGAGCTCCTCGTAGAGCTCCTCACATAGAGCTCTTCACTTAGAGCACTTAACATAGAGCTCCTCGTAGAGCTCCTCACAGAGAGATCTTCACAGAGAGCTCCTTATAGAGAGCTGCCCACTTAGAGCTCTTCACTGAGAGCTCCTCATATAAAGCTCCTGTACAACCCCCCTCCACACCTGGTCTCTCTCTGTTGAGCTGCTTATGATGTTCTTCCTCGGGTGATATATGTAATAAATAAATAAAGAGCTTAAAATAATCTATTGGTTTAAAAAGTGAGGGGCTTCTGTTTGTTTGTTTGTTGTTGTTTTTTATGAAAATAATCCCCTGCTGAATTGAAGAACGTTAAGTTAAATGAGAGAATGTTCATTCAAGCATGGCTCCTGATCATACCCAGTGTCAAAGTCTTTGATTCAAACCGTGACCCTGCTGCCTGCTGGTCCACAATACAGCGGGTCTGCATGTCTGTCAGCGCTCAAAGTAGGCATGATAGAGACCAACAGAGCAGAAGATGAGAATCTGACAACAAAAAGAGAGAAGAGAGAAAGAGAGAGAGAGAGAGAGAGAGAGAAAGAGAGAGAGAGAGAGGGGGGGGATAGAGAGAGAGAGAGAGAGAGAGAGAGAGAGAGAGAGAGAGAGAGAGAGAGAGAGAGAGAGAGAGAGAGAGAGAGAGAGAGAGAGACTTCACCTTTAACGATGAGCTCAGCATAGTTGGAAACCCCTGAGCCCCGGGGCGACTGGGTGACACAGCGGTAGAGGTCCTGGTCGGAGCGCTGCACGCCGTCCAGCTGGAAGGACGCCACGAAGCGCCGATGACTCAGGTGCCTCACGGACGCCACGGACGACACCTCGCCGCTCTGCCTCTGGGGAGCACACACACACCCAACACACACTCAGAGAGAGGGACAGGTAGGCAGAGAGATGGACAGACAGATAGATAGATAGATGGACAGATAGATGGACAGAAAGGCAGAGGGATGGACAGATAGGCAGTCAGAGTGACAGACAGACAGACAGACAGATATAGAAAGACAGGCAGACAGACAGACAAACACACAGATAAACAATAGACAGACACACAGGTAGATAGACAGACAGACAGACAGACAGACGCACTGACAAACAGACAGACACACAGATAACAAATAAATAAAACACATAACCTTCCCCTCCTCCACATCCACATGTACGTCACACACACACACACACACACACACACACACACACGCCCCGTGACATGAGGCTTCATATAGCATAATACCACGCTTTAAATGATTGCCATCGCGGGGACGTTTGTTATTGGAGCAGAGCGATTAAAGAGGACAATTGTGCGTCATTTGGATGGAATGAAACGACCATCTAACCCATTTAATCACGGACAAAACAAATGAGAATGCACCGTGCGTTAATACCAGATTTTTTATTATCGGTATTTCATCTCGAAATGGAGGATTATGGGGAGCTCAGCTTCCCCCGCCCCCACCCCCCCCCCCCCCCCCCCCCCCTCCCCGCTCACCTCAAATTAAAGATAAATGTAATGTTCAACGGTTAAGAGGATGACGAAATTCAAGAGTTCAAATACAACACACGAAAGCCCATGTGGTTCGTATTGCAAATGCCTGTGTGTGTGTGTGTGTGTGTGTGTGTGTGTGTGTGTGTGTGTGTGTGTGTGTGTGTCTGTGTGTGTTTTAGTGTGTGTTGTTTGTGGTGGGAGGGGGGGGGGGGGGGGGACGACGACAACTGGAAATAAGAATAAGAATAAAACAGAACACGAGGCTGCTCTCACAGCGCCGGGGCCCCTGGAGGCCCCCGAGCCCAGAAAACAGAAACAGACAACAACAACAACTACTTTAAACACATGCGCAAGAGATAATGCGTGACAAAGAGAGAGAGAGCCTGTGAGAGAGGGAGAAAAGCGAGAGAGAGAAAGAGAGAGGGAGAAAAGAGAGAAAAATAGAAAGAGAGAAAGAGAGAAAGAGAGAGAGAGAGAGAGAGAGAGAGAGAGAGAGAGAGAGAGAGAGAGAGAGAGAGAGAGAGAGGGAGAGAAAGAAAGATGATGCTGTATCAGAAGACAGTGTGAACGCCATGGAGCAATTTCTCACTTGGTTTCTCACTCCTTACAGACGCCGGCATCTCGAGTCGGTAGCCTTGACAACTTTCACTACTACCTGACACTGGTGTCTCCAGTTAAGGTATCTCTCTCTCTCTCTCTCTCTCTCTCTCTCTCTCTCTCTCTCTCTCTCTCTCTCTCTCTCTCTCTCTCTCTCTCTCTCTCTCTCTCTCTCTCTCTCTCTCTCTCTCTCTCTCTCTCTCTCTCTCTCACTCTCTCTCTCACTCTCACTCTCTCTCTCTCACTCTCACTCTCTCTCTCTCACTCTCTCACTTAGGAGTGTAGCATCACATCCTCTCTCTCCGCCAGGTTTAACAAGCTGGTCCAACGCTCGCCCAGGGCCCTGCCGGGAGTTGTGTGGTTTATGCTACAGCATCCCCCTGAATGTGCTGGAATTGGCTTTATGAGCCCCAAAACAGCCACAGACCACAACAACCACAGGACCACTGCTCACACACACACACACACTCTCTCACACACACACACACACACACACACACACACACACACACACACACACACACACACACACACACACACACACACACACACACACACACACACACACACACACACACACACACACACACACACACACACACACACACACACACACTACTGAGGAGGCCCCAAAACCGGATGAACACACAAAACACAGAACAAACCATCAGCACCATCAGCACCATACCTCCATTTATCGGAACTATCTCTCTGTATCTCTTTACTATCTCGCCATGCATCTCAACTATATCTCTGCATCTCTTAACACTAATCTCTGTATGTCTCTGTACGTCTCTATATATTACATATGTAGTATCTCTTTGTTATCTCTTAGCCATCTTTCCATATATCTTAATTATCTATCCATATATATGACCTATCTCTGTATACTACATCTACATATACTGTATCTCATGTCTCTTCATATATTTCCATATCTTTGAACTATATATTCGTATCTCTTCACATCTCTTAACTGCATATATTTATATATAACAACCGATTCATATCTCTCCATAACTATAGCTGAACTATCTCTTAACCATCTTTTCATAGAAATGTATATGTCTCCGTTTATCTTCATATCTATTTAAATCTCTCTACATCTCCATCGTCAGTGTCGACACTTGAGCACAGACCGGGGAAATCAGACTCGGGCAAATAAGGGAGTGTGTGTGTGAAGTGTGTGTGCGAGCTAATTGGTAAGGAAATGACCGAACGATCCGTTAATCTGCCGTGAGTCAGCTGGGCTGCAGCTGCAGAACCAACCAACCAACGTACACAGTGGGGGGGGGGGGAGGCAACATAATGAAGGTTGGGGGAGTATGAGACCGTAGATACTGTATGGGTTTGCCAGGTAAAGCCCAGAGGTGTCTGTCTTCATCACCGTCTCTTGTGTGTAACGGTAGTTGGAGGACCACCACTGAGGCGATGATAAGAACTGCTTGGATAGATTGGGAACCGGGCGTTATCACACACGTGAGACACACAGGGGATGGGTCTGAGCTCGTTCAGAATCAAACAGGTATATAATCATGCGACAGAACCTGGTGTGAACCATACGTCGGGCATCTGCTCTCGTTGTTTCAATAAGAGACAAGGGAGCATCCTGCCTTGAAGCATAAAGTGAAGCTTCCGCCGCTCACCGCTTTGAACACATCATCACAGCGCAGAGATTGTTGCTCCCACCGGAGCTGGACTGACAGACATGAGGGCCCCATGTCAGATGAAGAGGGAGATATCCAACGCAGAGCTTCCACTTGATTTGAATAAAGACATTCGGCACCCAATGTGCTTATAAGCAAGAAGGCCCTTGCTGCCGGTCGGTTGCTACTCTTCACACACACTCCTTCACACACACTGACGCATTCTGGATGGATCTTTAAATAATTTATAGGGATTGTTTTTGTTATTGCACAAGCACAACCCATTTAAAAATATACCTTTTACCCAATTACAATAATTGTGTTTTGACAATACTATGGATGGAAAAGTGTTGATGGCTCAGACATAAATCAAAAAATAAAACACCTTAAACGTCATAAAACAACACATCTAGCATTGAAATGTGTCACTGTTTGTATCGGCTGTAGAAGAAGAAGAAGAGAGAAGAAGAAGAAGAAGAAGAAGCTGACAGCAGAAGGAGAGAGAGAGAGAACACAAATAGTCTCTTCCGGAAGTCCATCGTTACTCAAACTGACCTCCAGCAGAAACTTTTCAGCTTCTGCAGCGCGGCCGGCCGCCACGCACTGGAAGGTTCCGTTCTGTCCGGCGTTGATTTCCTCGTCGCCCAGCCTGGAGAAGTGCGGCGCCTTATCTACAAAGACAGGAAGCAGAAGCACACAGGGCGGCAAGGCCCAGCGAAAAAGAGAGGGAGAGAGAGCTCAGAAAATACCTTTCAAATACACGCCAGACGGCAGCAACAAATAACAATTTCATCAAGGTGTTTTGTTCATCAAAACACATAAATGGCTACGTGTTTGGCAGGCAGCAGATTGTCACATTTCTGGATGACAGAGTTAGACACAGCCTATTTTTTAATTATGCTCTTCCGTCATTATCCAGATGTCATTGTTTCAATTAGTGGCCTCACGCATTTATGTATTCACTTAGTTGGAAATGTTGAAACGGCACTATGTTCCCCATCTTCTTTTATCAGCGGGCCCTTCAACAGTCACTAGAATGAAACCAGCCAAACACAATATCTACAGACGACCATCCCACTGTGGGAGGGGCCACCCATCAGTCCTCCACAATTTTGCTAATGATGTCCCGGAATGCCTTTCACCGCTGAGTCACTGAGTGTGGGAGCCCACTCTATGATTAACGCAAGAGCACAGAGCGCTCAGCCCCCTGCTGTGCCAAAAACTATGGGGAAGACGATTCCATATCGCCTGCCATGTCAGACCCAAAAAACAAAACACGAAGAAGGACAATCTGACCTGTCAATCTAGATGATTGACAGCTAAAGATGGCAGAGCGGCGGGGAAAGTGAGGGTGTCAGGGAGGAGCAGATGTTGTGGCTCTCAGCCAATAGCTGTTTAGTTGCACGGCGCGGTGTGTCGCTATCTGGCAAAAGAGAGGGTGACATCCTGTAGACGGTAAGCAGGAGGGGAGACCTGGGTGAACGTGTACCCACAGGTGGCCATCCTGCTGCCGTACGAGTGACTCCCTCTCATAAGGTTAATTCATAATTTGTGTCTGAGAGCCAAACATAAGTGAACACGCAAAAAACACATGAATGGGGGGGGGAGGGGAGGGGGGAGTACAGGCTTGCAGTTGGCAAGCAGTGCAGTGTTATACAGCTAAATGTGTCAGATCTCATCCTCGGGACCCTTTAGCGCCATAAATATTTGATTTGACTTGGTTTCAGAGTCAAAGACAAAAAGCTCAGGATGAGAAAACAGAAACGTCCGCTCTGGTCAGCGTTTAGTTTTTTTTTTACCCATAATGCACCAGGAGGAGCTCCTTCAGCAGGTGTTGGGTTTTTTTTTTTTTTTAAAACACTCTACTTAGATTTTTTGGTTTTTTCCTATTGCTCCCCTCGGCCTCCCCCTCCTCCTGGCCACGTGCCACATCAGACAGCAGGCCTAGGTCGTGATGAGACTCTTCATTATTTAATGGTCACAGTGGGAGCGTGTAGAAGATACCATCTGCTGTCTTCACAGAGAAAAACACCAAATCCCCGGGTGGTACATAAGGGTGGCGGGGGGGGTGGTGAAGGGGTGGTGGGTCCTAGAAATTTTCCTTGCTATTGTTTCTTGTTTAAATGACACAGCCGCCGGAGGTTCCACTCTTGAGACCCAAGGTCTCCGATTACGCTGGTGCAGAATGCTAAGAATTCTGTTGTTTTCCCAAAACCCGAACAAGGAAACAGGGACCCCAAGGTCTTAGTGGTTCAACAAGGGACTTTAAAGCAGCATGGACCATTAGCGTTAGGAGTCAAGTCAACCCCTCACTGAGCATTTGGTCGAATAGTTTGTAAGTGGTGGCGGTGGTGGTGAGAGAGACCTTGTACTGGTATTCAGCTAAAAGGCACTCAGGGAATGCCAAGGTGCCGACCTTCTGCACTTTAAAGACCCGCAGAAAAGGTCTGAATGGCGAAGGTAAGCACAATGTTCATCGATAAGACCATGAATCTTAACTCTTTCTTTTTGCGTGCCAGAACCCCCCCCCCCCCCCTAACAGTGGGAACTAACCCACTAACACTCGCCTAGTTCCAAGGCTAAAAGGAAAACAATGCTTTTAGCGGAGGCGAGAGGGAACAGGGAAAGTGCACTTTTCATTTATCTTTGAAAATGTTCCCTCGTGAGGCTTATGAGGTAGTACCCGTGGCTCAAAACAACTACTTTGTATATTCATGATCTTACGCTGCGACAAAGTCTACCAGACTCATCTTGTGCCGCGCCACGCCGGTATTTACGGCGGGAGAAGAGAACCACTTACAGCAGGGATAGTTGAGCAGCATGATGTCGTCCATGGCGATGTAGCCCCGCCGATCCCTGGATACGGTCGCCTCGATCAGAACCTGAGGAAGTGAGGAAAAAAACCAGAACACATAAATGTCAATCGTTGTCGTTTGGCGACATCATGTAAAATCTGCAAAAAAAGGAAGAAAAGAAAATAAGTTCCCCGAGACACTTTGAGAATGTCAGGTCTCTTGGTATTTTTGTCGAGCCACAAAACACACACACACACACACACACACACACACACACACACACACACACACACAGGCGGGAAGCCAGGATGCGGCAAGAGAGAGAAAGCGAGGGCAGACATTAAAGGCAGAGGGCTGAAGAGATGGATACATCTGGCTGCTGTCCTTGGGGGCCCTCAGAAATAATGGCTTTACTAGGAAACACAATGTATTTTTTTGAGTCATGGGCCCTATTGAACATTCTGGACACAGGCCGCTGTGAAGCCATAACAACAGATAATACCAGGCGGCACAGGGTCATGTGACTCCAGGGATGGAGGACAGGGCTGCGAAACAATAAGGTGGACGGTCCCCCCGTGGAACCTAATCAATATCAAATCACCATCCCCAGTAATGGTGGGGGGGTTATGACACACTGAGGGGGGGGGGGGGGTGAGATGCTCGTATTACCGCATCAAGGACACTTCTCCGCCGGCCGGTCTGGGGACAGCTCCGAATCACATCGCTCCTCATAACGGCCTCACCGCGGGGTTACCGAAAAGGTTCTTGTCGACAAGGGTTTTAATTTTCCCCCCCGAAGCTGTTTGCGCAAAGTGCCTTACATTACCGCGGATACACATTCACGTACAGTACGTGCGCCCGGGGCCAATTGAAACGTGTATAAGCCGCTTAACTGTGTGTCATTCATAACGGGCCTTATGATGAACAAGCGATTACGCTCACAGAAAAAGGCCAGTGAATCAAGTTCCCCTCACAATTCTTATGACCTAAATGTACGATGCGTGTTGTGTTCAAGAGCACTGTGTTGGCTGTCTTGTTTGTTTTGCACACTACACTTTACAGGCACAAAGACACACCCAGGACCTGCCACTGCTCTGGTCTTTTCTTAGTGGGCAGCAGGATAGAAATAGCCCACCTCATTGGACCTCGGGGGGTCTGATTACAGCAACAATCGGCATCACAACCCTGACCGGACCATGACCCTTCCCTGGGCTGTACCGGCGCAGAAATTGGGGTTAGCCGAGAGGCCCGGGCTGAGAATGAGACGCCCGGTGTGTTACGCAGTCAAAGGAAAGCCAAATTAAGCCCTCTAGCGGAGAAAGCAGCGGGTGGGGGTGCACCAGAAGAAGAAGAAGAAGAAGACATTGTGAAGAGGAGAGGAACTAAGGACAGAGCGGGGCCTGAGTGCAAGAACGACCCTGGAACATGTACTGTCTGGCTGCTCTTGTCTGGCTGCGGGTGAAGCGCCGAGGCAAAGCTTCTTCTTCCTATTGTTCCGTCAATTCAGGTCTCATTTTTTACTTTGTTTATTTTTCCTTTCTTTGAGAGAAAAACATTTTACACAAACCTTTATTTTTCCTTTTCTTCTTTGTATGCATGTCCCTGTACATTGTCATTTGTTGTTTCTCACATCGCATATCTCGCATTAATGAACTTCAGCGTGTGTGTGTGTGTGTGTGTGTGTGTGTGTGTGTGTGTGTGTGTGTGTGTGTGTGTGTGTGTGTGTGTGTGTGTGTGTGTGTGTGGTGTGTGTGTGAAACTAAAACACACTGCTTGTCTTACCGTGCTTGTCTCTTACTGTGAGAGTCAGACAACACAAAGCACCTTGAAGACTAATTGAAGGTGCCATTAATCTCGGCAGAGCAAAGGCACTCAGTATGAAATTGATTGCAAGTTAATCCTTAATTGTCTTCGCTGTGACAACAATGAGGTTATTTAGAGGGACATATAGTGAGCATACATCTTAATAAACAACCGGCTCACATTTCATTGAAAGCCGCTCCCTAAATGATACCGTCCTCACTCCTCGAACTAATTATTACAAATCATCCGTTCTCCGAAAGGCAAAAGAAAACGCAACAAAATCAGTCCGCCAAAAAAAGTTACATGAAAGTTGTGCCCAAAGTGATTCACAGCTTCAATAAAACATATAATGCTAGATTTGATTTAATCACTCGCTAATGCGGAAGGGGCAAGTCGTGAAATCCAAAAAATAATTTATCTCGTCATAAAAAGCGGCGGGATCCACTTTCCCGCTTTCACACGAGGCCGGCGACGCCATGAGGCAAGAAGGCCTTGCACTCGTCATTACACCCATCAGAGAGAGAGAGAGAGAGAGAGAGAGAGAGAGAGAGAGAGAGAGAGAGAGAGAGAGAGAGAGAGAGAGAGAGAGAGAGAGAGAGAGAGAGAGAGAGAGAGAGAGAGAGAGAGAGAGAGAGAGAGAGTGTACCGGCGGAAACACTCACAGACAAAAGGTTGAACGCTCAGGTACGTCTACCCAGGTGGAAAATGCCACAGCATGAGAGTGTCGGTGTCTGAGGATAGTTAGGACACCATGTCATGAATCTCAAATACCTCCCAGTCTCATGAAACATTTTTCTATTTTTCATCACGCCTGGAGATCTCAGCAGGGGGGGTTGGTGGAGAAGACGAGAGCTTATCAGACAAAGCTGAAACATAAGTATTCTAATGAGTAGTTCCTTTTCCCGCGCCTTTGATGTATCTCTTGTTTCCCTATAACTCGCTGCTCTTCAAAGGAAGAGACCATGGCATAGAAATACTGACACAATAATACCGAAGCCTGGGGTACACCAGAACCGTTGGCCTAATTTGGGAGGCTGCACTAAGCAGACTTTAGACACACTGCATGTGTCGGCTATATATATATATATCAGCTGTGTGTATGTATACTCTGAGATATCCAGGATAAACAGGGTTCGGTGCAAGAATAGAACAGTGGAACAATGTGTACAGAAAGGCTGGAGACATCAAATGTGGGAGGGAAGAGAAAGCTGGAGCTAGTGGATGTAGAAAACAGTTAGATAAGAAGACAGAGAGAGAGAGAGAGAGAGAGAGAGAGAGAGAGAGAGAGAGAGAGAGAGAGAGAGAGAGAGAGAGAGAGAGAGAGAGAGAGAGAGAGAGAGAGAGAGAGAGAGAGAGAGAGAGAGAGTCAGAGAGCGAGGGAGCGAGCGAGAGAGAGACAACAGAGGGAGAAGCACACATCCAACTCTAGTTTGCAGTCATGGAGGTCCTGATAGCATATTTAATATTTGATAGCAAGGTGTCCCAGGTATCGCAGATGTTTTGACCAATAAAAGGAAGAGAAATATGGTGGTGACAAACAAACCAAAAATGTTCTCCTGGAAACATCTCAAGGTGATCTCACGACCGCCGATTATTGTGTGTGAGGATCAAGATAACTGGCATGGTATCAATGTATCAGCTAACTGAACCGTACACTAGACTTTATAAAATCATAATGAAAATAACCTAACTTTTCCAGAAACTAAACTACAAATGTTGGGCAACAATTGAGTTAAACAGCAAATGAGAGGGTAATCTACGTACAACCGACGAGCTGGTGGTGTACAAACGTTAACATTGCTGGGTTTGTGTTCATAAGAGGACTATAATGAGAAGTTAATGTCATCTTTCACTGCTTCGGAAGGAATACTGTTGCACTGTCTGACAGAAAAAAAAAGCAGCCTATCAGTTCAGATTTAAACAGATTACATATAAAGCTCCCTCTAGGGCCAGCATAACCAAAACAACGTTAATATTTTACACTTACAGAGGTTGCTGCCAACATGCGCGAGAGCTTTAGGTCCCGGGTGGGCGCGGAGATAACCGAGGTTCAGACAGTTACACTGGCTTGAATAACACACATCTACTAAGACTCACTATCCTGCTTTCTCCAGGATTGTTTCTCCCATTGCCCATGGTTTATGCATGTGCCCTCCGTCCATACCGTGGCTCGTACGGCTGCAGAGGCCGCCTGGCCCTTTCAGACGCCGCCCCGTTAACGCGTCTGACCAGACGCTCCTCACTGTCTGGGTTACGTGGGGCCGCTGTATCTGTATTCTACAAAGCGAGGCAGCCCACCTCCATCCACGATTTTTGAAACGGCTACTCAGGGACCGGTAATGTAAGAAGTGTTATGAGAGTGACTCTCACGGATGAGCAAATTGCTTTGTCTTGGTCTTATCTGGCGAGTGAGCGCTGTAGGAGCACATTAGCATGGGGTCAGCGGCAGTGAAGTGACGGAGAGGTGCAATGAGAGAAACAGAATGAGGAAGCGGCATGGTGCGTTTTTTTATTGTTATCTGTGGGAGGGAAATGGGGAAGAGGAAATTATATATTGCAATGTCAGTACATGGTGACTTCCCCCCCCCACCCACCCACCCCCAACCCTCCACCCCCCATGATCTCGGAAGCTAATTTAATGCAAAACATTTTAGTGCTGTATCGCTTTTTATACCAAAGAAAAGATTAGCAGTTACTATTAACGGTTGAAACTGTTAAAAGGCACTGTTTGTAAATTTCAATTCTACCACTCCTACTCCACTTCTGCTCCTACGCCATTTTGTGGAGTCATCAACTCCTTCTCCTAGCCCATAATACCTTCAGTCTCCTCTGTGCAGCATCTCTCTGGCAGCATTGTTGCAATGCTGAATCACCTATGAGCGGTTTCCATTTGTCTGGAATAAGACGTTGTAAGGAGGAGATATTTGCATCTTTGCAGCAGGGAGGACAGCTAAAGTGCATTAAAAAAAAAAAGCTAAAATAAAATGTTTAACCCTGACGCACAACGGAGAACGAAGGAGGGACTAAACTTGTTTAGCGCTGTCACTGTCAGGCAATTTTTGGGCGAGGAGTTTGGGCGGGGAGTGCGATCCTTTTGCGATATCTGTTTAAGTCCATCAGTTGCCCCCGTGTGCCTTTTTTCGGTTCTCTTCAGTCAGACACCAAATCACACAAACTGACTCCAAATGAAAAGGCCTCAACTTAGAAGTCCCATACTGTACAAATGTCAAACGCTAATGGAATGATAGGCGGTCAAAATGAGATGCAATTAGCCTGTATCTCACACAGGCATGCGAGTGAGCTGCCTATCTGAACCATTTTGGCGTCCTCCTTAATAACGAAGGGAGTTTGTTCTTGCCCTTTGGGGGGGGGTGGGGGTTAGGTTAGAGAGTGTTCTAAATATATGGCCTGTAAAAGCTCCTTGAGACTGTTACTATGATTAAGGGCTTTGAATATATAATTGACCTGATTTGATTGACTTGACTTGGCATAAAACTGTCCGGGCCTCGATATTAGTTTTAGGATTGAGTTTCTGAACAGATATATTGATAAGTGAGGCTTTCCCGGGCAACTCAAAATGAGAAACGCAAAGGGTGGGTTAATGGCAACGGCATTGATAAGTCTGTGTGCTTAAATGATTATCCTAGTCTATGCTCCTTGCAAATATAGATTAGAGGAAAGGAATTTATGATTGTATCGGTGTGTATTTATTTACCAGTGTACTATCTGTATTATGAATTAATATATATTGTATAATTAATTAATATATATAAGTGTGTGAATTCTTTTGTGTGTCCATTTGCATGCACACGTTCTTAATCCAACCATGCTTACATATACTTATATAGTAAATATATTTAATTTTCATTTGGTGTGATTTTAGTTGAACTACACCAAGCAGGACATTATTTCCGTAGTGAAGGTCAGATCCTCCAGAGCAAAATGTAAATTAATTAAGTGGGAGATTGACAGTTTACTACTCCACCTAATTATTTTTTTTGACAGCTCTGCAGAGTTAGCAGAAAATAAATGAAATTGAACGTTTAGGTGGAGATCCCGTGTGCATATCTCGACGCTTTACTTGTGGACCTGAAACTTATCCAGTGACACGTAGATATTGCAGTCCTGTATCGCTATGAGCAGACAATATCGCATTAACTCACAGCCGAGACGCACGGATGTATTTGTAGGGATAAAAAGTCAATCAACCTGTCCAGTTGTATTACGTGGTATGCATTGCACCAGTGTCCAGGAGTATTACCTGATATTCACTGGGTTTGGGGTCCAGGTGTCTTTCCTGGTATTCCCTGCATCAGTGTCCAGGTGTATGACCTGGTATTCACTGCATCAGTGTCCAAGTGTATGACCTGGCATTCACTGCATCAGTGTCCAGGTGTATGACCTGGTATTCACTGCATCAGTGTCCAAGTGTATGACCTGGTATTCACTGCACCAGTGTCCAGGTGTCTTCCCTGGTATTCACTGAACCAGTGTCCAGTTGTCTTACCTGGTATTCACTGAACCAGTGTCCAGTTGTCTTACCTGGTATTCACAGAACCAGTGTCCAGTTGTCTTACCTGGTATTCACTGAACCAGTGTCCAGGTGTATGACCTGGTATTCACTGAACCAGTGTCCAGTTGTCTTACCTGGTATTCACAGAACCAGTGTCCAGTTGTCTTACCTGGTATTCACTGAACCAGTGTCCAGGTGTATGACCTGGTATTCACTGAACCAGTGTCCAGTTGTCTTACCTGGTATTCACTGAACCAGTGTCCAGTTGTCTTACCTGGTATTCATGGCACCAGTGTCCAGGTGTATTACCTGATTTTCAGCTGTCTTACCTGGTATTCGTTTGGCCAGAAGGTGCTGACCGCCAGCTCCACCTGATGCCACAGTTTGCCGTGGGATCCCGATGTGTTCCACACGGGGCTCCCCAGTGGACCTCCGTTGACGCGGACGTACGCCCTCAGAGCCCCGGGGCTGTGGCCGTCGCGACTGTACAGGAAGTAGCTGAACTGGACGCAGTGAGTGTCGTTCTCGCTCAGCGTCTGCAGCAGCAGCTGAGCCCGGTGCCCCGCGGCATGCTGGGAGGAGTTGACCAGCATGTAGGATCCTGAAGGGGAAGAGCCAGAGAGAGAGAGAGATAGTCAGGGACGTCAGGGGTCAGCCAGGGGTCAGCCAGGGGTCTGTCGTGGCATCAAACAAACTACAACCTTATTGGGCTTGTGTCTGTTCCTTGACGTGTGTCTCTGTCTGTCATGTTTCCTTTATACCTGGGGCATTGTAAATGTCAGTGAATTTATTATTAAAAGCCTTTGTACAAACAATCTTTTTTTGACACAGATGTGTGAAAAATATTAATAAATGCAGTGCAGCCCCTGAATACAATACCAAAAAAAACCATCATATTATTCCTTCATAAAGAGCATAAACGTAGATAGCGGAACGATGGGTGGCTTTTTAATATCGAAGCTGATGAGAGGTTTTTGGGGGGGGGGGGGTTTTAGGAAGCGAGCCCATATGCCACATCGTAACATGAAAACAAACCGTTCTCAATCATTTGTAGGTGGGAGATTAAACAGGGAGACTGGAATTGAAACGGCGCCACACATCAGTGGCGCTCTGTGTGAAGACAGCGGATAATAGGTAACGGTAATGTACTGCACTGAAATCAAACACAATGAACCAGTGGCGACCGCAGCCCTGGCGTCGGAGGCTGCGGAGGTGCGTGACGGACGGAAAGAGAACGAGAAAGAGTGTGGCCACCACCCTCGGGTGGCAGTGGTCGCAAGGTGACGCCGCCGAGGGTGGAAAGTAGAACCCCCCCCCCCCCCCCCCCCAATCCCCCAGCAGGCTCCTCTAATCAGAATAATGTAACCCTGTTACCCCCTCGCCTCGCATCTGTCCTGCCGGCGGTCGGCTTTCCCGCTAACGTGATTAGCACAGCAGCGCTGGGAGACCATCCCCGTGTAGCCACACAATCTCGCCTCTGTTGTCTTTGTACCCCAAGGTCTCTCTCCTCGGTTGCGGGGCTGAAATGATCCCGAGAGACAAGGTGGTGGTGGTGGTGGTGGTGGTGGTGGTCACGACAGGCGGAGGCGGCGGCGGCTTGCTGAACGCAACCGACACGTTGAGCGTTCCGACGCGCGGGCCAGGAAATAGAACTGTCTGTTAAGGAAACCCACTGTCTGCGCATCTAAATTGGTTGGATAACATGACCTGGGGGGTACTTTAACCCTGGAGCCAACATCCCACTGAGTTAGGCTACACAGCGCTGATTTTTTGCCGCAGGTCTATATGAAATATTTAGCCTACATTTCAATTCACACCTGGTGATGTACAAAGCAGCTGTGACAGGGGCCTAAACGAACGGAGTCCTGAAAACCCATCAAACTGTCTCTGATCAGCGAAAGAAAATGGGCAACCGCGTCCAATATAGTTCAATCCATCTTTAACAGAAACTCATTTGGAATCCTTAATTCTAATCTGCCCTTATGTGTAAAAGTAAGGACATGGTGGCATTCTGTTGACGCTCCAATGCAGTCGAGTCACCCCACTCCTGTCAGCAAACCCTGATGTGTGTGTGTGTGTGTGTGTGTGTGTGTGTGTGTGTGTGTGTGTGTGTGTGTGTGTGTGTGTGTGTGTGTGTGTACGCGTGTGTGTGTGTGCACGTGTGTGCGCGCCTGTTGGAGTGTCTGTGAGTGTGCATGCCTGCAGGTACACATGTACGTGTGTGTGTGTGTGTGTGTGTGTGCGTGCGCCTATTGGAGTGTCTGTGAGTGTGCATGCCTGCAGGTACACATGTACGTGTGTGTGTGTGTGTGTGTGTGTGTGTGTGTGTGCGTGCGTGCGTGTGCGCCTGCGTGCATGTCAACATCCATGCGTCTCTTCTTTCTTCTTTAATTATATTTTTGTGTATTCCTGTACTCCTCGGGAGACTCGATGGTGTGAATTCATTTGGTTTCTGGCGGCTCTGGTTCCATCACCCCTGGCCTTGTGTAGTCACGTTATGAACATAATTCACATTATTAACACCATTATGTTAAGTGGAAACGCGTGAAGTGCTGATGTGGTGCACTTTTAACCTATATTAGTATTTGAAATTAAAGCTAGGTGTGGACCTTTACTCCATCATTTGCATGAAAGGAAAATAGCCCTGAATGAAGCGTTGTGAAATGGGCACCTTGAGACACTCGGTGCTGAACTGGTTAAATGTGGTCATCTAATACATCCAGGATACATCCATTGCTTCATTTAACGCGTTTGAAGCCATGTTATTGGTATTTTGTTTTGTTGTGTATGCACTTTATGTTCACATTCAAATTGTGTTGCGATGCGATGTGTGCATTTTTGCATACTGGCCATGGACATTTCCATGGTTTATGTTATTGCCATTGTCAAAGCATGGTTAAACACGTCGTTACTTAAAACAAACCATCACTGGTAAGGTCGGTTGATATGGTCAGTTGATATGGTCAGTTGATATGGTCACTGGTATGGTCAGTTGATATGGTCACTTGTATAGTCAGTTGATATGGTCACTGGTATAGTCAGTTGATATGGTCACTGGTATGGTCACTTGATATGGTCACTGGTATGGTCACTGGTATGTTCAGTTGATATGGTCAGTTGATATGGGCGCTGCTATGTTCAGTTGATATGGTCACTGGTATGGTCAGTTGATATGGTCACTGGTATGGTCACTGGTATGTTCAGTTGATATGGTCAGTTGATATGGGCGCTGCTATGTTCAGTTGATATGGTCACTGGTATGGTCAGTTGATACCGTCACTTGATATGGTCACTGGTATGTTCAGTTGATATGGTCAGTTGATATAGTCGCTGGTATGGTCAGTTGATTTGGTCACTGGTACAGTATGTTCAGTTGATATGGTCACTGGTACGGTCAGTTGATATGGTCAGTTGATATGGTCACCGATATGGTCAGTTGATATGGTCACCGATATAGTCAGTTGATATGTTAAGTTGAGATGGTCACTGGTAAGGTCAGTTGATATGGTCAGTTGATATGTTAAGTTGAGATGGTCACTGGTAAGGTCAGTTGATATGGTCACTGGTATGGACAGTTGATATGGTCACTGGTATGGCCACTCAATATGGTCAGTTGATATGATCACTGGTATGGACATTTGATGTAAACTTGATGTCTCACAGCAACCTAAGAAACAACACTGACAAACACTAAAGAGTTTCTAAAATAGCTATTTGTATGCAAGTCTTAATTGGTTTCATTAGTATTGTTATTATTATTTGTTGTTTTTTAAAAGGTGAAATACTCGATTTCAATCAGAGCCAACCGGTATGCATTAATGTGAGAGCGGTGAGGCGTGACGCTCCACTGTAGAGCAGAGACAAAATGTCGCATGTTTCGAGAGCAGGCGAGAGAGAGAGAGAGAGATCGAACAACACACTTCGGTTTCACTTCACAGAACCCTAAGAAGGAGCGTGAGCCTTGAAAAACAAACATAAAAAAGAACACAACACAAAGTAGGGAAGGGTGTTAAAGATGTTCAAAGGTCGAAGGATCAACGAGGGTTTAGATGTCCTATCCTTAGATGTCCCTCCCCTAGGGGGCGTTAGGGCGCAAAACAGAGGCCCGCGCGGCTTTCACCTTGAGGCCAGTCAAATTACCTGCCGCACACGAGTCACCTTGAGGAGCCGAGGAGCTGGTTATCTGGGACAGGATGACCTACGCACACTCTAGACACACAGTAGCTTTATGAAGGGAGGAGGAGTGGGACTAACACGGTTAGCTCCTCGTGCGCGCGCGTGTGTGAGTGTGCGTGTGTGTGTGTGTGTGTGTGGAGTTTCTCTTGCATGTTCTCTTGCTCTCTCTGGCATCTGAAAAGAACATCTCAGCTGGAGGCTGTCACTCAATATTATTATGTGGATCAGCGTTCCCTTTTACTATAGCTGCCAGTTACAGGGTTTCTGAATTCTGCGCAGGTATTTTGATGCTGCACGATTTTGCATAACGGATATTCAAATCTGGACTTTTTTTTTTTGTTGTATTATCCAAGGCAGCGAAACAAATCATATTTTCATCGGATGAATTAAATTTATTCCATTAATACAATCGCTCACCTTTTAACATTTTTTCCGTTTACATCTTATGAATGTGCTGCCATTTCCATTCGAATATAATTTGGTGTGAAAATACAATTTGAATAAATTAAATTATTAAATTAAACCTACAATCTGTAATATCTGTGCCGCACAAAGGTTAGGCACATTGAGAAACATTACGATATTGATATTTGCTAATTTTGCCGATCACCCACATCCCTAAGACGAGGCGGAAGGATCAAACATAATCATGCAATCCTACTTGAATCCAGAACACTTTTTCTTCTAGTTATGATGATGTGCTCGTCAGGTCAGTTTGTGTACAGATGGAGTAGTAGCTAATTGTATTGCTAGAAATTAACTGATGCTGTTCATCAATCAATTAGGTGAATTAATTTGACCATTTAGATATCAACATGTATAATTGTCCGTACAGGGAAAGGAACAGACTGGTATTAAGTGGTCTGGATTGGTAAGACGGCCACTTTAGGTGCTTCATGAGATGTACCAACTGGAGGAATAAAAATATATTATGATGGGAAAAAACAGTGTGTGTGTGTGTGTGTGTGTGTGTTTCAGTCCGTCATTCGTTTTTGGTAACGTGACTCAAACCAAAACAACTGTGTTAAAGAATTGTGAATTTAAAGTTTAATTTTTGCGATTTCTCACTTGCTGGCAAATCGGGTGTTTGTACAATCCTTATTTGTCAGATACCTGTGCTGAGCGTTGTAATTGAAATGATCTATTTTTATGCAATATACATGTGCTTCAGGTCTAAGTGTAATATACAGATACGAGTTTGAAAACTCTTGATTTGTTTCAGTTAAATTCTGGATACAGTATATATATATATATATATATATATATATAAATATAGTTTTATGAGATAAATTCTTTGGCACACCATGAAAACAAACCAACCTTTTTAAAGACTACAGTTTTTCCGCAGCAGTTCAAGAGAAAAATTGGAAAGTTCCTTGAGGTGATCGTAAAACTGAAGGTTTTACTGAAGATCTAACTTTTAAAATACGTTCCTCCTGTCCTTGTAAAACACATGACTCCATGAACGCCGCTTCGCTGTCACTCTCTCATGAAAGGTTTTTATGAGATTACAAAGAGTGGCCCGTTAAGACTCTCTCTCTGATAAAGTCGAAAGGAAACATTTCACACACACACACACACGCGCGCACACACACACACACACACACACACGCACGCACACGCACACAGTAAAGTGCTCGACGCAAACATGCCCTGCATTACATACAGTACATACCGCCGCCTCATAACCTTCTGTGAATTATGATGCAAAGCGCTGGGAAATCTGATAAGGCTGCATCCATCCCTTAGTGCGCCTCCCAAGGGCATGGTTACATCCATAACAAGATTAAGAATGATCCAGCACATCATAATTCACAGGGAGCGCGGCCGGACCTGGCCCTGGTCACAGGCTGCCGGTGACACAATCTGGGGAGAGCCACAACGGGACAGCTATGGACCAGAGATAAATGAATAGCGGGCCATGTATGGTGTGCGTTGCGGAGATAATAAAGGTGAAGGATTTTGGGTCATAGAAACCCGGGGATGCAGAGGATATCGTTAAAAGGAAATTGTCAATCAAAGGACGTAATTGAAAATAATGGAAGAATTGAGCCAACGTCTGAATGACAAAAACGGTGGCACAGGTCAAAAAGACGACGCTGAACTACTAAGGTACTTTGGATGTTGCCGTGTTCCTACATAAACACTCTCTCTCTCTCTCTCTCTCTCCTGCTCTCTCTCTCTCTCTCTCTCTCTCTCTCTCTCTCTCTCTCTCTCTCTCTCTCTCTCTCTCTCTCCTCTCTCTCTCTCTCTCTCTCTCTCTCTCTCTCCTCTCTCTCTCTCTCTCTCTCTCTCTCTCTCTCTCTCTCTCTCTCTCTGTCTCTCTCTGTCTGTCTGTCTGTTTGTCTGTCTCTCTCTCTCTCTTGCACACTATGTCAAGGGCGGCAATAGTTCAGTCTCTTGGCTTGGGAACCTGAAGGTCGCCAGTTCAAGTCCCCGAAACACCTGGGCACTGCCGAGGTTCCCTTGAGCAAGGCACCAGACCCCTACACTGCTCCCTGGGGGCTTTAGATACAATAGCTGCCCACTGCTGCTAATACTATGATGGGTTAAATGCAGAGCAACAAATTTCACTGTGTGTGTACATGTATGTGACCAATAAAGATTAGTAGATTAGTCTGTCTGTCTCTCGCACTCTGTCTCTCTCTCTCTCTCTCTCTCTGTCTGTCTCTCGCACTCTGTCTGTCTCTCTCCACACAAAGGCCACTGTGTGTAAACCAGAAATTCAGACCGATAGAATCTAAGGTACACTGTGCTCCCTATCTAACTCTGCTCCCTGTACAAAACAGGGAGCAAAATATGTTTAAATGTAGGTAAATACTAAACCCAAAAAAGCAATTGTTATAATTAAGACTGACAGGTGAAAGTCAAATGGTCTGCTTTTCCCCCATTAAAATAACTAAATGAATAACTTAAGTAGAAAACGGGATTTCCTGCGGAAAATGCATGCTGTAGTGCTGTAGTGTAAAAACGCACTTAAACATATGCTAAATAAAGCTTCATAGTTAAAGACTTATAGAAAGTTCAAAAGTTTAAAGTCTGAATGTAGTAAGTAACCATTTTAATAATGTGAAACTGTTGAAAACCGGTTTAAGAATCAAAGAAATAGCTAACCTAAAGTGATCCAGTTTGAACCTTGGCCTCGCAGTGTGATGACGCTTTAGTATGATAGTAGTACATAGTATAAGCATATTAAGTAGGCCTTTTAGTATGAGAGTAGAGCCGACGTAAATTAACATTTTGAAAGTTGAATGAAGTCTGTAGGTAAAAACTTGTGGGAAGTTGTTGTATAGAACAATAAAGAAAGAAAGAAAGAAAGAAAGAAAGAAAGAAAGAAAGAAAGAAAGAAAGAAAGAAAGAAGAAAGAAAGAAAGAAAGAAAGAAAGAAAGAAAGAAAATAGCCTTAGAAGAACAACAGCTGAGCGTTGCCTAGCAGCACTCACCTAAATAGATTGCAATTTACGGTTGATAATGCACTTGTCTCATTCACAGCACAAGACACTGGCGGCCGGACATTTCAAACAAATATATACTATATATATATAGATTCTATGCAAGGAAATAGGAGTGGAACATCACACCTTGTTGCAACACCTCTTGTAAAGGTTTTGGCCCGACTGTATGAGTTGCGAGAAGAACTCGAAACTTTCCTGAT
The DNA here is from genome assembly GCA_027704905.1 of Muraenolepis orangiensis. Classification (NCBI taxonomy): domain Eukaryota; kingdom Metazoa; phylum Chordata; class Actinopteri; order Gadiformes; family Muraenolepididae; genus Muraenolepis; species Muraenolepis orangiensis. Next base: position 25,445,676 of record CM051008.1, read on the forward strand.
CGGTGAGAATTGTGCATATGGGGAATTGATTGCAGATGTACCATGTGCGCGAAAACACGCGTCATCTCATATCAACCACTTGAGTGGCAGTTTTGGTCGTCAGAGGAATGTGTGAGTGTTCAATTTTTAATACATTTTAGGGTGTAGGTTACTCGCTAATAATAAGCTGACATATGGATAGACCCACGTCAAACGCACATATTTGGGGTCGGTAGATCATTCCTAATAAATCATTTTCATCTCAATTGTTTTCGGGGTTGCTTCAATCAGCCTGAACACATTTTTGTTCAGGCGGTTGGTGTCAGCGGACTTGAGGCGACGGGAAGGAGGGTAACGAGGAGGAGGTCAGAGAGGTAGGGAGGGGCCAGGTTATTGAGGGCTTCTGTAGGTGATGAGCAGTATTTTGAAGTCGATCCTGTATCCTGCAAAGGCCCACCTTCTTCAGTAGAGACCCACCCTCTAAAGTAAAGGCCCACCTTCTTCAGTAGAGACCCATCCTCTAAAGTAAAGGCCCACCTTCTTCAGTAGAAACCCACCCTCTAAAGTAAAGGCCCACCTTCTGCAGTAGAGACCCACCCTATAAAGTAGAGGCCCACCTTCTGCAGTAATGAGACCCACCCTCTGAAGTAGAGGCCCACCCTGTATGCCCATTCAGTAGCGGCCCACCTTCTACAGTAGAAACCCACCCTCTCCATTCTGTAGAGTCCCACCCTTTACAGTAGAGGCCCCACCCTCTACAGTAGAGGCACCTCCTCCAACCACCCTGGCAGAGGACCCAAGCGTAGCCCCCCCCCCCCCACCCCCACCCCCACCACCCCCACCCTTCTACCAGCTGACCAATTTCCAAATGTGTGGCATTTACACACGCGTTCCCCGGGGAGAGCTTAATGTCAGGGAGCGGGGAGTGGAGCGCTGAGCAGGGAGAGGCCGGGTGCTCGGCCCTAATGCAAACGGAAAATTGAATCATAAAAAAAAAACATCACACATTTAGTTTACATTTAACAGCACACGTTGCCTTCACAATTGTTTGGTTACAACAACAACAACAACAACAAAAAAACAGTCGCGGCGTAGCAGTGGCCTGATGGCAGCTGTGTCTACCCTACAAACCTCCGGCGGCGGTGAATGGTTTGGCCCACGAGGTGAAGCAAAAACACCTCCGGGGAACAGGATAGGTAGGAAACGTTTTGTTGGCCATTACGTAAATATTATTATAATATATATACTGTAAACCAGGACATAATTCAGCTGAAGACATAAGGGTGCATGTCTTTGATTATATTACAGTGGTGTCCTACTAAGTGAAGCCTTGCTATATTAAGTCATAGAGAGTCTTACTTCCCAACCTCATGAATGAGACAGCTGTTCCCTAGAGTTTCTTTTTGACAACACAAAAAAGAGAGAAAAAAAAATGCTTGGCTTACAGAAATATTCCTATTTTTACTTTCATTCCAACACAGTCAAGGGCGATATAAATATAGAAGCTAAAAGACACTAATATGTTACGAATATAGTGTGATGGTACACACTGCACCTTTTGCACTTGTCATAAGGACTTCTAGACAATTTAGTTGTACCTGTACAGTAACAATAAAGGCATTCAGATTCAGATTCTACCAACGTCTTCAGACAAGCACGTATGAGCCCCCATATTACCCAAAAAAACACTACAAAAACAAAAAAAGCTTCGCTGATTGCGTCATTGGCTGTAAATAATTTAGGAATGGTTTGATTTCTAGTTCTCCGACGACGTTTGGCCAACATTTCCCCCCCTATGCCTCCTGGAGTTGGGACGGCCATAGTGGGACCCAGTATGAAACCCCATCACACTCCCCGTACGACACAGGGCATTTCTATTGTGTATCAAATAACAACATTGTCATCAAAGGAAGGACATTCAGTCTTCAGATGTGTTGTTTCGTCGCGCAGAACGCCACTCATACTAATCAGAGCGAATAAACATTCAAGAGGAATATAATGCTGTATTAGGTCTATTCACTTGCTACTATGGATTCCATAGCAGGATTCAAGAAAACAGGATTCAAAGGCAGAAACACACACACACACACTGTTCCCAGACTTGTTGAGGGGAAAAAATCGTGTTGCTGAGATGGAGGCAACCACTGGACGGACAGGGGATTGGCGTGGAGAGGCTGACACTCCTCCTAAATTGTGGAACCTCATCTCATCCTCATGCTGCTCACACACCCTCCATCTCTCCATCTCGCTCTCTTCCTGTCAAATCTCTCCCCTCCGCCTCTGCCTCTCTCTCTCTCTCTCTCTCTCTCTCTCTCTCTCTCTCTCTCTCTCTCTCTCTCTCTCTCTCTCTCTCTCTCTCTCTCTCTCTCTCTCTCTCTCTCTCTCTCTCTCTCTCTCTCTCTCTCTCTCTCTCTCTCTCTCTCTCTCTCTCTCTCTCTCTCTCTCTCTCTCTCTCTCTCTCTCTCTCTCTCTCTCAACTGTTTGACCTGAATAGCTCTGGTGTTTCTTTTAATTAACAGACTCATTTCAAATCACATCTGCACTGTCATTCATCTCCGAGGCCGCAGCGATCGGAACGTCACGATGTACAAACTATTTCTCCTGCGGGTACCATTTATCCCATCCCGAGCAAACATCATAAAAAGCACACGCTCCTTGCCGCCATCTTTACGCTTTCACTGCTGTTTTAAAATGGCCGGCCACAAGAAGGCAAAATGGAAATAATTGAATTAGGCCGCGTGGCACCTGGAGGCGCCAAAAGACATTTCTAGAGTGATTTCCTCCCCGTACAACACCTCATCTTTGTTTCCTGCCCCCGTCGTCGAGGCAGGTTTTGGACTGGACCGTCTCCAGGTCTTTATCGCCCAGAGGAGCGGGCCTTCAGACAATTACCCTGCCCCCTCCACCCCCCCTTCAGGCTTCTTTTCGGTGTTTTCGAATGGGGATAGTGAATGACATACACGGTGAAAACGTTAGGCAGAAGTTACGCCTGTGCCTTGAAGCGTTAAAGATGAGACCACGTCAAGCAATCTTTTTTGCCAGAGAGAGAGAGAGAGAGAGAGAGAGAGAGAGAGAGAGAGAGAGAGAGAGAGAGAGAGAGAGAGAGAGAGAGAGAGAGAGAGAGAATAAAAGAGAGTGAGAGAGTGAAGAGAGACGGAGATAAGAGAGATAAGAGATAGTAAGAGGAAGAGAGAGAGAGAAGAGAAGAGGGAAGAGAGGAAAGATGCCTTTCCTCCACAGCTTGACCTTTCTAAGCCCCCTGGAGAGGGGGGGGGTGGTACCACCAGGAACCACCGCCCGAGAGAGGGGACGGCGATAAGTGGACGCAGGAGAGAGAAATGGAAGAGAAAAATAAAAATGTCATCTCTTTGTATACACACACAGCTGTGCGACGATAGCGCGGACGCTCGGCAGAGGAGCCTGCTCACATATTATATAGGCGACAGCGACGGCGATGATGCCACACCTTCGAGACAAATGAAAAATGATTATTAGGGTTCAAAACAAGTAGCCTCCCGTGGGCTCACGTGCTATTGGATTCACGGCTCGGTTGTGAGTCAGCGTTAAGCATGGGAACCTTCCCCACGTCTGGGGGACCACAGAGAACCGATACACTATATACCATTGTGGAGTCTGTGTGGTTGGTGGCTGGTTCAAGCAGCCTCACCTGGCCTGAACTCACGTAGCCATTTTAATGGCTGGCAGAGTTGCAGACGACGCCACCACCAGCCATTAAAATGGCTACTTGAGGGCTCACAGGTGTGCAGCCTCACCAGCCAATCAGCCTCACCTGGCCAGGTGAGGCTGCACAAGCCACCAATCACACACACTCCACAACCTCTATTTCAATATATTATCTCTATATACTTTCTCTATATATGATCTGTATATAGTATCTCTATAAACTATATATATATATATATATATATATATATATAATATATATATATATATATATATATATATATATATATATATATATATATATATATATATATTATATATATACACAATGTCTCTATGTACTATATTCCATCTACTAGTATATATACTCAATACACTATCTCTATATACCATCTCTATATATGTATATACCATCTATATATAAAATATACCATCTCTATATGCGTATAACCATATACATACAGTATATATCTCAAATACTATACATATACCATCTATATATACATATATACCATCTCTAAATACTTATATACTATTCTACTTAATATACTATTCTCTATATATGCTTTATACTATATCTCTAGGCTAGCGTGTCCAGGGGGCCCATCTTAACACCAAAACAAAACACAAACAAACTGACTAAACGCGCGTGTCGATGTAAACAACGCGATATCGACGGTTGTACGCGTTTCTCCTCGGTATATTTTGTCCTGATCCTTGACACACGTCTCACCCGGTCCTGTCCGTCCAACCTGCCGGAATGTAAGAGCATGAATAAAACATTCTCCCGACGAAGAAAAGAAAAGAAAAGAAAAAAAGAATAAAACATGTAAGGAAGGGGCTGACAAGCGCGGACGGAAGCCAGCCAAGGGAAACCCTTCGGATCACGGCCTGGTTTTTTTTTCTTTTTAACCCTCATGTGTCACTGGAGAGATGAAACCGTTTGGCGTCGGGAGAAGCCGAGCGAAGGGGGAGGCGGTCCGCCGCCAAGGCTCGTCTGGTCCTGATGTTCATTAGCGGCCCGTTATCCAAGACGGAGCTCATTAACATGTCAGCGGAGTGATATCCCAACCCAGGAAGACGGTTCGGGTCGTCGTCTGCCGTGACAGGAAGCTGGCACGCCGGGTCCGACGAGGAAACAATTAGCAGAACTTTTCTTGGGCCTCGCACATATTCCAGGGATCCTAGAATAAGTGCTCTAATTGTCACACTACATCCCCTCGAAAGAGGTTTGTCGTCGCCATGGATATGTATCCGTCTATAGATCCATTCAAACCCACTGTGGCGGGAGCTTAATTGCACGGTTCTGGGTTGATATTGCAGTATATTTGAACCAATAGATAAATCAGTAGAATAAACCATTCAACCCAGCAAAGCCCCTCGTTATCAGCTGCCCCGCTCTCCCAACCGGAAACACACGGGCGCACACACACGACACACACACAGACACACACACACACACACACACACACACGCCCACCCACAGCTCAAGGAATCTGTCAGTATAGCGCTTGTAGATGCAATTTTAAACGGTCCTCTGTATTTATGTGGGTAATTGCAGTGCTTGCGTGAAAGAGCGCGCGTGCGAGCAGCTACACACACCTCACCTCGCAAGTCAGCCCAACACGAGGACCCCACGCTTCACTTCTTCTTCTGCACATAGAAGTACAGCGAGGTCTACGGCGACAAAGCATCCTCACTGTCTATTGTTTAGTAAGGCCGCAGTGTCTGGGCAGCGGACACCGGCCACCGTCGCTGTCCAATAAATATAAAAGGCGAGACAGTAAATAAACAAAGACGTGAAGCCTTGTAGACGGGCTGCTGACGGACAGTCGCCTGGATGGACACACGTCCGTACGGGGGGGGGGGGCTCTGAATAAATACACACCAGACAGAGTCGTCATACTGACAGACATGCTGGTCAGAGAGGCAAGACTTTACCCCAGAAACCTCACACTCTTACGCCCCCTCTCCCCAGGTATAGTGTGTGTGTGTGTGTGTGTGTGTGTGTGTGTGTGTGTGTGTGTGTGTGTGTGTGTGTGTGTGTGTGTGTGTGTGTGTGTGTGTGTGTGCGCGCGTGATTATCTGTCACTCAGATAATTTGAGTGACACTCCGTCTCAAGTAGAACAAGTTGTCAAGTGACACAACACACAGGCCTGACCTTCACCACAACACTCACTCCAAAGCCCACCTTTTTATTATCTACACTTTGTCGTTATTTTAATTTCTGTTTTGCTCGAGCTCACACTTCGACGAGCCCACGATGAGGATTCAATATTGACAACAAGGTTATGACCCGTTGTCATGTTCAGACATTGTCCTAGTGGGACGAACATCAGTTGAGCTACTATGTTGCTCAAATGGGATGAAATTCTGTAGGAATGTGTGTGTGTGTGTGTGTGTGTGTGTGTGTGTGTGTGTGTGTGCGTTATTGTGTAAGCAAAGCTGCTCTCCGATTATACCGTGCAACAAAACGATTTTATCAAAAAACAAAAGCAGAATCTCTATGTTCAATTCCAGCCTGGTCTAGTGAATAAAGTCACCTTCCATGAAAGTGCGTGGCAGTATAAAGCCGCTGATGTATCGGTCACAATCGAAGCGTTTCCCAGGGCGCTGCAGAAAAATGCAGTGTGATGTTTTATTTCCTATCTCTGTTTTTGTTTAAGCTCCCATCGATCTGCAGCAGTCCAGCCCGCCAGCAAAAACACTGAATTATTTCTGGCTCATTCTGCGGCATGAGACTCGGACGCTCCCGCCCTGACAGCCGCGGGCTTCTGGGAGAAAAAGAAGAAGAGGCGAATCTCCAACGGGGCGGGAGCGCGCTGGGCGTGGAGTATGACGCGCGTCTGCCGGACTCTGGGCCCCGCTTTCGTCGGGAGGCTCTGGAGACTCCGCTCCTTAATACGTCGGGAAGTAATTAAAAGAGGCAGAGGCAGAATGATTCCCACCGCCCGGTCCCGCTGTCTTTTACACATCCTCCTCACTCCACAATTAATCATCTCTGGCTTGCTTATGCACTTGTCTGTCTCCCCTTTCCTCTCCCTCTTTGTATCTTTCTCCCGCTCTCCTTGTCTGTCCGTCTGTCTGTCTGTCTCTCCCTCTCTCCCTCTCTCCCTTTATCTATTTCTCTCAGGCTATTATCTCTGTTGTATCAATCCGGAGTGTGCAGAGTGTATATAAACACTCCTGATCCTTTACACTGTATTGACGATATATCTGTGGCCACAAAGCCATAATGGACAAATAATAGCTACAGAATACATTAGCAGTTCCGTTAGATTCACGTTTACAGTAAACCACCACAAACACAATCAATACATCCAAGCACACTGCCTATGTTTTTCCTCAATCCTGCCACTTCGAAACTCCCCTTTCAGTCTACCAATAATCAACTTCTACTTCCTCTTCATCTCCCGTCTCCTTGTCTGTCAGAGCGTTACTTAAAAAGGATCAGAAACGGCCTCCTGCCAAACTAGGAAGAGTGGGGGATACACGGCCATTAGGCAGCATGGAGAGTGCTGCTGCTCAGCCCTGAGAGCCCTGCCAAGCCCCAGCCTGGGGCCCATCCCTGCCTCCACACCCAGGCTGTCCTCATCAGGCTGTCTGCACTCCACAATAGACCAGATGGATGGAGAGGACGAGGAGTCAACCTGCTGGCCCTATAGAGACAGGGCCTCCCCCTCCCCCGGCCCGGGGGCTGCAGTCTCAATTTTGTTTCTTTAAGTCTTATTCTCTGTGTTATTGTTGGTTGTGTTTGTTGTTTGTGGGGGATATATTTTGTCCAGGGGTAAGGCTGTTATCTCATGCAGTGTGTGTACTTTCCGTTTGGATAACGGTGTCTTTTGGAAAATAATGTTTGCTGAACTCTTGACCACGGTGGCACTCTGCAACGTGCTTCGAACTGGCTGTACTAATGTACCAAGGCAGACTTATGTTTCAACAGACTTAGTTTCTACACAGTAAATAATATACTTTCTATTTGCTAGATTTTATCGAAATGAACAATTAGAAATCAGATAACCTGAGTCTTATGTCATAAATCTTCCGACACAAAAGAGGCTAATGTTGGCTGGCAGAGAAGTGATGAATTATATAGCCGCTACTAGCCACTACCAGCAGCTACTAGCTGCTACCAGCATCTAACAGCTGCTACTAGCTGTTTACTAGCTGCTACTAGCTGCTATCAACTGTTCTGCAAGCATCATCTTACAGGGTTGTGAAAAATCTTTAAGAGCATTATTAGATGTGCTGGTACATTGCGGTCCTTCTCGCAGAACAGGCAACATTAAAGCAATTTGAAGGCCGTTTATATTAAGCGCTCATCTCTATTCCATATATCTATATAACACTAGAACGCGTGGACCACAGCTAATACAATGTGAGCACACATATTTTGAAAGCAATTTGAAGTTAGGCTTTCATCAAAAGTTGAACAGAGCTCATGGGAACCTAAGTATTTATTTCAAAGTCATTGCAAAGGATTTTTCATGGATTTCCAATTTAATTGGACCCTAGATCTTTAATTTTACATTTAACATCTTCTGTTCAATTTTATATATTTTTATTCTATCTTACTTTACTAAAATATGATCCAAATTAATACAATGCTTTTACTATGTATTGTCCTCATCTGCTGCTTGTTATTCATCTCTTGCTGATAGTTTCCCGTATGCTTCCGTTTGGGGAGGTTCTTCGCAAACTGGAGCGAGTCCCTAAATAGACACGTTGCTAATAACCCAAAACAAAGCTTAGCAGCCATCTGCTGGTGGTCTGCAGGTCTGGGGAGGCACAGTGTGAGGACGGGCAGCATAGACGGTCTGCCAGTCTGGGAGACAGGTAGTAAGTAGGAGCCTGGATGGTCTGCTCTCTGACCACCACTGAGGGACATGCAGCAGGAACACCAGGAGCAGCTGTGTGTGTGTGTGTGTGTGTGTGTGGTGTGTGTGTGTGTGTGTGTGTGTGTGTGTGTGTGTGTGTGTGTGTCAGGGACGTCCGAGGAGCAGGCACGAGAGACCCAAGAATCGAGGTACAAGGGGAGGGGTTTTCATCCCAGAAATAAACAGGTTTAATCAAAAAAACGCAAGCAGGGAAGCCGGCACTAAATAAACAGGATTAAAAAAGTGAGAAGTGTTGTGACGGTTGTCTTAATTGATATAATTACTGTGTTCGTACGCCCAGACAACTTGATCATGGTACACCGGCAACAACCCCGGCAGGTACAAATAATGGCTCTTATATAGGGTCAGCCGGGCCCATTATTAACTACCCGGGGAAGGGATAACAAACTTGCAATAGGGAATAAAACACGAGTCTCGAGACAAAACCTCACGAATAAACCTTCTTTGTTTACACTTATAAAATGACCTTGATCTTGTCGTGCTAGGTCAATAAATGTAAATCTACACTTTAATAGTGCAACATTTATCTTTAGTTGGCACTTGTCGATAACGCATCCCCTAGCCCCTGTGAACACAAAGGGGGTGAGAATATTGACTGGCTGAAGTTTGACAGCAGAGAAGATGGCTGTATGATAATATGACTAAACTGTGAAAAAAACATTTTGGAATAAAGTTTGTACGATTTGATCTGTGAAACCAAACCCATGTGTGTTGCGTCTTAATTTAGAGATAATGTGTATCGTTGGGTGGGTGTTTCGCATTTGGCTGTTAACGCGCATCAACAAACGGGAGAGTGATACACAGGACCAGTGCTCGCTGTGCAGTTGCGATGCCGACCGCCACAGTGTGTGTGAGTGTGTGTGTGTGAGAGTGTGTTGTGAGAGAGAAAGAGTAAAATATTGCATTGGATTGCATTTGCAAAGATGTCAGGTGCAGAAGAATCACCCAGCGACTATAAACAGCCTTAGAGCGACTATAAACAGCCTCACAACATGGACACACACACACACACACACACACACACACACACACACACACACACACACACACACACACACACACACCACACACACACACACACACACACACACACACACACACACACACACACACACACACACACACACACACACTATGTGTGCAGATCACACACATCACATTCACACATTCAAACCACAGCTTACACTATCCCAACATCCATACTTAAATGTTGGGAACGTAATTGAAGACTCCCTTAGTCTAATTGGTTTTCTTTTGTGAGTCCCAGTGTTGTACGAAGGTAAGAGCCACTTAGTGGGGAAAGCAGGATTAATCTAGTCCTGCTTCTTAATTAATTATCAGGCGGTTCGGCTAATAAATCTCGGTTATCTGGCCCTCCCATCCAAGCGGGAGAGAGCCAACCTGAGACGCAGCTCCTGGAATGTTAAGCGGGGCCTGTACTTTCGGTAATCAAGTTTGGACAAATGTCGCGGAAATATCTGCTTTACTTTGCTGCTTGCCTAACTCAATTAAAAAGATAGGACGCCTTTTATCCTGTTTTATTCGTGGAAATTGTTCAGCGCCATTAGATTACCACCTAATAGCCTAAAGCGTATTCGCCATCAAGTGAAAGCATTATGCAAAAGAAACGAAAAGAAGAAGAAGAAGCCTCTCTTATCTGATCCACGACTACCTTTGCTTTAGGGGCTTTTCAGATAAACACATCAGTGTTTCCTCTAGTGTACGGGGGAGGTAAGTGTACACTGACACACAGGGGAGCTACACACTAATCACACTGCAGGGGTACACACTAAACACACCGTGGAGAGGTACACACTAAACACACAGTGGAGGTACACACTAAACACACCGTGGAGAGGTACACACTAAACACACAAGGAGAGGTACACACTAAACACACCGTGGAGAGGTACACACTAAACACACTGTGGAGGTACACACTAAACACACCGAGGAGAGGTACACACTAAACACACTGTAGAGGTACACACTAAACACACTGTGGAGAGGTACACACTTAACACACTGTGGAGAGGTACACACTAAACACACCAGGAGAGCTACACACTAAACACACTGTGGAGAGGTACACACTAAACACACCGTGGAGGTACACACTAAACACACCAGGAGAGGTACACACTAAACACACTGTGGAGAGGTACACACTAAACACACCGTGGAGGTACACACTAAACACACCAGGAGAGCTACACACTAAACACACTGTGGAGAGGTACACACTAAACACACCGTGGAGGTACACACTAAACACACCAGGAGAGCTACACACTAAACACACCAGGAGAGGTACACACTAAACACACTGTAGAGGTACACACTAAACACACTGTACAGGCTGACACACCAGGGACTGGATGAATAAACGGTGCTATGCAGAGAAAATGTCCTCGAGTTCCCACGCAGAACACGCAAAAAAAAAGCAGTGAGGTGAGTATATGCGTAAGGTACTGGTACACAGTATGCACAATACCCTAGACTCCACACGTACCCAGTGTCAAAAGACACAGGCAGAGACGGATGGAGTGCGTGTAAGAAGACATCATGGGAAAGGAGGGACGGAGAGCTGCCGGTCCAACCTTAGCCCCCCACGATGCCCGGGGTTAGGGATGGCATTTTACCGCCGCCCTACATTAGTTTCTTAGAACACTGCGGTTGACCGGGCCAACATTCACACGCATTTTGCAGTGGCCCTCGGCTTTCCAAATTCCAAATTGCTGCGATCAACCTTTTTGCCTTATTATTTAAAATTTTCCTTTGGATTCAAAAATGAATGAAACAAATACTCAAACACGATTCTGAATGAGCAATGTGTTTATTGAGACGTCAGGGTCATTAGGGGCGTTCCTAGAACCATGTTTGGTCCATTATGTTAGAATCCAAGGACCATCGGCATGTATCAACAGAAAACCTGGTAACACACCTGGTAGGCACCATGCGCTCACACACCTGGTAGGCACACACTCACACACCCCTCCTTGCAGGCACACACTCACACACCTGGTAAGCACCATATGCTCACACACCTGGTTTGGCCTACACTCAAACACCTGGTAGGCACCACACGCTCACACACCTGGTAAGCACCATATGCTCACACACCTGGTTTGGCCTACACTCAAACACCTGGTAGGCACCACACACTCACACACCTGGTAAGCACCATACGCTCACACACCTGGTTTGGCCTACACTCACACACCTGGTAGGCATACACTCACACACCTGGTAGGCACACACTGGTAGGCACACACTGACACACCTGGTAGAGAAACCAAGTCAAGTCAAGTCAAGTTTATTGTCATTTCACAGTATAAAGCAGTGAGTGAAAATCTTATTTGTGCAATACCCGACAACAGACAGCAGTTATAAAAATAAGATAAAATAAAATAAAAACAGAATAGAATAAAATAAGTAAATAAAAGTACAAAACTGTATAAAGTTAAAGTTACATTTAGATTTAATTTAGATTTCATATTTTGTTTATACTAGTTTAGTTTAGTTTGTTGTTATTTAGTTTTTAGGTATCAGTATATTTTGTGTGCATTTATTCCCCCTGTTTCAACTGTTGCACCTTCATTTCCCTCGGGATAAATAAAGTCTCTTGAATCTTGAATAAAATAAAAATGCAATTTCTAAAATGCAATATATCGGCACAGAAAAAGAGCAATATGTATTTATAAATCAATGTAATAAAATATACATTGTTATATGCTATATGCCCTTGTTCAGCAGCCTGATGGCCTGACTGTGGAAGCTATCTCTGAGTCTATTTGTACGACACTTGTGCCTGACGGTAAAAGTGAATACAGTTTGTGGCTGGGGTGGGCAATGTCTTTTATGATGCGTTTGGCCTTGGCCACGCACTGCTGGTTGTATATATCCAGAAGGGAGGGGAGCTCACCTCCAACAATATACTGGGCCGTCCGCACCACCCTTTGAAGCGATCTACGCTGGAGTGCGATGCAGTTCCCGTACCAAGCAATGATACACCCTGTAAGAACACTCTCGATGGTGCCGGTATAGAATGTTCTCAGGCTGCGGGGGCCCATACTGAATTTCCTCGCCTGAGGAAATACAGACGTTGTTGGGCCCTTTTCACCATGTGTGTGGTGTGCGTGGACCATGTGAGGTCCTCGGAGATGTGCACGCCGAGGAACTTGAAGCTGCTGACCCTCTCTACTGCAACACCGTCGATGGAGATAGGGGCGTGCTCTCCTCTCTGCTTCCTGTAGTCCACGATCAGCTCCTTGGTCTTCTTGACGTTGAGGGCGAGGCTGTTCTCCTGGCACCACTGCTCCAGTGATCCAACCTCCTCCCTGTAGGCTGTCTCGTCGTCGCCGGCGATCAGGCCCATCACTGTCGTGTCGTCAGCAAACTTGATGATGACGTTGGAGCTGTGCATAGCCATGCAGTCGTGGGTGAAGAGGGAGTAGAGGAGAGGGCTCAGCACGCATCCCTGGGGGGCTCCCGTGTTGAGGGTCAGTGGCTCTGAGGTGGTGCTGCCCATCCTCACCACCTGGCAGCGGTCCGACAGGAGGTCCAGTATCCAGCTGCACGTGGATGGGGGCACACCTAGACCTCTAAGCTTGGTGTCGAGCATGGCAGGAACTATCATGTTGAACGCTGAGCTGTAGTCCACAAACAGCATTTGCACATAACATGGGTCCAATGTGGCAGGTAACACGGAACAAATAAAGTCCTTGACCAACCTCTCGAAGCATTTGCTGACAATCGAGGTGAGGGCTACAGGTCTATTCAGGCATGTTACCTTGGGTTGTTTAGGGACAGACACGATGGTGGACATCTTGAAGACCGCGGGAACAACAGCCTGGGACAGGGAGAGGTTGAAGATGTCTGCAAAGACTCCTGCCAACTGGTCTGCGCATGCTCTGAGGACGCGGACCGGGATGTTGTCGGGGGCTGCCACCTTACGGATGTTCAACCGCTTGAAGGTGCGGCGCACATCCGGTTTCTGGTTGGGATATATCCGAACCGACTTGGTCGGAACAACGTCATCTATGCACTTCTTGATGAACCCGGTGAGACACACCGGCAGACGTTTGAGTGCGGCAACAAAAAAAACTTTTGAGTGAATGCCAGCCGCTGGCGATGACACCTCCAGTGCGTTGGCTGTGTGGAGGAGAGAGCCACAGTATAAACACGCTCGCCCTTTGCCTCTCAACCTCCCCCCCCCCCCCCCATTCCAGGGAGCAGGAGCGGGATTCACGATTCACACTCTCACACCAACTACTAGACTCTCAGTATAGCCTGTAGCACTGAGAGTGCTAGTGTGTGTGTCTATCTATGTGAGTGTGTGAGAGAGTGAGAAAGAGAGAGAGGAAGGAAGAGAAGAGAGAATACGCTGCAGAAGTCCAATCAAGTGTTTTGACATTACAGTAGAAAGTACAAGCGGCAAGCGCGGTGACAAGGCAATGGAGGGGGGAATGTGTGTGTGTGTGTGTGTATGGGCATGTGTTTTTCTGAGAGCCAAGAGGCTACAAACAAATCTGCGTGTGTGTGGTGTTTTGAAGCAGTGTGTGTGTGTGTGTGTGTGTGTGTGTGTGTGTGTGGTGTTTTTGAAGACGGCGTAGGAACAGCGAGATGAACGTTTCCTCCTCAAAAGAGAACAAAATCCTCCAAATGAGAGAAAACCAACTGCTCCTCCCTGCAGGAATCACATCCATGTGAATGTTTGCTCACGCGGCCGGATTAAAAGAAACAATCCAGTTTCCACCGGAATTGAAAGAAAACAACGTTATGAGCAAAAGGGGCATAAAAAGAATATGAGTTTTGCTGAAGTTACGATTATGGCTTTTTCTATTGCTCTCCGTAGCGAGCACAGCCCTCAGGTGACACACGGCGCTCGCTGCACTGACTTCATAACGCTACTGTCGTCGTAAAGCTGATCGACGGCTTCCGGAAAACTCTTGATGGCGTCGGCCTTCCAAACTCCATAAACCAAAGCAAAGAAGTAAACTAAACAAAAAAAAAAAAACTCTCTCACTGCCGTTATGGCCCGTCTTCCACCATAAAGAGACGGGACTCATCCGACAACCTCTATTGGCAGACATGCGTATGTGTGCATGCACGACAAGATTGTGATTATTCACACACACACACACAGGCAAGCACACACACGCCACACACACACACGCATACCACACACCCAACACAAACCAAATATACACACACACACACACAAATAAGCATGCACACACACACACACACATGCTGCCCTTGAGCAGAATTCCTGGTCTGAACATACGAATAGCTGAGCAAACACGTGCCAGACACTTCCAAGCGGGAAGCGTTCCCAGCGGTCATTAGTCCTAACAGCTGAGAGAGAGAGAGAGAGAGAGAGAGGGAGAGGGAGAGGGAGAGGGAGAGGGAGAGGGAGAGGGAGAGGAGAGAGAGGGAGAGAGAGAGAGAGAGAGAGAGAGAGAGAGAGAGGGAGAGCGAGAGGGAGAGGGAGAGAGATGGGGCACTCCTGGGAGCTGCGGGTGTCTCTCATGTCTTCGGTCTTCTCCGTTTTCTTTTGGTTTGATTTGTCTGAATGTTTTGAAGCGCCATTGATTCTGGAAGCGGAGATACATCGCCGGGTGTACTGTACACAATGGGTTTGGTGCAAAAGACCTTTAATGAATTGTATTGTACTGCATACATGTTATTAGTCTTTTCTTTGACCGGCGAGAGATAATATTATACTCCCTCTCACCGCTGAGGATAAGAGATGATGAACCGCATCCACCACCGTTGCGATGAGCCGGCTTCACTCATTAGCCAATCAGCGGAGAGCATGGCCATCAATTAAATCTAATTAGAGTCAACTGCTTCGAGAGAGAGAAAGAGAAGAGAGAAAAAGAGAAAAAAAAGTCCTCGCAATCAACACTTCTTGGGAGGCTGTTTACGCGCCTGCCAGCCGCAGCGCTTCGCAGCTGACGACCGCTTGGCGCCGGCGGATCGGAGCTCGAACAAATTGATTGGATTGTGAAAACTAACCCCGGAATTTGCAGTAAATATAAACAATTTATGAGGTCGCCGAAGTGATGCAACACTCTGGCATATAATGGGGATACCACTCGAAAAATGGTTCCCTGGTGGAGGGAGAAAAAAAATACTCCTCACGCTTTCACGTGATATATTTCTCGTTGTCAATCATTTAGCGGAAAAAAACCCGTGCGAAGCGGCACGCTCCGTTAACACCCAATCACACGTTGGGAAACATACTTCGCTTTGTATGATATACTTTAGATCGTCGATGACGACGCACTCAAAATTCAAAAATATAACTTTCATTGCCAAATCGAACCCAAAGTGAATATTATGAATATGAATCAGACACCTGAATATGCAACACTAGTATAATATATTATTCTAAGAATTATTAGAATAATTATTTGAATAATAATAATATCTTAATACTATGTTTGATAAGTTATAAAAGTCATTACATGATTGACCTTTGAATTTGGTAATATAAGGCAATATTCATAGAATAATGATTCAGATTGCATGTGACATCTGCATTAAAACCCTTTTCCACACCAGGGCTCTGCTCTCTGGAAGAGAGAGTTGGAGCTTAATTAACTCAAGGCCTAATTACACACACTTTTGGCCGTGTTTTATCCTACTTTAGTGTCAATTTTAGAGCAAAGTGCTTCATGAAACCCCCCCATTTGAACATCAATAGGATTATCATGTGCACTAATAGAGAACAATGCAGTCTGGTGGAGCTTGAACAGCCCATGACTAGAAGGAGGGAGCGAGAGGAAGAGGAGGAGGAAGATGAGGAGCGCGAACCAAACAGAATTCAGAGAAGACACTAACTCTCTCGCCACAGCAAATTAAATCAGATGAATTAAATATCAACTTACTAACTTTTTTTTTCACGCCGGCCTGCCGTACGTTTAATTTATTATGGCTCATAAAATGCCTACCTATTCCCATTTCCTTCTCCTGGCGGCTTCTGAGAGATAAAGCCATATGGATTGAAAAGGTCCCGCTGGAGTGCGGCCAGGCTATTGCGCGAAGGTAAAGAGATGCCAGATGTGATGTAAAGCGTTTCACATCCAGGCAATCTGGCCGTCTCTCTCTCTCTCGCTCTCTCTCTCTCTCTCCGCCGCACGGACAAGCAGCCATAAGGGGAGAGTTGTGGACCATTGAGACCCAGCTATAATTTATTACTTATTGTGTATAATTCAAATATCCATCCATCTCCGGTGAGTCATTGTGCTTGCATCAGGCCTTTCACATTCATTATCATATCAGTTAACACAATTTAATGCAAATGGCCCCACCCAGGAGCGGGCCTACATATCAATTACTGGCCGTGTGTATAGCGCACAACAAGTTATTATGCTAATGACCCCCGAATTAGATGACACTTGGGAGTCAGGTAAGTGAATGAGCACACAGCGGAAGGGAGGAGGAAACGGAGAAGGAGCGGGGAGGAAAAGGACGGTGAAACGTCACCGTGTGTACCCTGAGGCTATTCTCTGGCTTTATTGACGTTTAGTTGTTTTTTCCTTCACACAACGTCGTGCTCGAAGGGGGAGGGGTGGTGGGTGGGGGAAGGGGGGGGGGGGGGGGGAACGCCTACAGATTTACTTCTCCTTCCCCCCCCGAGGGACCGAGCGAGAAGGAGCGCGAGGCGCCGAGAGGACCTAGGGGTCCGCTCCTACCGAGTTACGGCTAAAAACTCCCAGAGGAGAAAGGGGGGGGGGAAACGGTGTTCTATTTTCCCTCAAGCGAAAACCCGCCGTGCTGGAGAGTGGAACTAAAGTATTCACCGGAGAGCCCTGTCATTCAAACAGCAAGTCAGCACCATGATCGTAATGAATGCGCCATTTTGACCCTGCAGCAATAAAATATAAATATATAAAACACAGAGAAACCAGAAAATGAAGACATACCCCTCTAGATACAGGGCTGGTTTGACATTAACAATCACATGGCTTGACAAGGCTTATTTAGAAAGGCGATGATATACTAACTGAGAATATTTTCCCGGGGTTCGACCTTCATAAGACGAGCGTTTTTGCATCTTCCCCGTGCATTGATTTTGCATAATCGAACGCATGAGAAATCAAACTGAATATTCGGGTGTCTTCCCAAGAAGTGGGGTTGAGATCCGGTCGTAGTTAATTCGCAAACCTCCATCTCTCTTCCGTTTGCGAAACAGACGGGGGGTTGGGAACAGGTAATGGGCTGGTGGCAGTCCCTGCCCCTGGGAGCAGAGGAGGTTTATCAGCCCTGCTGGTTATCTGCTGCCTCCCCCCTCCCCACCCCCCACCCTCCCCCGACACACTGTGTCCTAACCTCCAAACACGGCCCCCTTTTCCACTGTGTGGGCAAAATCTAGGAAAAGATCTCGGCGGAAATAACAAGCGTTTGTTTACCAGGGAGAGGAGCACCAGGGAGCCACGACCGACGGGCCTTTTCATGTTGGTCCTCCGGTCAGGGAACCAGTGAACCCAGCCTGAAGAACCCGGAATGGCTGACAAGCCTTTCATGTTGGGCCTTCCTTCATTATCTTTTCCCACCAAAACAGAGCTCCAGCAGACCTCGGTGCAGTGTATTTGTGTGTGTGTGTGTGTGATTATATGATCATCCATCTTCAAATAGGTCTTATGAGTAGTAGAAACATCCTCATTTCTCTGGCTCTCCTGCTGTGCCTTCACCAGATCTACGCTGGCTTGATCTCCGACTCTGTCTCTTCCACTTCGCCGTCTGTGGTAACTCCGCACGAGCGGACACATGGAGACGGGATTACATGTTTACCACGCACGTAATCAATATAGATTTGTAAATACCACCGCATTATGAGCACACCTTATTCGTTATTTGAGGACTTGTTGAAATTGCATATCGGCTGATAATCAATCGATAGCGTGTGTTGTTCAAGATATTCTGAGCAGTAATCATTTTGTTATTGTGATGTAATGGCTTAAAATCAATAGTGTATGTTCCCAGATGAACAGGTCTGTATGGCTATACATGTTCCCAGATGAACAGGTCTGTATGGCTATACATGTTCCCAGATGAACAGGTCTGTATGGCTATACATGTTCCCAGATGAACAGGTCTGCATGGCTATATATGTTCCCAGATTAACAGGTCTGCATGGCTCTTTATGTTCTCAGATGAACAGGTCTGCATGGCTCTTTATGTTCTCAGATGAACAGGTCTGCATGGCTCTTTATGTTCTCAGATGAACAGGTCTGCATGGCTCTTTATGTTCTCAGATGAACAGGTCTGCATGGCTCTTTATGTTCTCAGATGAACAGGTCTGCATGGCTCTTTATGTTCTCAGATGAACAGGTCTGCATGGCTCTTTATGTTCTCAGATGAACAGGTCTGCATGGCTCTATATGTTCCCAGATGAACAGGTCTGCATGGCTCTATATGTTCTCAGATGAACAGGTCTGCATGGCTCTTTATGTTCTCATATGAACAGTTCTGCATGGCTGTATAAGCAGCCAGCCTACGGTGCAGTAGTGCTATTGTTATCTCAGAGCACGTTGGAGAACAAACAAAACAAAAGCCTTTCTGTTGCCTCAGTTAGCAGCGACGCCCACATGATTAATACAACCCTAGTACAGCATCTCCGTTCAGCATCAGCGAGACAGATGAGGATCTGAGTAAAAAAACCTTAAAAGCCCCGCTCACGTGTAACATTCGCTCACCGTTAAATGTTAAAGCTTCTGGTTACCTCGCCCGGATGTGGGCAGTAGAATTGACGTCCAAGTGGGAGCGTTCTCCGTAAAACAAATAGTCAACTTTAATGAAGATTTAACAAATACTCATCATCATTATCATCATCATCAGTAAACAGTCCTGTCCATGGTCCTCAGAGATGCTTTTCCTGTTCATCCTTCTAACCATCTGAGCCAATAAAGTGGTTGTGTGTGTGTGTGTGTGTGTGTGTGTGTGTGTGTGTAGTTCCCATAGTGTAGTTCCCATAGTATACTTGACCAGGATGGGTGTTTGTTGTGCTGTCCGGGCTTTAATTATGTTTGTATCCCTCATCAGTAACAACAACCTTGTGGGTTTACGGGGCCTCTAGCTGTGACCTCACGCCGACACACATGAGGAAGCCGCCGCAGACCCACCTTGGTGTGTGTGTGTGGGGTCGTGGTGTTTCAAGCCGTTTGCCTGTTTATCAATGTTTCCGCGAGCGTGTAAATGAGGACGAGTGGCACGATTAGTCGCGGTCTACCGCCTCTCGACTACGAGGATCGGTAAACCGTGAGCTTACGACCACTGGACATTATCAAACCTGACACTTTGCAGTAATTATGGCCCCTCTTCGGAAAAACGGCACTCACGGACGTCACGTATAATCTCTCCGTATTATAAATGTACACGTGGACGCGAAGGCCGACCTGCAAACACAGTTCTGTGCTCTTCGATGCGGTCGTTATATTCTCCCCCCCCCCCGGGGGCGGCGATTAAGTCATTGTGGAGTGTGTGTGGTTGGTGGCTGGTTTAAGCAGCCTCACCTGGCCTGAGTTAGACTGATTGGGGCTGGTGAGGCTGCACACCTGTGGGTCTTTGTTAATCAAGGCCCACAGGTTAAAACAGCCACCACCACCACACACACTCAGGAAGAGAGCTCTAGCATGCACCATCTGCTCTGTTCACAATGATTCAAACTTTTGCAATAAACTGGATTCCTCATCACCCTGTGTCCTTGTCTTCTGGAGGAGCCCTCAAGTAGCCATCTTAATGGTTGGTAGCAGCGTTGTCTGCTACAAAGTACATGGTGATCGGAAGACACCTGCGTGAGTCTCTCACGTCGTGTCTCTGCTAATCTGCGACGAAGGAGAAATTTTCTTTATTGTCACTATTCTGCCCACCCACCAGCCTTGGACTGCAGACGCACTCGAGACTCCCGGGACGCTTCAGACAAAGCGCTACTCGTCTACCAAGGAAACCAAAGAAGAAGAGGAGGAAAATGCGTGGTTCCTAGCTCAGTATCAGGGAAGAATTACTTTGGTGTGATAATAATCGTTTTGTTTTTCAATACAATGTACTGTATGTACAGCGTTTGCATTTAGGCTTCACGTATTAGTTTAGCATTTGTTTATTCCTTGATTATGAGGCTCTATTGATCTGGGCAGTATGAACGAGGGGGCCCGGGGACAAGCCCAGCGTTAATAGAACCAATGCATGTTGTTTGTAATTGCTTGCGAATTTAATTTTTTATTGAGTGATAGCGGGTGAAAGTGTGAAGGGCCCTCGCGGGCTGCTCTCCCCAAGGGCCCCCCCTGTGGAGTCGTGGATGGCCTCTGCTGATTATGAGAAACCACACACACAAACACACGCGCACGCGGGCGAGCGACCTGGCCCGCTACGAGAGGCGAGAGTGGACACACAGACACCATCCCTCTCTCTGCAAGGTCAGCATCCCGGCAACCGCTCGTCTAATTAGTAGAAGAAAAGGGGGCTTTGAGGAACAGAAATAGGGGAACCACAATAACCAAGGGGGGGGGTGGGGGAGGGGAGAAAAAAACAGAAGCAGTAAAAATGGAAGAATGTTACGAGGGCACTTGCTGCCTCTCGTCTTCCCTCCCGCGGCCAGACTCCCCTTTTCATTGGAAACATCGTGTCTAATTTCTCCTGGGAGCATCCGGGCTGTCGCTATCTCTCTCTCTCTCTCTCTCTCTCTCTCTCTCTCGCTCTCTCTCTCTCTCTCTCTCTCTCTCTCTCCCCGTCCGTGTTTGCTAATCTTCCCCTGATGCCAATTTTTTCGCTTGCAAAAAAGTTCATTCTGGCCCACTAATGTAAATAGCCTTATCTCGTAAACACGTAAAGTTATCCCTCTCCCCATGCCTCAGCGGCCCGGATGACTGATAGCTGGGCGTCCCTGTGCGACACACACACACACACACACACACACACACACACACACACACACACACACACACACACACACACACACACACACACACACACACACACACACACACACACACACACACACACACACACACACACACACACACACGCACACACACGCGCGGTGGGGATAAGGCAAGGGTAAAATATAAAGTGTGTAATGTCCCGTCCCCCCTCAGCCAATTTGACACACCGCACAAGTCATAATGGAGCAGAACTGAAGGATTCAGTGTGTGCTTGAGACTAAACAATGCAGATGGGACGGGGAATGACATTGACTGTACGTCTCCTCATAGTGTTTTAGGATTATATTTTGGGTACAGTTACAGTCAACGGTGAGCAATTACATAGAAGAGTCGCATCTTTGCTGCCGAATCCAAACCTGTGCCACGCCGAATCTGTTTCACCGAATTCCCCAAGACCGGTCACACAACCGTTTCCCCCACTGTGACGGCGGGTTCTAATTAAACCCGCTGGGAACAGCCATTCATTATCTTGTCGCCTGACCTGGTTTGGCTCCGTGGCTGTAGTGGGATTCCCGCCCTGAATGCTGATGATACAAAAAGGTGAACGGAGGGCAGTCAAACAGTTTAAGATAAAAGTTAGATTTATCAAGTGAGGGATTTATTGTGGATCCTGGGAGCCTGCAGACAGGAGGGACTCGGAGGGCCATGAATCCCGCCAGCCGCATGGGTTCATTTTAGGGAAATTCTTTTCCCTGAGGTAAGTTGACAGTTGTAAAACCGTCCGCCGAATTCTCCTTGAGGGGCTCCTCGGGGACCATAAATATAAAATATCTCATCACAAATGAGACATGTAATTATATCGTCCCCTGCTCAGTTTATTACATCGTGTCATCTTTACGTTGCTTCATTATAATCCTCTTCATATTCCATCTATCATCTCATTTTGTGCTCTTGTTTTCTGACATTGCACTAAGCGATGATCGTGATTGAGTATTTTTAAATACGCAACGAGAGATCTCACCCCCGGTCTCTCTCTCGCTCTCTCTCGCTCTCTCTCTCTCTCTCTCTCTCTCTCTCTCTCGCTCTCTCTCTCTCTCTCTCTCTCTCTCTCTCTCGCTCTCTCTCGCTCTCTCTCGCTCTCTCTATCGCTCTCTCTCCTCCACTAAACAATGCATTGCCCTGTGTTCCTTCCCCTGCACTCCTGCGTTGTCCTAGTCGTGGTCTTATTCCATCTGTGATGCTCATCATTGATCAAGTGATGGATTACTTGTAGCAGAAGGAGGCCCAGGAGCGCTAAATCATAATGTAATCCTGCCCGAGCAGAACTACCATGGAGGTGGGGCCCACTGATGAACACTCACAGAGAAAAAATATGGATAATGGGCATTGCCGGTATCTTGGTCGTTTTCCCCTTTTTGCTAATGAACAGGAGAGGAGAAAAACGGCAAATGTGTCAGGTCTGCGTGTCTTGCCGATTAATGTTGCTTATTAAGCATCAAACGATCTCAGGGTTGGGACACACACACACACACACACACACACACACACACACACACACACACACACACACACACACACACACACACACACACACACACACACACACACACACACACACACACACACACACACACACACACACACACACACACCACTAGTGAGGGTTTCTGTGACGTTTCAACCCATGCACAACTGTGCATGTGTGTTTTCCTTGACTGTTGTTTTCCTTGACTGTTAATTAGGAGCTCATGTACTTAGTAAACGATTCACTCATGATGACAGAGAAGAGGACTCCACAGGTCTGGAGCGTGTGAACGCAATGTAGAACCTGTGGAATAGTTTGACATGAATCGAAACAAATACATATCCTAGCCTACGTTAACTTGTAATCTACAAGCCGATAGGAGGGCGGTGGTCTCACCTCGCAGGAGGTCAGCGCTGGTGTGAGGTGCATTGTGGGTCCTGAAGAGCTGCCAATCAAAATCATCCTCTTCCCCCTGGGCGATGTCGCACAGGTTCGGGTCGGAGTCCTCGTCAAAGGTGCAGCCAGCCGCTGAAGTTGAGACACAAACAGGTTGGGTTATTTAAGAGGTACGGGGGGAAAAAAAAACGTGTGCATGAATTATCGGAACATTTCTCCGGCTGCCCAGGAAGACTCCTGTGAATCACTCACGCACGAAACACATGGAAGCGTTTTCACCTGACAACAAATCAACCGAGCTCCAATAACCCCATATACGCACTAAAGCACACAGAAACACCCTAGTACATCCACAATCACACACACACAACACACGCTTATGTGCATACACACAACAACAACAACACACAGGCTAATGTGCACACACACACACACTAATGTGCACACACAACACCACACACGCTAATGTGCATACACACAACAACACTAAGACTAATGTGCACACACACACACACGCTAATGTGCACACAAACACACACGCTTATGTGCACACACACGCTAATGTGCACACACACACACACACACACACACACACACACACACAACAACACAAACGTTAATGTGCATACACACAGGGCCAAATCAAATAGTAATAGCCCTAGGGAACACGGTCATTATTATAATACATCACAAACCGCACAACCCCCCTGCCCCCCCCCCCAAAAAAAAACGTAATTTAAAAAAATTATCCCTATATCTAATAGCTGTAGCGCTTTGGCCCTTGAGGCAGTGAATTGTGTTTCTGTTGCTGCTCCTGCATCTCTTGCCATATCTTACACCGGCCGCACTGTGGGAAAGACAAACAGAAACACAACAACACACAACAACAGACCGGGCCGTGGAGCAGCCGGCGTGGAGATGGTCGTAAAAAGTCTGCCGAAAGACGCCGTGCGCAACTGACGGAGATAATGGCAGCCACCGGACCCCAAGGTGCACCCCCCCCCCCTCCTCTCTCTCCCCCCCCCCCCCGCCTTGTGTCTCCGGCTTTATTATTGCCATTAATTCTTCCTCTAATCTGCCATTAAACAAATGGAGTCGCGGCGACGCCCCACCTGTCACCAGCCGGGAGATCGCTCATCAGCACAACACACCCCGGGAACGCCATGGGGATTATATCAATATTGCATACAAAAATAGGTCATATTCACGTGAGTGATTGCTACAATACATCATCCGTGGTATAATTGCGACAAAACAGGTAAACACGCCCGCGTGAAACGTGCTTGAAGTGAAGGGCACGGGGCTTTTGGGTGCTCTTCAAACACCCGCCCGGAGCACGTGATTTGCGGTGAATCAGCGCTCCCCGCCAGGACAGAAACGGAACAGACAGGGGTATTCATTTAGGACGCAAACAACCTCCATTTACAGCCCTCCCTGAGAGACGCAAGAGACCCGGTACCGTTCCCCATGCTCCCAGGAGGACCGGCACATCAATAGCGGCCGAGTCAGCGGTGGGCGGGGGAGGGGACGGCGGTATTGGCCTGCGCCAGGGCTCTTGCCGCACGGCCTTCCGCCGTTCAGCGGAAGGCCAGAGGTTAATTGTCCCACACTGGGATCTATTTCTAACAGGAGAGCCGGAGACGGGGGACCTGACACATCCAGCCGCTTGCACTATATTATCCCCCCCCCCCCTGCCGCGTCTGTAAATGGAACCCAGCGGTGAACTCCTCTCACGAAAGTCTCATCATTCCCGAGGCGGTGAGAATTGAAGCGAGGCACCGGCTCGACGGGGGAATGTCATCTCCTTGACAAAATGGATACGAAGCATCCGTCACGAGGCTCCGGTCAGCTCCTCCTCGGCTACTCCTTTGCCTCTCTGCAATCTGCAGGAATTTGGCCTGGAGGTTTTTGAGGGGAAAACGTCCGTGGATAATTATGTGTAATATTATTACACACAAATCTACCTCGTGGGACAAGAAGATGAAGTATTGTTGGTGCTTTTCCCCCTCTTTATGAAGAATGAATAAACCTTATTTAGAATTAGTGTGTGTTGTGGGTAATAAACCCCTTGAACTCTTTAATGCTTGCCTTGGGTGTCAAGATGCGGACATTCTAAAGACAACAACCAAAGTATTTGAAAACGTGTTGACCACATACACAGGCAAGCGAACAGTTAATGAACAGTTTTTCCGAGACAGAACCTTGTCGACCCGCAATCAGGTGCTGTGGCGTGGCCGCAGTGCTGTGCGGAAGCCCGCGTGGAACCGATGAATGAGTATAATTGCCTACACTAGATTGGTCAGGTGCGAGCTGGGGCCGTCCAAACCAGGCCAGATACCAGCACTATATGGACTAAACTAATTAAGATCATATCTTTCCTTTCCGCCCATTGCCGTCGTGGCCAAGCTGCTTCTCACCGCATTAATCGATTTATTTAATGTTTTAATCCCATATATCGCTGTAGAGGGGATTTTGGACCAAGTTGACGGTTATTTCATTAAGAAATTAAGGAAGCTGTATGCGGAAAAAATGCACGTTTTGAGCAGCAAGCAAGCAAGCAGTAAGTTAGCGGAAATCTCTAGAGAGCATCGTCAAATTAGTGTTTTTAAAAAGGATTAGCGCGATGCTTGATACAACCCGGTGTCTGCTGTTCCATTTTGTAATCTTAAAAGTAAAAAAGAAAGCTCATAAGGCAAGGCCACCCCTTCATAATAAAATGATAACGATTTCCCAGCATGCCGCACTCTGATATTGCATCTGAGCGTTCTGTGGCAAGCTTTTCATTAGCCAATGACAAAGACATTAAAAAATTAAATAAATAGCAATACAAAGTAGTTTTTTTCAAATGTAACACAATGGCACACTTTTTTCATCATAAGCCAATTATGTAATTGGACACCCCCCCCCCCAACCCCCTTCCTTTGAGTGCAATATACACAACGTTTTTAACAAGATTTTGGAGTTTTGTGGTCTATTAGCAGATTTTAAACAGATCCCCTCCACTTGTTTTACTGTGTTAGTGCATAGTAAAAGTAAACGTAAAACAAATATGCAAGCAATAAAAGCTACACATACTGAGCCTACTTTAATACCATTTTCACACTGGGCTAAAATACGGTATTCGCGGCGCAGCAAAACTAGTTTTGCTTCGCTTTTGCTTTCACACTAGCAAGTAATGCGCCTTCGCTACCCAACTAGTACGCACTAACTAATCCACCTTGGGTAGGTGGTTTAGATCCCGAAGCAATAAAACTACTATGGGTTTCGCTTCCCGCGTGTGTGTGTGAACGTGTTAATACGGTATCGACACCCGGGTGTCACACACTGGGGAAAGGTAACACATTCACACACTGGGGAAAGGTAACACATTCACACACTGGGGAAAAGTAACACATTCACACACTGGGGAAAGGTAACACATTCACACGCTGGTAAAAGTTAAAACAGTTACACAGTGGTAAAAGACACATTTACACAGTGGTAAAAGATAATACAATTACACACTGGTAAAAGGTAAGACATTTATACACTGGTAAAATATAACACATTCAGACACTGGTAAAAGGTGATACATTTTCATGTATTAAAAGTACAAACGGTACAAAGATCTCTTCCGTGCTTCACTCACACAAACACACACACACACACACACACACGTCACAAAACAAAACAAAAAAGTAGAAAACGGTAGCAAACAAACTGTCACAACCCTCGCAGTACAAATGAAGGAACACACGTCGACGCTCGAGCAAGCTGCTCGTCTTGTGCAGCCCCCGGGGCGGGCACGGCGCGGCAAGGCACAAGCCACGGTGTGTAAAAGTGTACCCTGCGTCTTGTGAATGAATTGAATCAGGGGCGTGTGTCATGGAAGTTCCCCAGTTCAGACTTTTTTGGTGGCATTGCGCTTCCTCCTCATTAGGGTACTCCTGGTGCTCTGTTTATCCTCTGCGTTTAAGCCTGCGTGCGACACGGGCCTAAGCTGATTTAAAGTGAAATGATGTCAAGAGCCTTCCACTTAGATTAATTGCTCCCTTCAAACACACACACACACACACACACACACACACACACACACTGTACTAAAGTCCCAAATAAGATACCGTTTTAAGATGTAAAAAGTATATGTCTTCTGCAATAACGTACATTAAGAAAATGCACAACATGCAAGTTGCATTTCACAGCGCTGCAATGTCACGGCGACCCTGGCTCCTTCCTTATCAGGAGTCAGGGTGGTAATGAACACTACGGTGTTCAGGATTAAGAGCAACCGATAGCATCAGGCACCCCGCTGGAGCCGGGGAGCTTGTGGTTCTGTGGGAACACTCTCCATACCACCAGAGCACCACTTTACCCGGGCAGCCCATCTCTGTCTTGGGAGAGAGAGAGAACGTATAGCTCCTATCGCTGTCTAGAGAGAGAGAGAGAGAGAGAGAGAGAGAGAGAGAGAGAGAGAGAGAGAGAGAGAGAGAGAGAGAGAGAGAGAGAGAGAGAGAGAGAGAGAGAGAGAGAGAGAGAGAGAGAGAGAGAGAGAGAGAGAGAGAGAGAGAGAGAGAGAGAGAGAAAGAGAAAGAGAGAAAAAGCATAAAGCCCCATCTCAGTCTGGGGAGAAAGTGAACTCATAAAGCCCCATCTCAGTGTAGAAAGAGAGGGAGAAGAAGCCTGCCTAGCTCCATCTCCGTCTGGGGAGAGAGAGGGAGTGGTCGCGGGTATAGCCCTATCTCAGTCTGGGGAGAGAGGGAGTGGTCGTGGGTACAGCCCTATCTCAGTCTTGGGAGAGAGAGCGAGAGAGAGAGAGCATATAGCCCCATGTCAGTCTGGGGAGAGAGAGGGAGTGTATGGCCCCATCCAGGAGAGAATGACTGAGGAATACCGGAGGCCGTCAAGGGAGGGCTGATTTGCATTGCTGCGCTGAGGCCCAGTACATCAGGGGGGGGGAAGGGCAGGGGGGGGTGGGACAGGTATATTTATAATATATATATATATTATATATTTATGACTCTCTACACGAGGCTCCCCTCTACACACTCCCTTGGTGGCTTCTGTAAGCCATCCATCCCCGCACCTGAATACGCAATGAAATCATCTCGTTCCCTCCCTCCCAGGACGTTAATAAGTCAACCCCGGGTGGCGGGAACCCAGTCACACGGTGAGTTGCCGGCACGACCGCCAGGTTGATTGAAAAGGGAAAGGGCAGAGCATAATGGCAGCAGAGGGACTATGTTAAGCAAGAAATTGAATATTCTTCGGATATAGAGACAAAAAAATAATAATAATCATTTGTTGTATTACGGTGGCTAGTGCCCGTCTCGTGCATAGCGGTGGGTGGGTAACGTTAAAGGTGTGAAAAAATCAATATAACCCACTGAGATCCAGTTGCCAAGTTCTTCTGCAAATTATTTTTGCAGCTTTGGAAAAAGGTACGGAAAGGGACTTCCCTTCACGCGTGGCCGCTTGATGTTGAAAGCTTCCAGAAGCTGTAGACTTTCCAGAACAGTAATCAGCACACTTTTCGTTCTTTAAGCACCGTCTCTATGGGGTGGTGGTGGTGGCGGCGGTGGTGTGTGATTCAAGGACACGCAGACAAAGAGAGAGAGAGAGAGAGAGAGAGAGAGAGAGAGAGAGATAAATAAGACCACACACTGACTTTGTCTCCAAGGAACAAAAATGGAGGAAGAAGGTAGAGGCTGTGTGTGTGTGTGTGTGTGTGTGTGTGTGTGTGTGTGTGTGTGTGTGTGTGTGTGTGTGTGTGTGTGTGTGTGTGTGTGTGTGTGTGTGTGTGTGTGTGTGTGTGTGTGTGTGTGTGTGTGTGTGTGTGTGTGTGTGTGTGTTCTTGGAGGTTGAGGAAGGGTGAGGTGCTATGTGTTGACAGTGACGATCACCACCGTTAACGCTAGGTTTTCCTCCTCCCTCTTTTGTGCGCCTCCATTTCAGATTTCATATGGACGGCTCATTATTTATTCAGTTTTTTTCTAAAGAGGATTCGGTCGCGTTGCCTTCAGCTCATCCCCCCCTCCCCCGCTTGACACCCTCCGCTTGTTTTTGTTTTTTTGGAGACAAAGTCGTTTAGTGTCGTTCTTCTTCTTCTTTTTCTTCTACCATCAGACCCACCCGCGGGAGATCGGACCGGCGAACACATCGATCTGGACGGCCGGGGAATGTCTTCCGATGCGTGAAAAGAGAAAAGAAAAACCATTGGCGGCACTTGGCCGCGTTAGCTTGCGTTAATTGACACGGCATTTTAGGGTTAGCTGGGAGAAAGACCTCGAGAGATAATTGCGCTCATTTGTAAATCCTCGCGCACGCCGAGGTATTAACACCACTAGGTAGCGGGTCCTAAGGCTAATTCAGTTAACATGTAGGAGACCTTTCAAAGTCAGCTAAGTCGGTGTGTGTGTGTGTGCGTGCGTGTGCGTGTGCATTCGGTTTTACACTCTACGAATACAGATCATGTGTAAACTCTTGGACGGGCTTCTCGTATCAAAGAGAAAGCCTTGGCTAGTTTGTTGACGTACTACAGAAGTGCTTGTTTGCTGTTGTATGCACACACGTACTGTACGTATGTGTACATGTGTCTCCCCAAACCTCCACTCCCCCACCGCACCCCAGCCACACAACCCGCGTTCGGCCGAGCTACATCGACATGACTTTTAACTGCATGTTTCCTCCAGCACTAGAACACGGTGACTCCATCTTTTTCGACCACCTACCCAGGAGCTCCCCCGCCCCACAACTTGAGTGCTCAATGGTTCCACTTTTGTTTCTTTGTCTTTCACCGCAGTGAAAGAAACGTTAGTTTCTCAAGATATAGAAAAAATACTGAATTGTTTGGACGGCAAAATACGCAATTGTAACAATTGTGCGACATATTTCACATTTTGCGAAATAGATTTATTTCATTCTATTGTGATTCTTGCATTGTTCCTTTAAGAATTTCGGGAGATGAAAGGCATCTAACGTGTCCTTCAGTGTTCCTCCCAATGTGTGCGAGGAATTCAGAAACTGAAGAGGATGAGAGGGGACAGCTTCATACAAATTGTAGGTAACCTTGTTACCTTGTTAATGGAAACGCTCCCACATGCTGGATTAAAGCAAATACACTACCTGTCAAAAGAGAACTCTGCACAATCTGTTCACACATAAAAGGTCAGAAAAATAAATAATGAAATGCTTCTGAGGTGTAATTAGCCAATAAAAAACCAAAGTGGAACTAAAGTGGTCGCCCTCATTCACCTTTTAACATTTTCCTCTCCCTGAAATATCTGGTCAGCCATCTCCTCTGGGCTACTGCCAACTCAGCAAACCTCTAAACCTCCAAACATCTCAGCCTCCAAACCTCCAGACCTCCAAACCTCTAAACCTTCAGACCTTTAAAACCCCAAACCTCCAATCCTCCAGACCTCCAAACCTTCTAAACCCCCTAACCTCCATACCTCTAAACCTCCAAACATCTAAACCTCCAAGCCTCCAAACCTCCAGTCCCGATCACCTGGCATACAGGCTGCACTTATGAGCACATTGCTCTATGGTCTGCTGAGGACTAAATTCCCGTTGCAGCTGCTACCCGTCTACAGCGGGATGTTATGCATCCATTTCATTGCAGCTGGGACCAGCGGATTTACTTTTATCTGGGAAAAATCAGACCCAGATACCAACCGTGGTGTCTGCAGTGGGAGAAACTGCAGGATGTGTGCAGCCCTGTTGCCATTGACTACAGAAGCAGTTAAAGTGTATTTAAATTGTAGAGAACTTTTCTGAAATCACTGCTTGAGATTCTGCATTTTCTGATTGGTCCAGCCTCCAGTCAGACCCGACCTCAATAAAGGCTGCCCTGAGAAAAGCGGTGCTCCGGAGACCCTGAGAGAAATTATTCAGAAAGACGCATGACTAAGTTCAGTTGCCCTTATGGCTGACAGAATTAGAAATGTCACACATTCAACTCCTACTCAGGAGACCCGCTCCATTACAGACGGCTGACATTCCACCAGTCGACCGGTTGACATTGTTTCGCCATGCC
This sequence comes from Muraenolepis orangiensis, assembly GCA_027704905.1. NCBI lineage: Eukaryota > Metazoa > Chordata > Actinopteri > Gadiformes > Muraenolepididae > Muraenolepis > Muraenolepis orangiensis. The sequence goes on from CM051008.1 coordinate 25,477,063, forward strand.
GGGCGGAGGGCGGAAGATGCTGTATATTTCTGTGTAGTTCTCCACACAAAGACGGAGCGGCACAAGGGTTCTCTTGGGCGTTAATCAGTGGGATTTTGAGTGACTGTTGGCTTTAACGGGCAGCGAGACGGAAGGAATAAAGTGGCAAGATGGCAGTAGACGAGGAACGGCTCGTGTTCCGGTCATGTTAGCGGGAGATGACAAGAACAAAAAAAAAAAAAAGATTTTAAGGAGATTAGCCACACTTCTGTCTCGGCACTTTGAAGTCCCACTTGAGGCTTCCTGGGACGTAACCATATGGAATTAATTCATAATCTCCTTCACCGATAAAGAGACAGTAGATCAGAGCGCGTACCAGGGACTTGACTGGCATACTATGAAGTTTCGTGAAGTACAAAATATGACATAGACTATGTATGAAGTTATTTAATACGCTACACAAATGGAGTCATACTAATCATTCAAAATATGCACCAGAACACGAGACAGTGGGAGACTGGTATCCTGCTGCTGGATTTCTAATTAGACTAAAAACAGGGAGCGAATAAACAGGACAATGTGCAGAGATATATACTGGAGTATAGGAAGCACCTAGGAAGAGCTTTCCACTCAGTTGATCAGCATGGGACCTGGGGTCCCGGGGGGAGGAAGATAGTCTGCCAAGACATGTTCATAGGGAGCCAAATAAAAAAAATCGGCGGGTGGTGGGAGTTGTGGAGGTTTAAAAATGGACCCAAACACCCCCATTCATGCCTAGATTTAGATATGGGAAAATGTGTTATGGCTTAACTTCCACTGAGTCACAGGGAAAAAAGCTAGCAATGGCCATTTTTCTTATCAGGTTGTTTTTCCCTCTTAGCTGATAACTTGTCAGCCAATAGGCCTACTCCATTTGAAAGTATTAGTTTTATTTTATGTTATTGGCTTCCAAGTAAATGCAAGCGAGTGTTGAGCCCTAAATGAATATGAATGTGAGCTGAGACAGGGGACGGGGGGACGGGGGACGGGGGACGGGGGACGGGGTTTTCTACGTGTTTCACTGCCAACATTAAAAAGGAACAAAATGAACCGGATGATTTTGGTGGCTTCCATTACAGAAACAATTACCACCAAGAGTGGCACATATCATGTGGTTGTGCTCCCATAGTGCCGCTACCCAAGCGTGTTATAGGGGCATAACACATCACTGTTGCTTCCCACTAGATCAGGCTAACTAGGGTTACTTGAAAACCGGTTAAAGATTTAACGGAAAGACTTGTTTTGTCAGAGGGATTTTTTTTCTCTCCCGTGAAAACGTTGACATTGATGACATGCCGCGTGCCACACTACGATTCCGCTGGGTGCCTCGACAACAAACACTACTGCGGCTTAATGCTGTAGGAGTGGTTTTGTTAGTTTGTGTTCACATTTAATAAATATTACACTTTCAAATCACTGCGGGTGGGAATCAACACAGCTTTCTTTCAAATCCAATAAAGAGGATTTAATCCTCTTTATTGGTCACATACATGTAAACACACAGTGAAATCGGTTTCTCTGCATTCAACCCATCCATTTCCAAGTACCAGTTCTCACTCCGTACTTGGTCAGTTTCTTGGGACTTGAACCGGCGACCCACCGGTTCCCAAGCCAAGTCCCAACAGACTGCGTTACTACCACCTCTCTGAAAGTATTTGAAGTATAGGCCCACATTCAGATAAAAAAATGGCTTTTGTGCGTGACATTTTAAAGGAGATTACATATTTTAATACTAAAATATTTGATCTCGGAAGCTAGCTGTCTGTGACAAACATATGGCTTTTTCTTAAAAGGTAGAAGCCTTTCAATCGGACACTGCATTTACTTTATCCACAAAATACAAAACATCGGATAACGACGATGCTAAGCTGAATATCTCTCATTGTGATGAGAGTGGGATGCCAGTTTCTCTTTTCAGTAATACCTCTTCATGAAGTTATATTTTCCTAACAAGCGGTGCCCATTTGGCATGCGGCAAAGAAGACATTAACATTTCATCAATCTCATAGTCGGAAGCCAGAAGATTTTTTTTGTTATTACCAGGTAACTGGCATGAGCCCAATGTGGACTTAATGTGCAGCAACCATCCGTCACCTGCATGCGACGGATGCATTCTGTCCTCCTGGTTTCCACAATATGAAATGAGGTTGCACCCTCAGCACTCCATGCTAAACCATGCTGGCAGCTTCTACCTGACCTGCACCGCCGCTGCACTTCAGACTGGCCCAGAAGAGGCAGCTTGGTCGTTGAAACCCTCTTCAGACACAAACATCTTGCCGTTGCGTGTCCAGCAATAACTGTAGACAGGCCATGGCCCCATGATTTGAGCATTGCTTCACTCAAAATAGCCTTACCATAACACAACAACTTATAATAATTATTATAATAATAATTATTATTATAATTATTTGTATGATTACTTATAGTATAAATTCTTCTTCTTATTATTATTATTATTATTATTATAGTAGGAGGTCGCAGGAGTAGTAATAGTATCCAATGCTAATAAAGGCCAATATGATACATTTAATATGATACATTCCAGTATGTTAGTATGTTGAAGCACTGTACATATCATACATCTACATTCCAGTAGGATGGTATGTTAAAGCAGTGTACAGACAATTCTGTGGGCGGCAGTAGCTCAGTCTGTCAGGACTTTGCTTGGGAACCGGAAGGTCACCCGTTCAAGTTCCCGAAACACCTGGGCACTGCCGAGGTGCCCTTGAGCAAGGCACCAGACCCCTACACTGCTCCCGGGACGCTGTATATGAAATAGCTGCCCACTGCTCCTAATACTAGGATGGGTGATGATATGAGATAGCAGGTGAGTAATGTTTGGAAGGATTTGGACACTTTTTGGCCGATTTACTTAGCATTACCATAATTCAGTTAGTCTAAGAAAGGTCCATGTAGCCTTCTCTAAGCAATGCAATTTATTTAACAATATCCTCCATCGGGTGCTGCTGGGTTACTTTGACCACATTAGCATGTGTGGAGGTAGCCATGCAGGAGCAGTGCATTTTTTTGGCGAGGCACAGAAAACAAATTAAATGAAATGAGCAAAGCTCATTTAAAACATAAAATACGTGTGAATGGACGTTAATGAGGTTTGAAAAACAACTTAATGTGCAGCGACTGTGATGCAAACAAACAGAGCAAATTAAATTTGGTCTGCAATAAAAAATAATCTGTTCTCCAAAGTTTGGGGTTTTATCAGCTATAGCCTATATATTTTAATTGCTATAATGAACAGCCGCTTTCATAATATGCTTTCTAATGGCCCGCTGCCCTCCCAGTCATTATACTGGGCCTTTTTAACAGCCTCATTACCTGGAAGAGTTTTTAATCTTGGGGTCTTCTTAATGTGGAGATGAAAGGTGAGCCAGGTGACACACGTAGCGCTGCATACAGACGCTCTCTTTCCGCCCTCATTTCCATAGTATACTCCCTTTCCCATTTCACCGCTTGCCTTCATAAAGGAACAGCACCCCCGTGGTTGAATCTCACATCACAGTCACGTCTTCGCAACATGCATCTCTCTCGCTTATGTTCAGAGAGGAATGTGTGAGAGATCCTATTCCACCTCTAATTATAAATCTAATTACGTCGCAACTGGGCCACTGTTGTTGTCTGCCGAGTTCCATGAAATTGCAATTTCGCTCTATCTTTGAACACAGGTGTGCCCCGACTGGCCTTTGTAAATGCAAACAGAACCAGCCATTTAAAGGGCCTATGTGATTGTATGCCTGTGAAAGTGTGTGTGTGTGTGTGTGTGTGTGTGTGTGTGTGTGTGTGTGTGTGTGTGTGTGTGTGTGTGTGTGTGTGTGTGTGTGTGTGTGTGTGCATGTGTGTGTCAACGGTGCGTGTTGAAGACACATCCAGGAGGAACAAGCCCCCATGTTGTTCCCAGCAGTTTTCAAAAATATGTCATTTGCGGTTGCTGATGTCAAAAAAATATATATATAATAATCTCACGACTCATGACTTTGACTTCAATCAATTGGTGAGAAAAACAAGTGCTGCCAAACTCTGGTTTGCCATTTGCTTTCTCATCTGTGAACCCCTAGTAGATATATCTTACTGCACGCCCACATACGGGGCGAACCAGCGGGGCTGAGAACGGTGCGCTGGAGTGTGAGGAGGAACCCTGAGGTCTCTATGCAGGAGTTATGGCCTCCATCTGCTTTAATAGCCTCGCATCCAAAACCCACTCTGCAAGTTAGTGATTTTGAGGCGGGCGCATGCACGCCGTCACCTTGTCAGCATCCCCGCATGAAGCCGTTCCGTGGAAAGATGAGCTCAGGCGACGCGTCTTCCCCTCCTCACATCAACCTCCATCAGCCCTTTTCCACGGACAGGGAGAGGGATCTTGATGTTGTTTCCAGGCCCCGGTGAAGGGACTCGCAGCAACTCAGATTTTTCCATTCTAATACGCTGCGCCGCTGCTCTCGCTACATCATCCGCCGCGGCATGTATCTCACTTCCTTTACAGTTTGCCAAAACCACACTGACTGGGGTCAGGCTCTAATATCCAAGCAGAAAATGTCAGGCGGGGGTGGGGGGAGTACAAGTGATGGGGTTGAAAGGAAAAAGACTGGGAGCCTGGAGCCAAGACAAATGAAATGCAGAAGGCCCAGACAAGGAGCGTGGAGAGGACTTCCAGGGACGGATCACTCTGCATCAACATCACGTTAAAGACACAGGAGGCTGTGCGAGAGGAGGATACACATCCAAATGGGCCACAGAGGTCACGCAGTGCAACGGTGGGGGGGGGGGGGGGAGAATATTCTTTCAACCCACAACTAAGGACAGTAATGAGATCACATGAGGAGGAATACATACAGTGAATTATCTGAGGTCAGAACAGCACTATAACGGACAGCACATATTGAAATGTTGGGATAAGAACAGAGCTTAATGAGGCTCAGGCTGAACGACAGCACATAAGAAACCCACTAAGTTAGTGAGGCTCAGAGGAATAAACAGAGGCCTAAATGTAAGCCATGGAGAAAGTTTAGAGAGAAAGTTTACAGAGAAAATGTTTGCCGCCTAAAATGTACACATTAATTCCTTGTACAGTCTTGAGATATGTACAATTCTCCCTTGGCATTGTGTTACAACGACTTAGTCGCTGCGAGACATAGCGAAATCACATCTGGACAGACATACAAAATGCTATCACATTGGCCCTCGGCGGAACTAACAAAAACGACACGTTCCATGGTTTCATTATGGGGTTAAAATAGCCCTGGAGCAGAGGCTCCTCTGTGAGCTTCCCGTGCGATCACTTCTCCGAGGTCAACGTGGTGGAAGTCCAGGTGCCCCGTCGGTGGGCCGCGGTGCCGCGGGTTGGGGGATCCTGGGTAACAAGAGGTGGTGACTGGAACGTGACTTCTTAGGACTCCATTAATCACACTTTGCACGCCCTGTGGCCCACCAAGCGGTGTGACAGTGACAGGGCTGAGAATGATTAATACTTAATGCGGCGTTTAAGAGAATGATTTATGCCATCTGTTAGCGGATGACACGCGGCAGAAGTTGGCTCCACTGCTCACACTCGGAGCTCCTTGTCAACAAGGATTAGCCCGGTGATTCATAACTTTATCTAGGGGCAAGGGGTCACCTCTAAAATTAGGCTGACTTTAGGACATGGACACAGAGAGGGGTGTTGATGGGCGGGGAAGAAACACCTGGGCGGAGGTGACGGTGTTAACCTCAGCATCTCCTTAATTGGTGCTTGGACGGAAATAATTCAATGTAGTCCAGAAACACTTTTTTTTTCCTGTTACAGATTGTGGTTCCCCTTAATGATTCCTGAACCTTAAAAAGGATCACATGGTGTAACCCACCATGGGTCATGGACTCAATTCAACCCAGGGACCCCCTTGGTGGATTGAGGAACAGAGCAGGAACCCCCTATATATGGGTTTTAAATCAAATGCTGTTGCATTTTATCCCTGGCAAATAGGCCTGATAATATATTTATAATACCTTATTTTTTGTGATCAAATGTTTTTAATAAAAAAAAATTTAAAACACATAACATGACAAGACAACAAGGCCATATCCAGCAACCAATGCCCCCAGCAACCGACACAACCAAACACACAAATACACTGTATTATGATCGCACCACACTGACAATGTAGCTATCTAGGTGCTAGGGACACACGCCACAAGCCGGGACTTTGTAATGCCTTATTAACCTATTTATTTATTTATTAACCTATTTATTTATATATATATATAGCTTTCATGCTTAGTTATAAGCATAACTACTAAAATCAATATATAAGGCATAAAAATGACATTGTACATTTTTTTTATATATATTGTACGCATTATTTACATATGTTATGCAAGACTATTAAAAATGTTTACCTAGCTTCAGCAGAATATCTCAGTGAGATGACCCTGGTGAGTGGCATAAAGCTTGTCTATTCTTGGGGATGGAGATGCAGGTGGTCAGGCAGAGTATCATGTCGTTCTACGGCTGCAGTCTAGAACGGTACTTGATCTTCAAGTATGTGAGGGAGTGGTCGATACGGTGAAAGGCTCACCATTGCCGTTGCGGCCACCTGGGAGCAGGCTTTCGGGCAATATATCCAGAGTCGGATGAGAGGCATTGACTTGTACACATTATTTTGTGCGCTGTCTGCAGATAGGTCGATCAGATGATCTTCCTCCGTGGCTGTTAAGTTAAGTCCTTGGGGAGCTTGATCCTTAAATGGCAACTGTTTTAAAACATGTTTTATCACTGTGCCGTGACCTCTGTATAAAAAAGTATTTTTCATATTGGCTTCCGAGCGCATCCAAGTGCTTGACGACTGCGCACGTCGCGTCGGGTGAGAGCACCACAGAATCGGCCAACTCCTCCATTGATGGCTTGGTTACCTGGCTTTGTCTAGTAATCCTACATGGATCACTAGCTCCATCTTTTATTTGTTTTTAAAAAACCTTCAATTTTATTTTTTAACTGAATGACATGTGTATTGTGGCCCTGCATGGAATGCTTTTCAGTCTGTCTTTGTTTACCCAGACATTGTCATTAAAATTAGCGGACCAGCTCAGCATGGATTTGGCCGTTAGTTTCTCCATTAATTGCACCCTCACATCAGATACCATTTAATACATTTGCAGAGCAATCGTGTCTGACGACGGAATCGTCTTCTGTTTATTTGTTACCGAACATTGTCTTTACCGAACATTGGCACATGTCACTGGCCACTGGCAATATGAAATCTTCTGCAATTGTATATATTTTCATTTTACATTATCAAACGAGAAGAGAGACTTTTATCCTCATCGTCTGTTGAGATTTGAAGTAATTCAGAAGAGCCCAAGTGCTTTATCTTGTGGATCTGCCAATATTTTTAGCCAATGTGGGTTGGTCACAAAAGAGCTTCTGACAAGTAGTTTATTATTGCATCCTATTCAATTTGTATTCAATTTTATTCAAATTATTTCCTGGTATGTTTATAAAAAATGTACAAACTTCAGTTTTGAAAGGAATAGTGCATCATATGTTTATAGGTTAAAGTTAGTCTTAATAATATAGTTAAAATGTGGCTATTATTATAAAATCTCCCTGAAAATTGACATACAAACAATAAACAATTCTCTAGTAGGCCTACTTTTCATTTTCATAAATTTCAGCTGTACTTTTCTGCCCTATAAGTTTTCTAACCACCTGGAGCAAACATGAAACCCGGGGGGGTAAGGTGACAGCAATAATTTGTTTCTGCATTAAGTTGCAAGTTCAGAGATTCAAAGTATCAAAATGTATTACCAGAAAAGGCTGAAGTAAAATTCTGCGGACCACCAGCAGTACCGCTGGTGTAACGTGTGCCTGAGCACTAATGTTAGAGATTTGAAATTTCCATTCCAGTGTCCATTAATGCAGTGTCACCTCCACCATCTATTCCCTTGTTGTTTCTCGTTCTCAATTTTGATATTCAAACAATGTTCAAAACATCAAATCCCAAACACAAACAAATACACAGACCTATCCGCCAAGGTCTGCAGAGTTTAAAAAAATACCGTCAATCAATTTCACATTAATATCTGAGGTCTCTAATCTATACCCCAACATCATGCTGTGATTGAAATGATAATCTGTTGGGCCAATGCTTTGAAGCCGAAAGTAAACGTAAATGTAAAATGTTTGGTGTTAGTAACAACAACAAAAAACTCTACCGATCGTGGCCACTGTTTCATTATGAAGAACAAAGGAATACTTGTAACTGCAGTGTGGAGAAAGTGAGCCCTTAGGAGGTGCAATTCTCAGCCAAAGTCAAACCATGTGTCTTCTGGGAGAATGGGAATTGGGGAGATGTTTGCTAGTAGTCATGAGCACAGACTGGTGGACCCATGCAAACAACTAGCGGTGGTGAGTCAGGAGAAAAACAATAACATGAGAGAAAGAAAATGAATCCTATTAATTACAAACACTTTCAAACAAAACTTTGGAGGAACCTTCCAGAATACCATTATTCGTGGGATGAAAATATACAGGTCAGTGATTAGGATTCTATAGATCATCTGAGAAACGCTAATACCCGAGAAGATTAAAAAGGTTTTCTGTCCATTACTAAATCTCTGCCGAAATTACGAAAGGGAGAAACATCAGAAGCGTTACACGTTTGGTGATTTACAAATAGGACCATGGGATAATTCCTTCCCTTTGCATACAATAACAAGGATTTGTTGGACCAAGTGAACAGTTGTTGTTTTGAAAGGTCTGTCTTTGTATTAGGGTGCTTTGTTGAAATATATTGTTTTAACTCAATACCTTAGCTTGGTATAGCCTGTCCTGTTTTAAAACATTGACTACAACTCTATTCCTATTACATTTCTATCATATTTCTTGCCAATCTTAACTATAGTTGACCAATTTTCTAACTAAAATTACATATCAAATAGGGAATAATAAACAAGAGACAGAGAGAGAACTAGTGGAATACTAGCACCCTTCCTGGTCCACCTGACATGACACAAACAGGTGTTCAGTAAAGCCTGTCTATATGTTCATATGTGCAGCAAACAATGTTTTAAACCACTAAAGTTACAGAGTGAAATACATAGCCTGTGTCTTTACATGTCTTACCTTGCATGTTAATAGTCCCATTTGCTCAGTTTACTTTGGGCTGTCAAACCTTTGCCCCCAGCGGTCTATTTCTACAGTGTGTTTATGTATGCAGATGGATGGGGTGAGAATCATTTACATGTAAATGCACACCTATTTGACACTTGCCATTCTTTGTTGGCCTGTGTTCGTCTGTCCCTCGACTGCTCATTATCAGTGGTAATTACAGTTGTGTCTTGGGTCTAGCCGAGCAAGCAGAGCTGGGAAGGTAATTGGTGGAGCGGATCTCAGCAGAAGTGACGCACTCGCTGTTACAGAGAGAAAGTGATTCCCTCCCCCAAGGCTGACAACAAATGGACCACAATCACACACCTTGTTGACATGCAGGAAAATGTCATTTCCAGCTAAGAATATTTGAGACGTTTTTTTTAAATAGATTTAATATAAAACAGCATTCTTTATACAATTGACAAAATATAGTAAATAGACAACTATCATTGTAGGCAGACAATTACAAAGCTTTAAAGGGTACAACACTGATTCTGTCTGATGTGTAATTAACTAATAAATAACGTTATATAAAAGCTGCATCGTTAAAACAAATGATTTGTACCTCGGCCAATAATTGGACCAATCACCTACTAAAAATAGCCAAACAACACCAGTGAAGCAATTGGAACAACAGCAGATACTTTGTACAGATCAACGTGGCAGTGTTTCCAGTACACTACTCCTGAGCATGAATGAATACATTATTTCAACACAATACCTCACTAATAGGGCACTCCATGCTAAAACTGACTGAGACAACAGCAACCATATCTCAGATACATCAGAACGCTGTATGTAGCCTAAGTAATAAATTGGGTGCACTTTTATAGCATGGTATCTTCCAACATCTAATTGCCTCCGAGATGTAGTATCACGTGCCTTCCTTTGTCACCTGTGTGTCTTGGGAGTGACGGATCCACAGCTGTTATAACCACCCTCAACCCACTCTACACGCACCACTCCCTAACAACGTATAACGCAAGGTGATTATATCTGGCCCTGCAGACACTCTTGCCCAGCAAGAATCAGGTGTCCTCCTTTTATGAGTTGTGAGGAACAGGAAAAACCGAGAAAATCAGAAGTGGGACACGCATCATTAGAGACATGCGTGTATCCACGCTCAATTTAACCATTGTAATGTAGACGCAGTCTGATGAAATCATCCCAGGGACCCGGCTGCGCACCTCTCTCACTATCCAGAGACGCTCACTCACAGTTCACCCTTCTCATCACTTCATTGAAAAAAAAAAAAATAGGAAAAAGCTGAAGTGGCTCACTGCATCTCCGAGGCTCAGACAGCCAGCAACACCTCAGGAAGAAAAATCTGCCGTCACTCACCGTGCCACTTCTCTGTCTCAACTGCAACGGTGTCACCAGGATAGACACCGTAAAATAACCCCACAGCACTCTACAAGCCGAGGAGGAGGTAGGAGAGGAGGTGGTCTACAGTAGTGGGGGGAGCATCACAGGTAGATTGGAGACAAATATATGACTAATAAGCCAAAGATGAATTCAGAGGACCCCAGAACGCTCCCTATTGCGGCTCCAGGACTACAAATGTGTTATTGACACATGCCCTCTTGCTCAACCGGGCAGACGGAGAAATACTTGGCCTCTTTCCTTCAGACTGATCGGACGGATGAAAGGGAACATAAAAGACGGAAAATTACAGATCTGTTGCGGTGGGTTAAATGATTGATGACCGGGGCCTGTTTATACTTCCATGTTAATGATTGACATGGCATAATTACGACACTGGGGAGTGATGGTCTACCTTTTTGAGGCAATTATTCCTCAAAAAGTGATCACTGCGTGTACAGGATGGACAGGTTTCTAATTCCCTGTAATGGTTCTGATGACAGGGAAACAAGTGCATCAGCATTATCTGAAGTACACAACGTGCCTTTTTCAGCCGTGGCTTTGTCTCCGAAGGCCAAAACGACTCCCAAAATGACTTCCTTGTGCTGATTCTGAGCATTTAGAGTGCATGCACGCCTGGTCTTTGTGACAGCACTCGTATGGTATCAGCACAAGAAAGTCATTTGGATATTAGTAACGGACATTTCAGTGAAGCCAAGAGAGGTGGCTACGCTGGTTGGATCACCCAGACCCGCATTGCCCCATTGAACAGGGAGTGGTACACACGCCTGTCATGAAAACACTACCATACTGCCTTTGATTGGACATTGAAGTTTAAGGACAGGGCCTAGGGCCAGACAGGATTATCACGTGAGATTAATTATCCTAAACTATGTATGGCACATCACCAGCATCAATGCACGCGCGTGTGTGTGTGTGTGTGTGTGTGTGTGTGTGTGTGTGTGTGTGTGTGTGTGTGTGTGTGTGTGTGCGTTCCAAACTGTGGGAATGTCAGTTTCTATAACAACTATATTACTACAATGTATACTGTACTCGCTTTCCTTTTTTTCAATTAGTCAAAACGTATGAATAGTGTGTGTGTGTGTGTGTGTGTGTGTGTGTGTGTGTGTGTGTGTGTGTGTGTGTGTGTGTGTGTGTGTGTGTGTGTGTGTGTGTGTGTGCAACTGCGCATGTGCGTGCATGTGCGTGTGCAAGTGTGTGTGTGTGTGTGTGTGTGTGTGTGTGTGTCAGAGCTTACTTCCCTACTGTATTACCAGAAGGACCAGTGTGTGATGAATGTGTGGCTTGCTGCTGACAGAGCAGCTCCCGGGACTCTGAAGAGGGCCAGGAGCCCTGCGCTCTCCCATGAATCACAAGCAACACCACTTCCTCTCAAGAGAACCAGCCCATATATGGAGGTGCTTTCATAATTTGCATAAAGCCGCTGGTTCAGAAGATAAACACAGCGGCAGTCAAAACCATGTCGCACTCACACAGCCTTAAGATACGAATGTTTTACAAGTAAAATGATAGTTCGCGTATACTTTGTTCAGTAAGCATGAAAGTGCCATGAAATTAATTTTGGTTTTACCTGATATCTCATCTTTGCTCACCCCCTGTCCACTAACGGCTGTAGAAATTGCAGTGTCAATGCAGTATGTTATATTCAGATTCAGATTCAGATGACTTTATCCCGAGGGAAATTAAGGTGCAACAGTTGAAACAGGGGGAATAAATGCACACACAAATATACTAATACCTAAAAGCCAAAAACTAAATAACAACAAACTAAACTAAAATATAACTAAATTAACTCTATGTTGTATGATATATGTTGTATGTTATACTCTACGCGATTTGATACTATTTCATTCCTCTGTAACATCTCTCTCTAACTCGGTGTCTGATATACACAAACACAGTCTGATATACACACATAAACTCTCTCTCACACACACACACACACACACACACACACACACACACACACACACACACACACACACACACACACACACACACACACACACACACACACACACACACACACACACACACACACACACCACACACACACACACACACACACACACACACACACACACACACAACCATGTGGAGTGGAGCAGAATAAGGAGCAGCAAAGCGGTTTTGATGGGCAGTGGCGCGACTGTGGCCCGGCTATGGTCCTGGCCACTGCTGAGGCAGCAACTGGAGATAAGGACTGGAGATAAAGTGAGCAAACTATGAAGAGGCTGAAAGAGAGAATGATGGGTAAGCTAAGGTGAAGGGTCAAGGGTGAAGGGTAAGACCGAGCTGGATACAGACTGTGCGATGGACAGCACCTTTGAAAAAACCTGCAACACACACACACACACCTAAGCCCTAATTCCAGGATCGCGCACTCAGAGAATAGAGCGGCTGTTCAGGGCGACTACAAATAGAATACCCAAAAAGAACAAAGAGAGGTGGAGCAAAGACAAGGACACTAGAGAAAAAACGGCTTATTCTTCCCCCAGTTCCTGACTAGTGGAGCATGTGAGGGGCCCCCCCGAGTCACAAGTCTTTACGGATAGAACAACCTGACGACGTTCACTTCTGTTGGCTTGGAAGTGTCCACACGCTCTCTCGCTCACTTCTGCGGGACTAAAAGCGTTTCCATTTCGCCGTGGTTGGACTGTACTCTCCACTGTCTGTTTCATGGAAGATGGCCGCTCTGTGATGGTTCCTTCAGTGGATAGAGAGGTCGTATGGGGCGGGGGGATTTAGGATGATCCCATGGGCTGATGAGGGCCCTCAAAACATGTTTGAACAAAAAGTTAACTTTTAATAAAAATTATATTCATTTATTACATTTATTTTGGTGATTCAAATGATAATTCAGAAGATATTCATTGAATCACAGACACATTTTTCTTGCCAAAAAAGATACCGTCCCCCCAGTCTCTGTATTAACTATTCTAACATTATAACATGAAGATCTGTTGAGAAGTGTTCAGCTACACAGCAGCAGAAAGCAGGTCAAAAACTGCGTGGGCAGAGAAGCTCCGGTGTGAATGCAACACACACACTTTGGAGGAAATACTGGTTCAACTGACTTTCCATATGTGCCACTCCCACATGACTACCGCATAAAACCTGGACAAAACGAGCACACAAGTGCTCTTTGAGTATTGTACGGGAGTATTGTTTGGTATTTGTAGTGTGAAAAGCACCAACAACCGTTGGTGCTGCGCAATATCAAACCGCACTAAAGAGGGCGCTGCTTTTGAATGTGTCATCGGCTCAAGACGAGCGTGTCATCAGTTGAAAGACACGCCTCCAAGCGGGTGGCCCTGTTGTCATGGAGATGCAAATGCCAGTCCCTGAGGCGAGCCAAGCTAGCACATGTGTATGGCAGGGGCTAACAATAGTGCCTTCAAACGCTTTATTTGCACCACGGTGTTAAGCAAATGTATTCTGGAGCGTACCCGAAGCTCAATGTTGCATGTGCACAATTTCACATTTGCGGTCGAGGACTAATCAAATATTGGGTAGTTATTAGTACGAATGTAAGAGAGCTGAACGCCTGCAAAATGTGTTAACACTTTGAATTTTTTTAACCAAATCTGATTCATTTGGTTCCTGTGAGGTGTGGTTACAGACTGCTGCGTTGCGGTAGTGCCGGCTATCAGTAGTACACTACTTTGACTTTAAAAGGCTTTTGAGGCATTCGCCATATACTGTATCATCCATCAGACACTTTATTGTTATTTTTATCGTGTATAGTACTGCTATAGTATAGTGTTGTTTATAGTATAGTATATTGCATTGTATAGTAAAGCAAAGTACAGTGTTGTATAGTTTAGTATAGTATTGTTGGGGAGTAAGCATTTCATTGTGCTTGTTGCACATGGCAAATAAATAAATAAATAAATAAATAAAACAAACAGCGGAAAGCTTGGACAACCGGTGGCCATGTTGTGGTGGCATGTGAGAGCGAGACAGCGAGAACGAGGAGACATGGCGACGACACGACGTGACCGCCACTAAAACCTGCTCCTGCTTCGTAGGCCACAAGGCAACACATCCAATCGGTTGTTCACTACCTACCCTCGCCCCACCCCCCACCCACCCCCCTCTCTCTCCCCCCCTCTATGGCCAGACAATGGAACAAGGGCAGGTGTTTCTCCGCAACAGCAAAGCACACCAAAACAAAGGAGGAAGCACATAGCTGAGTAAACAAGTGCCGACCTGCCCCAGGAAGCCGCTCCACCCTGGTCTGCACCGGAGAGACCAAAGTACACATGGTAGCAGACGGAACATCACACACACACACACACACACACACACACACACACACACACACACACACACACACACACACACACACACACACACACACACACACACACACACACACACACACACACACACACACACACACACACACACACACACACACACACACACACACACACACACCTGGTGCTGATCTTACCACTAATGACCCGTCTGACGCCACCTGATTTAAGCCAACACCCGTGCCACACAGACTGGGATGCAATGCACATACACTGTAATTTTGTTAGAAATCATCGCTTTGCGTTTGGTAACATCGCCTTTCGTGTGTGTGTGTGTGTGTGTGTGTGTGTGTGTGTGTGTGTGTGTGTGTGTGTGTGTGTGTGTGTGTGTGTGTGTGTGTGTGTGTGTGTGTGTGTGTGTGTGTGTGTGTGTGTGTGTGTGTGTTTGTCTGTGTGTGTGTGTGTATCTGTGTGGGGGGGGGGGGGGGGGTGCGGCACCACGAGTAGAAAGAACACAACTCCTTCCTAGTCATTCATTTGACTTTATTTTAATACCTGGAGTCTTTCAGACTTAAAGTCTTGTCTCCATTGAGATGCTTTGGACTGTGGGGAGTGAGGAGTGGGGAGGGAGCTGACAGCTGGACGCTGACGGACCAGGGCTGACTCTCTGCTCCCACGTCTCCTCTTCCCTCACCTCTCCCTCACCATAATGTCTCTGCTCCTCTACACTCCCTCACCTTGACCAGGATGCCAGACCGGGAGCTGACAAGATGATGTTTGCTGCTGTTTGTGTGTGTGTGTGTGTGTGTGTGTGTGTGTGTGTGTGTGTGTGTGTGTGTGTGTGTGTGTGTGTGTGTGTGTGTGTGTGTGTGTGTGTGTGTGTGTGTGTGTGTGTGTGTGTGTGTGTGTGTGTGTGTGTGTGTGTGTGAATGTATATGTGTATGTGTATGTGCGTGTGTGCGTGCGTAGAGGGTTTTTTGGTTAGAGAAATTGGTTTTTAGATGCCAGGGACACTTAAGAGTCTACTTAGGTGCTGAATGCTGTATTACACAAGCCTGGAAATACATTTCTACACACACACACACACAAACCATGCCACACACACACACACACACACAGTCAATCACTTCCATTGCTGAATAAGAACGTGCTAGTATATTTCAACAGGTAAGTGATGACACAGACTTGGCTCCATTAGCGTCACAGAATGAGAGGCTGTTGGTAGAAGTGGCCTCCAGAGCGGAGTCCCGCGTCGACTGAGAGAGTGTTTAATCTGAGTCACGCAGAGTCAGAGACAGTAGGCTAAGGCAACTCTAATCTAACTGGCCTAAAGACACAACATCGCCGCTCACTTCTGCTCAATGAAGCCACAGAGAAGGGGAGAGAGCGCGGGACGGCGGCCTGGACAGACATGACGGAGATAAGGAGAACGACACGTTGTTCTGAGCTTAATACCGCGGAGGGACAACATATCTCGCCCAGTTCCTCCCCACCGGGTGCAAGAGAAAATATATATTAAATCTATATTTCCCCCTAAGGGAGAAGAGTAAATATAGATATCAAATCTATGTTGCTCGGTAGAATTGCTTGGTAAAGTGATAAGATAAAGCAGCAACCAGTACAACTACATATGTTAATATACAAGTATATATACTGTATATTCATATATATATATACACACTGTATATATAAATAAATCTACAAGAGGTCCTTCAGATCAATATGTTTATATATTATACATTTTAACTTTAATAAACGTCACTTTTCACTTGTTTTATTGAAAGTAGTCTCCATGCGCTTCCCGTGAAATAAAAAAGTGTGTGCGTGTGAGTAGGTGCGTGTGCATTTGTGTATTTATGTGTGTATTCTTGTGTTGAATCAGGGAGAAATGTCCCACTATTTAACAATAAAAATCAGTTATAGTGTTTCCCTCCCAACCGGTTCATTATCTCAGGTTCCCGTTGAAGATTATAGACCACAGAGATCGGCAGGTGTGTCAATTAACCCTTCCTCAACGACACGCACAGAGAAAACAGCAATTCCAGGTGAATGAATGCCACCCAGTTAGTGTAATGGAGTAAATTATCAGCACACACACACACACACACACACACACACACACACACACCTCCTTGCAAGCAACCTCAACACAAACCTCACACACCTTGCCTCTATCTTAATGACAGCCAGTGTAGGTATAGGCACACACACACACACACACAAACAATGGGCCATGAAGACAGTCCCTGAGCTGCCCTACGGCTTAGGAGGACAAGGTCAGAGAGGGAGATGGTGAATAAAGTCTGCTGTACCACACACAGAGAGAGAGAGAGAGAGAGAGAGAGAGAGAGAGAGAGAGAGAGAGAGAGAGAGAGAGAGAGAGAGAGAGAGAGAGAGAGAGAGAGAGAGAGAGAGAGAGAGAGAGAGAGAGAGAGAGAGAGAGAGAGAGAGAGAGAGACGATAGACAAACATACAGAGAGAGATCAATACAATTGGAAAAAATATATATATAAAATAATTATTTACATTAATATACTTATACTGTAACGTCCTTATCTGTGTGTATTTTTTAAGTTCATTTGACCATTTGATTGCAATGTTGCACTGCTCTGTATAAACTTCTTATTCTACCGTTTATTTTATTTAATGTACATTTTGGTTTTCGTTTCACACTTGCTTTAGCAATGTATACTTGAGTTTCCCCAGACAATACAGTCCCATTGAATTGAATTGAAGAGAGAGAAGCAGAGCAATACAGAGAAAGAGTGGGAGACATATAGACAGAGAGAGAGACAGAGAGACAGAGAGAGAGAGACAGAGACAGAGACAGAGACAGAGAGAGAGAGAGAGAGAGAGAGAGAGAGAGAGAGAGAGAGAGAGAGAGAGAGAGAGAGAGAAAAAGAGAGAGACAGACAGAAAGAGAGCGACAGACCGAGGGAGAGACAGAGAGACCGAGACAGAAAGAGAGACAGAGACGGAGAGAGACCGAAACAGAGAGAGAGAGAGACACAGAAACAGAGCAAGGGAAAGAGAGAGAGAGAGAAAGGGTTCAATAACAATGGCACCTCTTTCCCTATATATGTATCTCCACAGCCTCAAAACACCATGAGAGTACAGGATATTCATAGTTTGAAATGAGATCCAGGGTGTTTTCACACCTCCCCTCAGAGTCAAAAGTCGAGAGGAGGGATTTACTGGAAAGCATTTCTAAAAGCATTCATCTTGGAAGAGTACACGATCAGCACCTCTGCTGACACGCCGTCTCCTTCATCTCTGTTCAGGCCTTATTCCAATTTCACCCCAAAAATATATACACGCACGGATGGACTCAAGGATATTTATCTGAATGAAGTGAAAGAGAAAATGTTACTGTTGTATCTGTCCTTTTCAGGGAGAGACAGACAGACAGACAGACAGACAGACAGACGGACAGACAGACAGACAGACAGGCAGGCAGACAGGCAGACAGGCAGACAGGCAGACAGACAGGCCAATCATAGATCTGCCAGCAGAAGGATGCTGGTGTCAGGGGAACTCGGTGATAAAACCACAGTTCCATGCTCTCACTACTAAATGGACCCCCCCCCCCCCCTCTCCTAACCACGAGAGGGGACCCAAAACCACCAGACAGCAAGCAAAGCAGGCAGAGAGGCCTCATCTGGGAGGTATAAAGCAGCTAATTCGTCTGACGTAGTCAGTCTCAAAGCACCACCACCACCACCACCACCACAACCGCCTCCAACAAAATTCCACTCTAAGGTACTCCGCTTCCCTTAACCGACACAGACAGGGCTTAAAGTGTCCGGGCCGTAGCTCTGAAAGACGGAATCAGGAATTACGAAGCCAAATTGTCTGGGAAGAGATTTCCAGATTTCCTTTTTTTTTCGTTCCTCCAGCACAGCCTGCAGTGAATAGGAAGCAGTGAGCCAGACAAACACATTCCTCTCCGTCGTTCTGGCAGAGCTGCGACGGAGGTGATGGAGCCGGGGCCCTCCTGGCCCGGGAGACCCTCTGATGGGATTATCTTTAAAAAAATAATAATAATAATAAAAAAAATTTATAAAAATAAAACAGTTGCCCGCTTCCTGTCAAAAAGGTCAAAATCCGGGATGAGGTGAAGCGGTGCCACCGGACGGACAGACAGCTACAGTATTCCCTCCTGTGACCGCCCCCCCCCCCCGGGTCTTTGCACCAAAAATCGCGCTTAAGAAGAAGCGGTGACGTCGCCCCAACCTTATAACCGCCGGCCACTTATTATTCACCTCGCCACTGGTTTAATATCCTTAAAAGAGTAAAAGAAAGAAAAATGAGAAGAAGAAGAAGAAGAAGAAGAAGAAGAAGAAGAAGAAGAAGAAGAAGGAGCAACAACAAATGTCTTCCCTGGAGCAGGTGGCTAAGTGGCTCCATGGTAGGGGCTACCTCTGCATGCGGCTGGCCGATAACAGCCTGCACTAACGGGGAAAGGGGGGGGGGGGGGGGGGGAACACTGTCCTACAACCTTTTGTGTCGTGCGGAGAATCCAGGCGATCCATTTTAGGAAACAGCCAATTTGTGTCGCAGTAAAGGGCGTCCTCCAACAGACACCCCCGGGGTCCCAGACATTTAGTTCTGCCTTATAGCTCCTTCACTCCGTTAATGAGAACATTAATTACACTCTGCTAAAAAAAATCTGCAAGTGTGTGTGTGTGTATGTGTGGATATGTGTTTGACTGTGTGTGTGACTGAGAGAGAGAGAGAAAGACAGCATGTGGGTGTGCATGTGGGGGATGCAGAGAGAGAGAGCCAGATTTCACGTATGTGTTCACACACACACACACACACACACACACACACACACACACACACACACACACACACACACACACACACACACACACACACACACACACACACACACACACACACACACACACACACACACACACACACACACACACACACACACACACACACACACACACACACACACACACACACGTGGCGTACAGTGTGTCCAGCAAACTGCTAGCTAAAATACCCCGGGGGTGAACGCAGGAAACTGTGATCCAATTACTTTTAGATCAATTATGAAAATCTCTGACCAACACATTAACACACTAACAACAGCAGCTAAAGCAACAAAAAATATATAGGTATGTAGCTAAGCCGCAGCGCAAAATCCAAAAATGATGAAGGCAACCGCAACTGGGTTGTCAAATGATAGAGGTACAGTCATGTCTACTCTCATGTGTAAGCTCTATTGTTAGCCAATTGTTAGCTCTTTTGTTAGCCAACTTATTGTACTTTTACCTGAGCACTGGTTCTGCTGTTTGAGGCTCGGTAGGAAAGATATGCTCTTATGATGCTCTTATTCTGGTGGCTAGTAGTTATCTTGCCTACCCATGGCGTCACCTAAGCCATATAAACCAGTGATATTAGCCATATTAACCAGCGGTATTAGCCATATTAACAAGTGGTATTAGCCATATTAACCAGAGATATTAGCCCTATTTACCAGCGATATTAACCAGTGGTATTCGCCATATTAACCAGCGGTATTAGCCATATTAACCAGCAGTATTAACCATATAACCAGCGGTATTAGCCATATTAACCAGCAGTATTAACCATATTAACCAGTGAATTAGCCATATTAAACCACGGTATTAGCCATATTAACCAGCGGTATTAGCCATATTAACAGCAGTATTAACCATATTAACCAGTGGAATTAGCCATATTAAACCACGGTATTAGCCATATTAACCAGCGGTATTAGCCATATTAACCAGCCATATTAACCAGCAGTATTAGCCATATTAACCAGCGGTATTAGCCATATTAAACAGCGGTATTAGCCATAGGAACCAGCACTGCCCTGACACCTCCTAACCCCGTCCCCGGTGATCAGCAGTAATCCTGCTCTAAGCCCTTCCTTAATTACCCAGCAGACCGCAGACGAAAGGCCAAGACACAGACCTGCTCAGAGGTCTCACACACTGCCACGCACACTTGGTACTGTGGCACACACACACACACACACACACACACACAGACTCACACACTCTTACTTATCTGTTGGTTCCAATGACCAGAGCTGCAGAGTTGCTTTCCTATTAGCAGTGTTGTGTTTTTCCTTTGGCTGAATATGAATGTTATGCTAATTAGTTTATATTAAAATGTTAACACGGTTACAACATTAAGCAAACACACCCACCCCACATGGCTTTGATTTCTACATTCAAATTGGCCCAAGGAGCTCTGCAAATATTTACATATAATCAGGTGGCAGCAATCAGCTATATGCCTCTATCCATATGCATGCACGCACGCACGCACACACCCACACCTGCACGCAAGAGCACACACACACACACAATCAGACAATCACACACTCCCACGCATACCAGCAATTCTCATAATCCTCAGTTTGCATTTTCTTGCAATTTAGCTGTTACTCTTGCTCTGGGCGTCCGGATACATCTTCATATTTTTCTGTCTTCTTCAATCATTTTTAAAACAAACAAACACGACGCTACCTCCATACCACCACGGAGGGGCCGACGCTACCTCCATACCACCACGGAGGGGCCGACGCTACCTCCATACCACCACGGAGGGGCCGACGCTACCTCCATACCACCACGGAGGGGGCTGACATCAAAGGCCAACGCTGCGTTTCTCACACAGCTTTGGACCGAGTAGCCTGCCCCCCCCTTTAATCCCGTGATGTCTCCTGGAGGGATCACCTGCCTCTCTCTCTCTCTCTCTCTCTCTCTCTCTCTCTCTCTCTCTCTCTCTCTCTCTCTCTCTCTCTCTCTCTCTCTCTCCTCTCTCTCTCTCTCTCTCTCTCTCTCTCTCTCTCTCTCTCTCTCTCTCTCCTCTCTCTCTCTCTCTCTCTCTCTCTCTCTCTCTCTCTCTCTCTCTCTCTCTCTCTCTCTCTCTCTCTCTCTCTCTCTCTCTCTCCTCTCTCTCCTCTCTCTCTCTCCTCTCTCTCCCTCCTCTCTCTCTCTCTCTCTCTCCCCCTCCTCGTGGGTTGAACCATGCAGACTGCAATTGAGGAGACGGTGAGAGGAGATTGGTCGTCTCCCTGGGACACCATGGCAGATGAGCCAATCGATGGCCCCCTGAGGGGCCCCCCCCACCACCACCACCACCGACAGAGAGCAGTAATTCATCGCTCTGCCAAAGCCATTCCACTATCTGCACCTTGACTTATGAAACGAGGATGGGGCAGAGACAGGCGCCATGTACTCACGCTGTAAAGGCATAGCAGCAGAAGAGCAAATAGCAGACTTTACATCACACCAATTAAAAAGCGCCGTGCTGCTGACCTAAGGTAAAAGCAGTCCACTGGCGCCATCGCTCCTGATTAGCAGCTCCAGTCTAGCTGACTCCCAGTGCGTTAATACACCGGCAGTGCATTCATTCATCCATTAGTGCCAAGGCAACACTGCCCCCTTGTCATGAAGAAGGAGAAATAATGGAATACCATCGAGCGTCGTCCTAGTAGTGCGTTCCGCCGTTCCCGAGCAACAAAAGTGCCCCAGCGACCGTGTGGGGATTGTGGAGGAAGGGGGGGAGGGTTAGATAAGGAAAATGCTGCTTGCATGCACTCATTATTCAGCCCAAGACCATGTGACACACATCACACTAGGAACCAAAACAAGCTTTTTTTTTGTCCTACTGCCCCACGCTCCCTGGGCGTATCACAGTGAAGACGCTTCGATGGCACCTCACGGGGAGGGTTGGAGGGGGAGGGGGATGGGGAGGGGGATGGGGATGGGAGGGATGGGAGGGATGGGGAGGGGTGGGGGGGTGGGGGGTGGGGGGTGGGTTAAACAGCCGTCGATGGGCTGGTTCGAGGGATCAATGGTTCTCCCTTTTGTCCCAGTGTTTCCCTCCAGCACCTGCTACAAAGCCATCGGGGGCAGAGAGTTCCTGAACTCACATGACTAGCATCAGTAAAAAAGCCGTTTCCAGTTGCCGAGTCTATTGTGTAGACTGCATATTACTAGGAGGTAATCTGCAGTCTAGTGGTATTGGATCGGCTGTTACTGACCTACCCGATCAGAAGTGTACTGTCTGCTGTTACTATTGACTCACTATTGACTGATTAAAACTATTGTCAAATAACATAGTAACAATAGCTGACTATATCTTCGGTGTATGGGACATATGGGATGGTGTATGGGAGCACTAGGATCACCCGTTAAAAAAAGGTATTAAGTGAAAAGTCACCAAACCCTCCACCTCGCTGGGTTTTCGATAGGGGGAACCTAGTGACAGTGACTAGTGGCAGAGGGCGGCGGGACCGGCTCGAGTCTATAATGACTCTCGCTGTCAGGACCTGCCTTCACCTGTCTGCAGCCTTCACAGGTACACAGAGTCCCGCCTTCCCTGCGAGATGAAGACAGGGCGCTCTCATTTCATACAGAAGTAAATTGGAGGTTACGGGAGGGTAAGAGTGTTTTCCAGGTAAAAGGGATGCAAGTGATCAATCACCACTAAAATTATACCGTTTGGAAACACATAGTTGCGGGCCACTGAAGGTCCCCTTACAGCTCCGTTCCTTGTCGTTCTGGTCGCTTTGGAGGGAAGATGGGCGAGGCGTTGGTGAGATGAGTGTTTGGAGTGGATAGTGTAGAGTTCTCTTCTAGGGTCTAACAGAGGATAGTTCTTTGCCTAAAGGGGCCCAGTCGGTCAGACAGGAAATACAGCTTTGTTTGAGATGGGATGCTTCACTGCACAAAACCAACACGCACCTGCATCCATTACGCAGCCTGCGGGAGGAGAATAAATCCTCACAGACTGTTTGGACTTTCTGTGAAACGCGAGGAGGGGGGCGGTTCACATTCCGTCCAACAGATATCTCGCACGACAAGTCTGAACTTGTCTTGGCCAAACACTGGTTCTGGACACCGCTATACACGCAGGGCCATAGGAGCTCACATGCAGCGGGTACTCCGGTGAAGATACCAAGGTGAAAAAAAAGAAACACCAACGACGCCGACGGCTAAAAATAAAGCTCACAGCAGAGCCTCTCTCCTCTGGGTAGGGCCTGGGAGCAGCCCTTACTGCATCAGGCTTGCAGACCCAGTTTCTGCATATTGAAGCTCGCTACCTCAGGGAGGAAAACAAAGCAGCGGTACCGGGTCTGGAACTCAGAGCCACAGCGTTTCCCCGTGTTCTCTCTCGCTTGCTACACCATCCAAGCGCGGCGGCCGTTTCTGCCAAACACAGTAGACATATTGTGGAGTCGCAGGGAACGTGCTCTCCGTGTTAACTGGTACTAGTTCAGGTATTAAAGTACACGTTTAATAATGGTACGGTGTTTAGAATGCTCCTTTCAAATACTTTCACAGCACTATTACGTAGGCAGATGACTTTTATAATATTTATAAAACTGTATATGGTAATGAGCATGGCTAACTTGTTCTTTGATGTTGGAGAGGATTTTCAGAGGCATCTGTGCTTTACCCGGTACAATATTGGAAACATTCCACCTGTGTGAAACAGCAGCTAGTCCTCTTTAAAGCAATGCCCGTGCAGCCCGGATGTTGAATTCCCACCGCCACATCCAAAGCCCGGGGTCACACCAGCCGCCACTTTGATGAATCTAAGTGAAGTGGACTTGCCCGAGCTTCAAAGAATGATGTTACATTATTATCACCTGGGTGGGACAGCTGAGAGCATGGCTCTGTGGCACAAGTAAGGAGAGGGAAAGGCCAGGCAGCCTACAAGCCATCCTGAGGACCGTGTCTGGCCAACCAAAGAACTCAGGGGCCCAAGGCCCCAGGGACAGAACAGAAGCACGGTTGGCGACCGTTTCAGCGGCCTTATCATCGAACAGTATAAGACCCACCTCCTACCCACCTGACTGCTGCTTACTTACTTCACAGTGCATACTGACACCCACACACACACACACACACACACACACAAAGACACATTTTAATATCTTTGTACAATCTGGTGAGAGCATTGGCGGCATATGGCAGAGCATGAGAAGCAGCACTATGAAATGAAAAAGCTTCTATGCAAAAATTGAATGCTAATGAATTGCAATAAGAGAGTTCATTTACATTTAATAACTAACATGGTCAAGGACGATACAGCAGAATAACAACAACCACAACAGAAATAACAGGCTCCCGGTCTACATATGAGTGAAATGGAAAAACAGAACACGCAGGCATTGAGTCTAATTGAATACTATACACGGTGAGTATTCCGATTAGTTCTGCCAACGATCTTCAACAACAACTGAAAACATGTGCATAGGTCAAGTGGGTTGCCACAGTCATTTCTACGTCTCCCTGGCTAATGTTGCATGCTCACTTAGCTCTTTTCTAAAGGACCAAAATTGGTTTTGTTTTGTGGCTCTCCACTTGTGGGTCCTACGGACTGGTGGTGATTCCTGACCTTAATAATGCTCTTACAATGAAACAGACCTTGCCGGGTAATAAGTGTCAGGTGTAATTATACTGCCTCACTTTCTCTTAGAGTGGGTCCTTTCAAGGGCTTTGTGGTTGCTTCCTGAATTTTGCCACGGCTCTCTGCCGTGACAGAACAGAGGCTAAGAGAGCCAGGGAGAGGCTGAGAGTACAGGAGAAAGAGAGGTCTGGTTTGAGCTGCGGAGGAGACACACACAGCAGACGTGATGCTGTAGGCATGGCTTTGTACTCAGGAGACCTCCAGGGGCACTCCGGCTCAGCCTCACAAACATGCTTACCACCCAGAGCTTGACCTTTCTGCAGCGCAAACAGAGGAGTCAAGAGGACTCAGATATCCTTGGCCCGCTACCTCGCACAGCCAATTACAACCAAGAGGAAGGAGAAGAAGGAAAGGGAGGAAGAGAAGTATGAAGAATGACCCTAGCTTGAATAAAACATGTCCAACTTCTTATATATTAAAACACAAACGCCTGTCGACATAAGTAAACAGATAAATGAAAAGGACAAATCTCATAAGCTTCAACAAATGAAACTATAGTTTGAGACGTGCTAGCCAATTGGCTCGGCCTGAGCTCACAGTGAAAGGGCATACAAACCAAGGGCCCTGGCAGAAGGGCCAGTCACTGAACACACAGATGGATACGTTTCATTTTCCAGGTCGGCGAGAGGAGTGAGCCAGTCGGGAACTGGCTTTCCTCCACATCACCCGGCGCGGCTATAGATCAAAGCGAGGGAGGTCAGCAAACAGGCTGCAGTGTGACCACTCTTCACCTACTGCTGGAGGCAAAATAGACACCACCCATGGGCTGGCAAAGTCCAGCTGCAGTCTCTGCTAGACCAAAAAAATTGAACAAAAACCAACGGCATCTGGCGGTCTACACGACGGATCCATCTCCCCTTCTTTCACACCCTCTCCATCCCCATCTCCCTTTCTTTCTTTTTTTGCCACTTCCTGCTCTGTCCTTTTTTTTGGATGGATTTCTGTAATACCGCCCAAACTCCCACTAAGATGGAAACCAGCCATTTCTTCAGGAGAACACGTAGGACCCATTCAGCCCGCCTCTCACTCTACCCACAGTAGTGGCCTCGTGGCCTGGCTTCAGCACCGAATCCGCAGCACATTATCATCCATAAACAACTTAAACATTTTGGTTTGTTACCAAGTACCTAATTTATTAATTGCATTTATAGCCTTTTTAGGAGTGTGTGGATGACATCTCATCCACTACCAGCATGTAGCACCCACCTGGAAGCCAATATGCGCCAGAAAGCTCCCGACACACTGCCTCTCGCGGGAGTTACGAGTACCCACTTACAGGTCCTCCGACACCTCTACCAGCATCAACTGGTCTCCCATCCAAGGAAGGACCAGGCCCAGCCTTGCTTAGCTTCCAGAGAAACCAGCTGTGCTAGGCAGGTAGCCATGGTGCTGGCTCTGTTGCTGGCTCTGTGCTGGCTCTAGTTGTACTAGAAATCTGCATCCAGCTCACTGATAACTCATTTAAACTAATCTGTTCATGCTAAGAGAACAAGAATACATTCAAACAGGGCACATTATAATCATGGCATTAATATCATGCTGTACAAACACAGCATACATTTTATAAACATTACATATCCACCTTTACGTCCTTGAGGACTTCCTAGCTTCCTTCCCTTCCATTCTTTCCAGCATTCTTAAAAAGGTAAGATACATCGATGGAAAGAACAACAGGGTGCCTCAACATGGGCTGAAACTGGAAAATTACATTTGTGATGCGACACAATTGGCCCAGATTAGGCCAGCGCAGTCCATGGAGTTCCACAGTAACAATGAGAACAAACGGAGAGCGAAAATCCCTGCCAATCCCATCGGAAAGCACAGAGGTGTACGAGGTATCAGACTTGGATTCACATCATTAAAATCAGGAAAGAGTTGCCAGAATCCCTCCTAGCTGACAGAGATGGATACAAGATTGGTTTCCATGAACCAGGTTCAGTTCAAAGTCGAACAGACAAAACCCTTTCATTATCCTCATAGACGGGGCTGACGGTACAAAAGACGCTCGATATGGAAATGACGAATTTTTCAATTTGACTGGCAGAAGGGCCCAGAGTTGTGTGAAAAGTCTAGATTGAGTTGAGTCCTGTCTGTTGCTGTTCTTGCCAAGGTGAAGACACCTTCTTAACACAATGAAAGAAAAGCTGAATTATGGAAGGAGAGCTGGAGCTGGAGCTGAAGTGGCCCTTTCTTTATGATCCATCCGACACACAACGTGTGGGGGGATGTGATGGGGTATGGGGTTACGGGGTTTGTTGGAGGGTACAGGTGTGTGTGTGTGGGGGGCGGGGGGGGGGGGGGGGAGTACGGATGTGTTGGGGGTACTGGTGTGTGGGGGGGGGGGGGGGTACGAGTGTGTTGGAGGGTACAGGTGTGTGTGTGTGGGGGGTACGAGTGTGTTGGAGGGTACTGGTGTGTGTGTGTGTGTGTGTGTGTGTGTGTGGGGGGGGGGGTACGGGTGCATTGGAGGGTACTGGTGTTTGGGGGGTACGTGTATGGGGGGGGTATGGTTGCATTGGAGGGTACTGGTGTTTGGGGGGTACGGTGTGTGGGGGGGGTATGGTTGCATTGGAGGGTACTGGTGTTTGGGGGGTACGTGTATGGGGGGGTATGGTTGCATTGGAGGGTACTGGTGTTTTGGGGGTACGTGTGTGGGGGGGTATAGGGGTAATTGGTGTTTTGGAGGGTACTGGTGTGTGGGGGGGGTATGGGGGGGGTACGAGTGTGTTGGAGGGTACTGGTGTTTGGGGGGTACGTGTGTGGGGGGGTATGGGGGGGGGTACGAGTGTGTTGGAGGGTACTGGTGTGTGGGGGGGGGTACGAGTGTGTTGGAGGGTACTGGTGTGTGGGGGGTATGGGGGTAATGGGTGTGTTGGAGGGTACAGGTGTGTGTGTGTGTGTGGGGGGCGGGGGGGGGTACGAGTGTGTTGGAGGGTACAGGTGTGTGTGTGTGGGGGGTACGAGTGTGTTGGAGGGTACTGGTGTGTGTGTGTGTGTGGGGGGGGGGTACGGGTGCATTGGAGGGTACTGGTGTTTGGGAGGTACGTGTGTGGGGGGGGGGGGGGGGGGGGGTACGAGTGTGTTGGAGGGTACTGGTGTGTGGGGTGGGTATGGGGGTAATGGGTGTGTTGGAGGGTACTGGTGTGTGTGGGGGGGGGTACGGATGTGTTGGGGGGGGCGGTACGAGTGTGTTGGAGGGTACTGGTGGGTGTGTGTGTGGGGGGGGGGGGGG
Organism: Muraenolepis orangiensis; assembly: GCA_027704905.1. Classification (NCBI taxonomy): domain Eukaryota; kingdom Metazoa; phylum Chordata; class Actinopteri; order Gadiformes; family Muraenolepididae; genus Muraenolepis; species Muraenolepis orangiensis. The sequence goes on from CM051008.1 coordinate 25,505,570, forward strand.
GGGGGGAAACGGGTGTGTTGGAGGGTACGGGCGTAGGGTAGGTTATGGGGTAAGGTGTGTTGGGGGGGGGGGGGGGGAGATTTGCGTGTTGGGCCTCAATTCAACACCAACAAAAATAAACGATCCACCCCCCCCCGCGACAGAGCTATGATTGGCTAATGGGAGGGTAATGGCCCAGATGGTGGGGCCCGTCGTCAGCAACCCTTAACTACTAAACAACCAACAGCATGTACTTTTTTTTTTCTCTTTCTTTCTTCGGGTTGACATTATCTCACTGATCCTTGTTGAAGAGCTGCCGTTCCATTGAGCACTTTTAATGAACTCAGTGATGAGAGCCGTCTCGTGTCTCACACAGTCCCCCATTCCTTTTAATGATCCGCTCCACTCGTCTCCCTGAGAACACACACACACACACCTGGTGCTATCTATCTGCTTGCCTTCATCTGCGACGCTGCATCGCCAGACGTGTAGGACACTGGTCACAGCACGACGTCTCGCAGCGCTACCACAGGGAACTCTGAGAACCCGCTTTGAATAATACAGGCTTAGTTATAAGTCAAATAAGTGCTTTTGGAGGTCTTTTGTGCCTGTATGAAATGTCTAAGTTAAAGCCCTGCGTTGTCATGAGAACTCGCGCTTGGAATATAAAGGCCACATCTTGTACCTGGTAGCATGCCGACAGACTAAAACATTTTACTCAGATATTATATATATATCTGAGTGTGTGTGTGAGAGAGAGAGAGAGAGAGAGAGAGAGAGAGAGAGAGAGAGAGAGAGAGAGAGAGAGAGAGAGAGAGAGAGAGAGAGAGAGAGATCAATAGAAAAGGCTATAGAGAAATATACAAATTCGATTTTAAAATAATTAAATTAAACCAGCTGAAACAGCTTTCATATTTTCATTGGTAAAATGGATCCACGTAATTAGTCATTTTGATTTTTAATTGAGAAATGTTCTCATGGATATCCTTAAATTACAATAATTAAGATACAATGTAAACATTAATCAATAACCTTGGACTAAAATAAACAAGATCAACTGAAAATATTTCGGCATTAAATCACCACGTAGCAGTATGGGAATTATCATTATCACACACACACACACACACACACACACACACACACACACACACACACACACACACACACACACACACACACACACACACACACACACACACACACACACACACACACACACACACACACACACACACACACACACACACTTTGATATTCGGTAGATAACACTCTTTAAATAATAAATCCAAATGATAAATTATATAATTATAAATAACAAAAATTGTGTTACAAAAAAAAGGTCGAAATCCAACAATTATAGAATGACACTTTTTTACGCGCTTTTAAAAAGTGCGTAAGTTCCCCCCGCCTGTCCGTGTGGAGGTGAGGTACCAACGGAAGACAACGCGGTGGATTCCGCTGGGAGGAGTGAGGGGAGTGTGCGCTTTTTAAGCCATAACGTTCCCAAAGTGGAGACCAGAAGTGTGTCCAGCCTCATTTCGTCGATAATACAAAGTTAAAGCAACGCTTGAACTGAGGTTACAGTTGCTGCAGTTGAGGGATGCGCCGTACGGACAACTGCGTTTTTTACTATTCCTTGTGATATTATGCAGGGACCTTGGACCCAGGACCTTGTAAGACTCGTAGCGACAGAAAGTTGGTATCCCGGTGAGAAGTGCTTCCTCGTTCCTCGTTGACCGTTGGTCATTTCACCAGCTTCAAAACTTGGTCGAGTTTGAGATCAAGGGAAATGAATCTTACCTGTTGGCCCCTCGATGCCATCAGCGTAGATCTGAACAGTCAAAATCAGCAAAAACGCGCAAGTGTTCATTGTGCAGTTTTAGTCCATTTCCTACGTGCACAATAATTCATTTCAGTGACTCCTTAAGGTCCGACCACGTGGAAAAATGTAACGTGAAGCACATCTATCATCTATCACAGACTTCTTGGTGTGAGGAGTTGAGAGACACTGAACCAAACGGGGCAGTGCTAGTCCTGCTAACTGACGTCAGGGTAAACACTTCGGTACTTTTCTCCCTCTACGCTCCGCAGAAGAAACGACGGGAGATTGGCGCCCCCAAGTGGCGACTTCTAGTAACAGACTTGTTTTAGACCCACCAGTGTCATCAATGACATTGCTAGGGACCGTTTTCAAATATCAAGAGGGTGAAATATGTCATGAATTATCTATATATAGATATATATCTATATCTATATCTATATCTATATATAATCCATAGAGATAGGTATATATCTATATATATATAGATATATATATATATATATATATCTATATATAGATATATATAGATATATATATATATATATATATATATATATATAAAACTGCATATCCCTGCTCACTACCTGCTGTATTATTATATTTATATATATATATATTATATATATTTATCCTGTTTTTCATAATTGCATACCTCTGCATAACTACCTGTTAAATACTTGTATACTTACCTGTATATATACATAACTAATATTATGCACATATCTCACACATACTCTATACGTAACCTTATAACTGTTTTTATACCTAGTAGACTGTCTTTTAGCCACTGTAAACGATATATTACCATGCACTTTACTGCAATCTGGTTAGATGCCAAATTATTTTCGCTGTACCGTACTTGTGCTCTGCAATGACAATACATTTGAATCTAATATATATATATATATATATATATTATATGGCCTGATTCTCTATGTTAAACAGTGTCAGGGTTGTTTGAGTTGCCCACCAGATAGATCCAGTCCACACTAAATTATCCTACGAGTTTGTAGGTATACTACAAGCAACTACAAACGTATGCTTTGTACAACATTTCTAACACATCACTAAATAGTTATTGATAGTGCGAGGTGACCTTTCTGTCACTTTTAATGCACTGTAGAGTTAGGTGTGAATTATACATATCCATTACTGGCTTAAAGTCCGGAAATCCAGAGAGTTTATGAGCCAGCTACGCTCAGGCCTACTTGAACTAATCCTATTTGCATAATAGCATTGGCCTTTCTGACCTGTGGCTCCATCCATTCTAATGTTCACAACACACTAAATATCTCAGGAAATTCAGGAGGAGCTCAAACTAAAACTCAAATATAATATCTTCAAACACAAAATATGTATAATGACAAATTAGTACATTCAATAATTGCACCACCTAAACCATCTTTGGACCATGTTTTGTTTGAACTTTGACTTCGTCCCCATTTGACATCCCATCTGTTTTATTCAGTGGTACATTCAGTCCCTCAGCAGCCCACCAGAGAGAGAGAGAGAGAGAGAGAGAGAGAGAGAGAGAGAGAGAGAGAGAGAGAGAGAGAGAGAGAGAGAGAGAGAGAGAGAGAGAGAGAGAGAGAGAGAGAGAGAGAGAGAGAGAGAGGAGAGAGAGAGAGAGAGAGAGAGAGAGAGAGAGAGAGAGAGAGAGAGAGAGGAGAGAGAGAGAGAGAGAGGAGAGAGAGAGAGAGAGAGAGAGAGAGAGAGAGAGAGATAAACATATCGTTGAAACCGGTTTGGTTGACAGAATTAGCGATGGCTCCTGCGCTGCGCAATTGGATCGGGGGACGGCGTTACGCCCGGTGTTCATATTTCATGTTGTGCTCCCGTGTGAGCGGTGGATGTTAACAGATTGCGTTGAGAGATGAACGACGCACCGCCTCGCAAATGACTTCATTTAAACCAATGAGGGAAACACATGTCACACTAACGCGTGTAAATCGCACCCCCGTGATCCATGGCGGACACGTTCCGTCCTAATATCCCGGGCACATGTTGTTCTAAATTGATTTCGAGATTGAAGTGTAACGTGATCCAAGCCGACTAAATAAGATAATAACCTCATTTGCCGTAGAGGAGGCTTACGTATTCATTAATGATTGTTCAAATCTCAGGAAAGGAATGGTAAAAAGGATAGGATCCCAGATATAGTATGGCCTATAGGCACTGATAGGCAAAGCAGTCAGGTAGGACAGAAGCCAGTTTCATCTGTATGCTTATGGTGAAAACGAAGTTTAAACAGACAGTGGCAGATAGATGGAGCATATATCTTGGAACCCCCCCCCCCCCCCCCCCCCCCCCCCCCCAAAAAAAAAAGTATACCATTTACCATTTCCAAGTTTATTTCATGTTTCATCCAACAATGTATTTCCTTCAGAGCAAGTGGTCATGTATTAATACAATTGAACAAGGTAACAGTACAGATTTTCTCTACAAAGGTTTAAAAGTAAAGACAAGGTATCATGTGCTTAAAGTAAATGACTGTAAAAGTTTTCCTGATTCAACAACCTGTCATCGTCTTAGAGGACTGTGTCTGCTGATTGTAAACCTATAATGTGTAATCGATTTTTTTTACCTGAATCAAAAATACGATTTCCAAAATTATCAAAGATACGACGGTTTCCTCTGGACATTACATAGGCCTACATTTGGACCAAATGTAAATAGTATAAATAAAGAGATAATATTACTATTGGGGAAAGACATATTCAAAATATTACATTACTTACACATATATCTGCATATGGAGGTTATTACTCAGGTTCATATCTTTAATGAAGCATAAACACATATATATCTATGTATATAGATATATATATATATATATATATATATATATATATATATATATATATAATAAACACCTATAAAGACCTACATTTAAAATAAATATATAAAAATACAATTATTGCAGTGCTATCTTCAATGTGTAATAATGCAGCAGAAACTTGAATCTAGACTTCTGGTGATCTATTTCCTGACCATCACCTTTGTGACTTTCGTTCAATAAAAGATGTATTAAAACGAAATTCCACTCTGAAACAAACCATCTATTCTGCCAGTCTGTTTTAAGAGACAACCCTGAGCAGCAGAATATGGTATCTCGTTCAGGTGCAACAGGCGCATACCCCCCCCCCCCCCCCTGTCATCGCTGGCTTTTCTGTTTCTTTGACGCCCATTTCCCTGCCCCTACCTCCTCTCTCCTGGAGTCGCGGATGCCGTCTTTCCCCATCCCCGTGGCCCCCCCCGATTCTCTCCACTTCCTGTCCTCGGCGGTCTGCTTGGCTGCAGCAGAGCCCCCCGCCTCTCCCTGCCGTTGTGCTCCCCCCCGGCGTGGCCATCTGTCCCTCCGCCCACTCCCTGGCTCCTCCTCCTCCGTGTATGACGCCGGCAGTGTGGTGCAGGGGTGCGGTGGGCCAGAGCAGGGGCTGGCGGCGGCGCTTCTGCGTCCCGGAGTGACTGGACGCGGTGGTGGGTCTGAGCCCGGCGGTGGTTCTTCCTCTGGTCGCCCGTCTTAATGTCAGCGACTAAAACAACAGAAACATACAGAGTTAGAAGGCTATGATGTGCAAAACCGGCCCGTTGCTAAAAACAGGGACACCTCTGCCTTTTAACTGTTTCAAATCGACGTGCTACGAATGAACCAAATTAGGGTAAAATAAAACTATCAAGCACATGTTTCCCTGACAACGCAAATACTAAATGCTCGAAAAACGGGACACCCTGTTGTTGTTTATCCTTAACCTTTTTGTCACTTCCTTTGGATATGAAGTGATGTGATATGTGAATCAAAACCATATTGAATCCATATAACACAACGCCTCACCAGAGAGTGGGTGGCGAGTCAGGTTGTCCTCTGGGTGGCTGCGTCTCTGGTCCAGGTGGTCTGTCTCTGCCTGTCTCTGGTCCAGGTGGTCTGTCTCTGCCTGTCTCTGGTCCAGGTGGTCTGTCTCTGCCTGTCTCTGGTCCAGGTGGTCTGGCCCTGAGTGTCTCTCGCCCAGCCTCTGATGGTCTGTCTCTGCGTGTCTCTGGCCCAGCGTCTGGTGGTCTGTCTCCGTGTGGCTCTGGTCCAGAGCTTTCTCCACAGAGTCTAGCAGCCCAAGCATCTCACACAGGGAGTGGAGCATCGTGGCATCTGATGAAAGTCAATAAAAATTGCGGCTTGCTCACACTTCGTTCCAAAACTTTTACCACCAGTAACGGGTAGGAACATTTTCCAAGAAAGACACCATCTCACAACATGGTCCAACTTCAGTACATGCAAAGCAGATGCAAAGCAGGTTGATATGAAAATAGCACTTATAAAACTATATTATATGAATCCTTATATACTATAGTTGTAATATTCTACTGGAGTTTATTTTATTTTTTATAGCAAAGCTCACCTCTGACCTGTAGATTAGCTTCTCTCATACGGAGGTCCAGGCCTGTGAGAGCAGCCTCCAGCTGGGTCTGGATACTGGACAGGACCTCTCCCATCAGCCCACTATCTGCCACCGCCTTCCAGAGGCTCAACACTACATCTAGCAAAAATAATGATAAGCTAAATCTGTGTTAAACCGTGATTGTGTGTGTGTGTGTGTGTGTACACCTGTTGGGCCTGCATGCCTGTGTGTTCATATTAATACACATAATAATAATAAATATTAATTATACTTATATTTTTAAGTATTATTACCTTAGAAAATTATACTTTGAGATTATTATTATTATATACTTTATTTAAACTTGATAACATGAAAGACAGACCAAGAACATAACCAAGAACGTCTCACTGTCGTCTTCACTGTGTCAACACACAGTGAAGACATTGTGGAGAGATACAACGAAAAAACTGACCAGGTGCATGAGGCCTCTTCCTTCGGTTGATCAGTCCATTGGGGGGACTCCGAGTCACAGGGGGAGGCAGACCGGAGCTTAACTCAGACGCTGTGGTGAACTTCTGCTCCAGGGCCCGGTCTCCACCATTAAGGGTCTCTCCTGTCACGGGAAGAGGGACAACAAGTGACCACTCTCTCCAAACTTCTCTCTCTTAACGTCTATTCTGGCTGATGGCTACAGGATAGGACAACCTAAGATCTGTAGAGTAGGCTGCAGCAGCACAGTGGTCTCAGAGGGAACCAGGGAGGGGTATCAGAGGGAAGCAGGCAGTGGTCATCAAAGACAGCTGAATTGTTTTTTTTAGCTCGGCCCCGATTTTTGCTGCCGTAGCATTTATATCAGCAACATTTCAGAAAAAAACTATTCAAGAATTTTGGCCTGGGCTTCACACAAAGAGTGTGTTTCCCGGAGTGTGTGACAGACAAACATGACTAGAGGCACTATGTCACTGGTGAAGTGAGAAGGAAGGAGGACCTTGCAGAAGCACCAGCTGTCCTCCCAGACCCTCTGGGACCACGGCGGAGGGGCTGGCCGGGGCGTCCTGGAGCCGCTTGACCAGCACATCTGACTTAGTGCTGCGGCACGTGTTGGTGCACACGGTGTCGTGCTGGTGAAAATCGATCTGGCCAGAATCCATCATTTTCCTGCAAGGACATACAAGTCATACTGTATGTCAAATTGTATATATATTATTATTATTATCAATACTATTATTATTATTATTATTGTTGTTATTATTATTGTTATTGTTATTATTATTATATCACAGTGAAAATCAAAATGTGTTTATTGTCATCACAAGTATAACAGAATTGTGTAACAATCGCCACGGTGCACTTATACATAATATCAATTGAAAATATAAATTATTTAAAAACTAAACCGTCAAATATGAGTACGAATATATAGACAAATTGCAGTGGCCATATGTACACTAAGTGCAAATTCAAAATATATACATAACATATATACTGTATATACAAAAGGTGCGGTGGGATGTTAACATGTAACTAATGACTGTAGTATTGATGTAATACAGGACTGTCTTGGATTGTTCAATATAATAGCAAATAGTAGTACGTATTAGAAGTAGTCTGAATAGTATATGTCATCCACCATTCACCAATCAACCTGGAGAGAATCATTAAGCAAGTACGGTGAAGCAAGCGAGTGGATATATTGACTCACGGAAGACAGAGCAAACAAGTGCAAACATGAAGAAGGGAGAAACGCGTCACTTGGCAGTTTGTTCTGCTGTCATTAGATCCTATACCACAATAATGTCACTCCCACACTAGCGCAGGAATTTACTGGCAAACTCTCACCCAGACAGAGCCCGAGAGCCACAACCAATCAAATCACTGAGATAGGGTCACGTGATGATATTTATTTACCCTGGATAGAAATTCATAACATAGTGCACCAAGCCCGTAGCACATTCATATTAGGAGGTTAAAGTCTCCCTGAGCAGGAAGGTGAAGTAGGGTGTTCCACTGCAGCTGACAGGTTCTGGGTTCGATGCCCAGTGTCCGTAGCCTACCAGTAGGAAGTCACTTTTGAGAAAAATACTGACTAAAGCAAATAACTAAAAAGCAGGACAAGGGAAAGAAAGAAGTTGTGAACATAGTTTAGCGGGTTATACTTCAACATAACAATCTAAATAGCAGTAAACGGTTGATAAAGCAGGCTATACCTCAACATAACACCGCCCAACCTGATGGCCCTCTTCCAATCCTTGAGGGTGGCCTTCCCCGCCAGGTGGACAAACTGCTTAGGGCTGATGAGCTGCTCGTGGAACTGGAAGGAAGACCACACAGAGAGAGCCGTGTCTCATCTTTCACTCACACAACAAAAAGAGGGGAAAATATAAAGAAAACCATTGTCAGTTTAGAAGGGTCAAACGAGGCCTACCTTGACACACCGGACGTTGATTCCAGGACATACAAACTTCTTGAAGAGCAGGACTGCCTTGCTGTCTCCACAGGTGATGGGGTAGCCATATTCTATTTCCTCTCCCTGGGCTCCACTGTCATCAGATCCTAAAATTAAAGCAACAATACATCCTTAGTTATGTTACAAGACAATGCACAATCAACAGATATGTTGCATATAATTCATTGGGTCACACACCAATGTCACATATGTGAAAGAGTTATTAGAGGACCATGGGTGATGGCTTACCGTGGTGCGCCTCTATTGCCAAGACTGTGGTGCTCATGTCATCATTTACCCTGTAGAGGGCGACAGAATCCTTCATGCTGCACCTCAAAGCCATATAAAGGCCTACGTTTAAAGCTTAGTATAATTTAGCTAGGGGTGTTTTCTGATGCATTGGGCATACAAACAAATTTGTCAAACTTGTGCGAGTAATTAGCAATCACACTCAGCAGTGCAGGGAGACAATGGCGATATCAATGTTACAAAGCGATTAAAACCGACAGCTCAACTGACGGAAATCAATAATGTCTTCATTACCCGTGGAGGACGGGATGCAGGTGCAGAATAACTCGTGTTTTATGGCTGTCTTCCTCCAATCCTCCTCCTCCTCCTCCCACCTCCTCCTCCTCCTCCTCATCCTCCTCCTCCTCCACCTCAGTGTCCTCCTCCTTCACCACCATTACTTCCCCTGGAGGCAGCAGGGTGACCTCCGCTCCATCCATCCTGCTTATATAATGCTGCAGGCCATCGTGTGCATTAGCAGGAGCGTGCACGCATGGCTGTGACCCCGAGGATGACGGAGACCCGATAGAACAGGACCCAACATGCAACTAGGAATCTAAAGTCCGTTAACAGTGCCACGACTCCATAGGCAGTGTTGAGGAAATGATATGCAGTAGACTGGAAGATAAAAGTAAAAACTGATTTATATAATATAGTATTATCCAATTATTTCTCTTAACCATATAACATAGTTTGAAGACTGAATAGTTGTTAGGTGTTAACGTTTAAAACAATACTACAACTACATATTAATATAAAACATGAAATATCATGAAATAATGAGATTCAGAAGTTTATAATAATTGGATGATTTAAATGCATTAAAATACATGGACTATTAGAATAGTCACTTAAGTGACTAAAATAATGACATTCCCCACAACTAGTTTGTTAAAACAAGGGGATCCATAGCAATAGGAAACAACTTATAGAATAGATAGAAAATAACTACAAGAACACAATTATCAGAACAACATAGAGTATAATTGAAAATAACAGAATATAATAGAAAGGCACAGACTAGAACAGAACAGAACAACATAGAATATAATATAATACAAAATAACAGAATATAATATAATTGAAATGACGATTACAGAACAGAACAGAGCAACAGTACAGAATAGAATAGAATACCAAATAACAAAATAGAATACAATAGAACAGAACAGACATAGAATAGAATATAATACAAAATAACAGAATATTATAGAAAAGGACAGACTAGAACACAGCAGAATATAATATAATATAATATAATATAATAAATAATATAATAGAAAATACATATATTCGACAATACTCGTTTGAAATGAAGTGAAGTAACGGTATTGCTATTAGACCACCGACTCCAACGGATAGTGTCGCGTGACTTCTAACCCTCACGCTGACGTCTGCCGGCTCAGCGCGGCACGCGCACACTCTTTCCAACAACACTCACATTCACATACACACTCACACACAACACGTCTCAACCGTCTATTTTAGCAGAGACAGAAATCTTTGTATATAAGATCAAAACATTTACACAAAACTACAAAAACGACATAACTACAACATCGAGAGTTGACCTACCGTATTCACGACGTGACGGGGAGAGGGGGGGGGGTTGGAATATAGCACATCCGTCGCGTGTAGAGAACTAGGAGAGCGTGCGCCCGCGCTGCCTGCCTCCCGACGCTTCCTGCACTGAAGGCGGCATTTGCCTGAGAAGCATCTGTCACGAGGAGCGGTCCGCTTCGCACGCGATGCGCAAATCGGTCGAACTGCTGTTGGTGTGTGAGCGCGTCGCTGTCCTCGAGCGGGCCGTGCGACAGAGCTCGCGACACGTGCTGAAAGTTAACACGAATGGGGGCGTTTGGTATAAAGACAAAGATTTGCTTTTCCATTTATTGTTTTGCTTTCCATCATTACACACTGACATGTTTTAAAATGTGCCAACTTTATGTAGACCAAACTATCTATCTATCTATCTATCTATCTATCTATCTATCTATCTATATATATATATATATATATATATATATATATATATATATATATATATTGCCACTCATGCATATGCACAAAGTGCCATGATATTGATTAGGCGTTTGCGCTGGACTGGTTTGTTTTTGTTGTTCCGACGTTTCACCAGAAGATGGCGCCGGAGTTACACTTTATTTTGGGGTCCAACGTGAGTGATACTAATGTATGCAGGGGAAAAAAGCCCGTATATACGGACTATGGCTGGTGAATTGTATTACATTAACACACCATGCGCTTCGTAAAAAAAAAACAAGGCAATTCTGTCATAGCATCGCGTTAATAACGTTCATCGGTTATTGGTAGAAAGTCAGTGCAGATGCTGTTGGCTTTATGTTTCTGCAACTTATTGAGAAGGAGGGGCGTTAAGCGGCCACAGATCGGCAGACTGACCCAATCGAAGTAGACCTGTGGGTTCCTCGTCCAATCCTATAGTAAACATCGAGTTGTTTTGAGTAACTTGGGCAGACCTGGGACCCGAGAGAGTGAGGCACTTGCTTCTGGTCCGGACTCTGGACACCATGCCCGCTGGGAGCCACAACCACCAGAATGCAGTGAAGTGTCTCGTCAGAAGTCTGTGGATAACTTTTACTTTTATCCGCGTCCATGGTCAGAAGGGTGAGGACATGCGTCGTTAACATTCTTTCATTTAGACACAAGATGTTTACGACTGGGCAACACGAGCCTGATGTCCAATGCGCAGCGTTGAATTCATATTTAGATGTTCGTGTAACAATATACCGTCTGTGTTAAAGATGACTGGGGTCATATCAAGCGTGGTGATTAATAATATGAACAGATTTTGATTAGATTCAAATGTATGTCATATAAATAGTTGAGCCGATATAACACATATATAACGTACCGGAGTATTTGCCAAGTTGGCTAATATAAATACATTCGTTTCATTTGGTATAGGCCTACTATTTTGTGTAAATAAGAGGAATAATTAATTATACAAATTGCTGTAAAAAAATTTTTCGCTGTAATATTTAGACATGAACCGTCTGCTGTGGACACGAGTGGACGATGTCCAAGCTCTAAGCTTCTTATCCGAGACTGATAATGCAATGCATCTTCTTACACAAACACGTGGGAAACACGTTTCCCACCAAATAATCAACAGTGTTCTTGTTTGACAGATTTTACAGGCGGTTTAGTGTTTTAAATTTAAGGTTTTTATTTCCTGGTTTCATATCACTTTTTTATTGGTCCATAGAATCAAAACAGAACAATTAGTTAACTAACCCTAATCCTAAAAAGGGAAGCACCATAGCATTTTGAGGAAAGAAGCACTCCTACTGATATAATCAGAATCCTATTTGGCACACCAATATTCAGTGTTGGTTATAAATCCTCTCTCTCTTCCCCCCTGAGTGTTGGTGTCTTTGATTCATATTCCAGGCAATGGCTGCGGGCACACCAAGCTGGGAACAGAGAGTGGCACCCTGGCCTCTCCTAACTACCCGGGCACCTACCCTGCGGACGTGTGGTGCAGCTGGAGGCTCCGGGTCCCCCAGGGCCGCACGCTACGCCTCCTCTTCGGGGACTTTGACATCGAGGAAAGCGTGGACTGCAGCAACGGCTCTCTTGTGATCACACCAAGCAACGGGTCCCCCGCCATAGGTAAACACACACACACGCACACACACACACACACACACACACAGGGCCCCCAGCAAAGGTAACACACACACACACACACACACCACACACACACACACACACACACACACACACACACACACACACACACCACACACACACACAGCACACACACACACACACACACACACACACACACACACACACACACACACACACACACACACACACACACCACACACACACACACACACACACACACACACACACACACACAGGGCCCCCAGCGCAGGTAAACACACCGCTCCAACCAGCATTGTGGCCCCTTGTAGTCATGTCCCGGTGTATTCCAAGTGTTTAACCAGCTGGAGTCGTTGTGATGACTCAACCAAGTGATTTAAAAGCCTTCGGCGGGCATCTCCCTCGCCAACACATACCTGACTAATTAATGTGGTTTGGTGGCGCGTGATCTCGGCCGATTTTCATTGACACACACACACACACACACACACACACACACAGCACATTCCATTCCATCCACCGACGTGTTCATGTCTTGAGTTAAACGCCTGCCATCCAGGTGTATCTATTTGTATCCGGAGGGCGTGGAGGTCGGGCCGGGAGACACCGACGACGTACTGAATGACAGAGGAAGAAGGAGATGGATATATGAATATATCCATCTGAATATATTGTTTTTACTCACAAATTCCAATGGCTCCCACATACAAAAACCGTAGTCCTCGGGTGCTTTTACAGACATTCTTCGGTGACAAACACACGTCACTCAACTACAAGGCTTCTGTGAGAGGAAAATACACCCACATATATATATACATACATAATATACATATATATACACACACACACACAGAGCTAGCGCTCACAGGATATATGGTTCTGTGAGAGCTAACTCAACACATTACAGGCTGGTCTTACTTGGATATTTACTATATTAAGTGTGTGTGTGTATACAGTATATATATGTGTGCCTAATTATTTTTTGGTACTTCTATTTTCATTGAGAATAATGTTATCTATGTTATGACATACAGTACAATCATGAATGACATTGTGTGTGTGTGTGTGTGTGTGGTGTGTGTGTGTGTGTGTGTGTTCTCAGGGCCACTGTGTGGGAGACTCACTACTTTGGAGATGAATGTGTCGATTAGCAGCAACGAAACCACAGTGGATTTCAGGTCGTATCAACACCGCTCTGGTCGTGGCTTCCTGCTGTCTTACACAACAGACCAGTTCCCAGGTAAGAGAAACCTGTGTGTGTGTGCGTGCATGTGCCTGTGTGAGTGCGTTCGTGTGTGCATGTGTGTGTGTGCGCGCGCGTGCGTGTGCGTGTGTTCGTGTGTGCGTGCGTTTGTGTCTGTGTGTGTGTTAAAAGCTCTGTAGAGGACCCTTGTCTGAAACTGGTGGGTAAGACAGTGAGCGCTGTTGTTCCGTTGTGGTCGAACAAGCGCAGCTGCAGTTTCATTCCGTCTGTGCGTTATGGCTGAAGATATGGGCAGAGGACTCTCTGTTGTTTGTCGTGCAGAGGGACGATGGGTGGTTGTCTGCATGGGGTGTTCAGTATGTAGGGAGCATCACCCTGCTTGAAGCACTCCATGTAACCGAAACGGATAACCCTCTATCTCGCCTCTCGCCATTAAACTCATGCAACTCATGCAAAAGTCCCGCCCTCTCTCCCGCCCTCTTTCCAGAAACGAGGTTAGTCAATTAGAAAGCTTTTTTCACTCTTCCGCAACCACAACCACATTGGAATAACACAATAAGCACACAAAAGAGTGACCATTTAAGAAGTTCACATATCTCATTGTTCTCCAATGAAGACACGATGGAGCTGAAGCGGTCCTCAATTGACGCGATGAAGCTTAATACTAAAGCGAATATGCCTTGAGTCCATATTAAAGGTATTTTAGTGGATAGGACATTGTTTTGGACTTGACTGTAACGACTTTCTAAAAATCTTAACTGTTGGCCTCTACCACCTTATTTAAATGGCCCCTATTTCACCATCAGGTGTGAGTGTGATTAGCCATTGCAAGCCATTTCAGAGTGCAAGTACAGTATTACAACAGGTTCATACTAAAGAAATCAGTGGGGGGGGGTATAGAAGTGGCTTCAACAGTAGCTAAGAACAGGAAATCTGTGGTGGGCTTTCCAATATACTTCGAAAAAAATGACAATTCATTTATTCAAAGTATAGAGGAAATTGTTAATGAGTTTAATGAGTATTTTGTTAATGTAGGCCCAAATTTGGCTAAGGAAATTGACCTCCCTACGGAGGGTGAAACTTATTCTGATTCACCATCAAACAGCAACTCAATGTTCCTTGGTGGTGTTTGTGAGAGTGATGTGCTAGAAGTGGTTAGAAAGTTTAAGAAAAAGAAATCCACTGATAGTAATACTATTGACATGTCAACTATAAAAGAAGTCTTTGACTGTGTCCTCAAACCATTCACTTATATATGTAACAAATCCTTTTTAACTGGTATTTTTCCTGATGAAATGAAAATGGCCAAGGTGGTTCCAATTTTTAAAAGTGGTGACATACATACTATATCAAATTATAGACCTATATCATTGCTACCCCAATTTTCAAAGATACTCGAAAAATTATTTGTAAATAGACTTGATGGCTTTATTGAAAAATATGGATTATTGAGTGACATCAATATGGTTTTAGGAGCAATAGATCAACATCCTTAGCAGTGATAGATTTTGTGGAAAATATATCAACAGCAATTAATGAAAAACAACCCTCAATAGGTGTATTTATTGATTTACGTAAAGCATTTGACACAATTGATCATTCCCTGCTTTTACAAAAAATGGAAAGGTATGGAATAAGAGGTGTCACTCATCATTGGTTAAGAAGTTATTTAAATAATAGGTTTCAATATGTAAACATTAATAATACAGAATCACATCTTAGAAGAGTAACTTGTGGTGTTCCACAGGGTTCCGTATTGGGACCAAAGTTATTTATACTCTATTTAAATGATATTTTTACAGTATTGAATATTTTGAAAATTGTTACGTTTGCTGATGATACTAATTTACTTTGTTCAGGGGAGGACATAACAGAATTATTGAAAACAGTAGAAAGGGAATTGATAAAGTTAAAGAAATGGTTTGATAGGAATAAGTTGTCTCTTAATGAAAACAAAACTAAATTGATGGTATTTGGTGGTGTTCCTACCGACTGTGAAATTAAACTGAATTTAAATGGAACCGAAATTGAAAGAGTATTTGAAACAAAATTCTTAGGTGTGATTATTGATCACAAACTCTGTTGGAAGCCACATATACAATATATCAAAGGTAAATTAGCCAAATCTGTTGGCATTCTGTACAAAACAAGGGAGCTGTTAAATCAGAAATGTTTGCATATATTGTATTTTCACTTGTTGTGCCATACATGTCATATTGTGTTGAGGTCTGGGGGAATGTTTATAAAACAAATATAGATCCTATTATTAAACTACAGAAAAGAGCTATTAGAATAATAAACAAAGCTAGTTACCTTGAATCGACAAATCCATTATTCATAAAGTCCTGCACATTAAAATTTGTAGATATGGTGTACATAAAAACCTTGGAAATCATTTTTCGTGAGAAGAGTAAAAGCCTACCAGTTTGTATTCAATGTCTCTTTCATCCAAGAGAAGGAAAGTATAATTTAAGAGGGTTGTGTATTCTTAAAACATGTAAAAAGGTAAGAACTAATGTAAAAGCTAGATGTGTTTCAATTTTGGGAGTTAAATGATGGAATAGCCTTAGTGACGGTTGAAGTTGTGTACTTCTCAGGGGAGATTTAAAAAAGCAGTACAGTTTTGAGTTAAACATCAAACTTTTTTTTTTTTCTTTAAAAATAAATAAATAAATTAACAAAGAAAAATTATATTTTGCAGCATATTTTAAGTTTTTCTTTCTTATATTAAAATATATTTCGTTTTTAAGAATTTGTAAAGGATAGGCAAAAATAAGCATGTGCTTCAGCCTATGTGTGTGAGCTTTCCTTGAATATGTAAATTTGTGATTTTCTATTTTTTTATTTTTTTGTGCAAGTCCACACGGGTGTGTTTGATTTGTCTGTAAACAAGACCGTAAAATAAACTTCATTCATTCATTCAAAAAAAAAAAATTCAAAAAAAAGTTCACATTGTTCTCCAATGAAGACATGATGGAGCTGAAGCGGCCCTCAATTGACGCGATGAAGCTTAATACTAAAGCGAATATGCCTTGAGTCCATATTAAAGGTATTTTAGTGGATAGGACATTGTTTTGGACTTGATTGTAACGACTTTCTAAAACTCTTAACTGAGTCACTGAGGGGCTTCTATGCGACTGCTGGATTGATGCATAAGAACACAACAAAGGCAGTACCGTTTGGCGATACCAATATAGGCAATAACCCCTGCAGTGTCCAAAACTGCTATTACGATACGATCAAACAACTGTTGGCCTCTACCACCTTATTTAAATGGACCCTATTTCACCATCAGGTGTGAGTGTGATTAGCCATTGCAAGCCATTTCAGAGTGCAAGTACAGTATTACAACAGGTTCATACTAAAGAAATCAGTGGGGGGGGGGTATAGAAGTGGCTTCAACAGTAGCTAAGAACAGGAAATCGGTGGTGGGCCTGCGTGTGTGTGTGTGTGTGTGTGTGTGTGTGTGTGTGTGTGTGTTGATTGATAATTGATTATTGATCATATATATACAGTATATATTGTAAATGTCTTCTTCACACATGATGTGATCATTTAGGAGATGTTATCAGAGTCAGAGTCCAGTGTTTCCAATTGAACTCAGAGAGCTTTGTGTCTGCTAGGGGTTGGGTCCAACTCACACATCACGAAGGCCTTAGTCACATCCAGTGATGACCACAAAAGAGAGAGTGCATGTGTGTATGTGTGTGTGCTGCAGCGGTTGTGTTTGTGTGTGTGTGTGATCTTTACCTTTAGACTTCTTTCATGTTTCAGAGCTCATTTCCTGCCAAAAGCGTGGAACTCACTTCTCTTCTGATCAGTTCAGGTGCGTTCACATGCAGTTCCTCAGGACCGGCTGACCCGTGTGGACGTGGCTGGAGATCTCTCACCTGTTTCTGTGCTCCTCCTCAGTGTCTACTGCCCTGCCGGCTGTACAAACGTTTCCGGGGACGTGACGGGAAACTCTGAACAAGGATACAGAGATGTGAGTCGAGCATTGACCCCCCTGCCCCTCAATTGGTCGCTGTAGCAGCCTCCCCTGCCACATGCCCCTTTGACAAAGGATGATCAGTAATCCTGTTTGTTGTATAGTTTGTACTGGTTAACAAGCAGAGTGTGTTTAGTGATGGCTGGTCTAACCTGTGCGCCTTGATTACAAAGGATCCACAGGTGTGCAGCCTCACCCAGCCCAGACCCAGCCAAGAGAGGCTGCTTCGACCAGCCACCAACCACATTCATTCTACAGTTGCATATTAGAGTCCAAGTGTGTTTGTGTGTAAGTTATTAAACATGTGTTTATAATCCGTGGTTCCTACTGAAGACGTCGGTGCTCTGCAAGTCTGCGGTCCACGGAGGGGTGGTGTCGGACAACCTCGGGGGTCGTGTCACCGTCACCCGCGGGAGAAGCCTTAAGTTCTACGAGGCCACCTTCGCCAACGGAGTCATGTCCAAAATCGTAAGTTTCCTTTTCTTTTCTGACATAATGCAGTTCTGTCCCGGCTGGTACTTGGATTGTTGACAGTTTATTGCTTTTTGCCCAGGGGTCCAAATCTGAGCATAAGCTGCTCTTTAGCCATGGTAAGTGCGAGCATGTTGCACATACAAGAGCTTCATTACCAAACTCAGTGCATGCGTCTCTATAGACACGCCCTCCGCTCTGTTCCTCGACAGAATGCAACAGCAACTTGACGGTGTCACTTGTGAACGCCTCCTCTTTCTGGGAAAGAGCGAGCGGTCGCGGGGAGAGTGCGTCGCGGAGGCCAGGCCGCGTTAAGGCAGCCAGTCCGTCTGAAACATGGACAGCAGACAGGGACGACCAGAACCCCTGGGTTGAGCTGGACCTCGGTGATAAAAGTACAGTCACTGGTTAGTACCGATATTCTATTGAATATTTACTAGTAGAATATCTTGCAGAATGGGATTCACCTTTTTTGTGATCCACAACAATGGCCTCTTGAAATCACTCTGTCGCTCTGTCCTCAGGCTTAATTACAACTGGTTCAGTGAAGTCCTTCACGCTGCATTTCAGCAAAGACGGGAACAACTGGAAGGCATACAAAGCTGCACCGAGCAGAGAAAGAAAGGTGGGTATCGTTGTGGAGTTGTTTTATTCGTCCAGACAGCAAAGTCAGTGGCCCGTTTGGACTCACAGATGTTCTTAGACCACCTGTGGCCTCAGCAGCTCCTTAACGATGACAAGCAAAAAACACGTGGCTTTCTCAGAATTTGTGCCAAAACGCTTTCTACTTGCACTATAGTGATGTTTTTCCAGATCCATGTTGCCATAGATGGCTCAGCTGTCGTGTTTACTGTTAAGTGATCCAAGGGGGAAAATGGTTTCAGGTGTTTGAGGCTCATTTCAATGGCTACGTGAGGGTCATGAACAGCCTGTTCCCTCCCATGGTGGCCCGCTTTGTCCAGCTGAAGCCCGTCACCTGGCACCGCAGGCCCTCAGCACAGGTCCAGCTGCTGGGATGTCCCTTGGTCAGGCTTACCAGAACCTACTCAGCCCCAGGTGAGCACAGCCCGTTCTACATTGATTGGATCAATCGCGGCAGACGTACACGGTGGCACTGGTGCCCTAGTCACGTGCTGCGTTCTGATGTTCTGACACTGGTTCAACAGACAAGGTCAAAGACAAAGTCAAAGTTGATGTCACGACGACACAACCCAGCACGGTTCCCCCTGGAGTGGTGCTAGTGAAAGACGTTATGTTTCTACATTTCCCGTCTTTCTGATCGCACGTAGAATATGATATACTATATATAGTATAGTAAAGTAGTATATATAATATATATATATATATAGTGCAGATAACATCATAGATAACTTAACTTATGTCAAATATAATAACAATATAGTCCATCGCTGGGCACCTGGTTCTCTCTGCAGGCTCTGTTCCGCCAGTGGTGGTAGTAGTGGTGGGCGTGGTCTTGGGTCTGGTCATGTGTGTCAGCTGCCTATTGGCTGGATTCTGGTGGAAGAGAAGGTAGTGTTGTATATTTAAAGGTATACCTGTGGCTGTTTGATTGTTTGTGTCATAAGGTGCAAACACACTGGGCCATAGTCAAGCAGTGAATAATGACTACATTGTATTCATAATAATAATGATAATAATAGTCATGTAAGTACATCTTTAAAAGTTCCAAATGCCAAATAGCATTATTTATCTATTTGTATATTTGTGTATTTGTCTATTAAGGAAAAAAGATCCCCACATGAAGAAGTACTCAATGGCTAAAGGTAAACAGCCTCTAATCAAATGCATTGTTTTCCCAAACCTCTGACTAAGGCATCAAACCAAGATCATTTTATTTCAATGTGTGTGTGTGTGTTTGCGTGCGTGCTTGTGTGTGTGTACCTATCCGCAGGTCCAGTTGGCAGCCAGTCTCCATTGGAGACTCTGGCTGCCCATCCCTCTCTGAGGCTGCCTATGACCCTTGGCCGGGTGTTGAGGACACCAAAAATACAATGATTGGCCATTACAAAACATATGTGAGTTAGGCAAATGTTTGATCTCTTATAGTCCTTCTTAAATCTCCACAGACTATGCTGAGCCTGCGGCAGGCCAGACACCTTTCAGCGAGCAGCTCCCGGAGGGCCGGGACCCGGCCAGGCCCCCGAGGGCCACGGGACAGTATGGTAAACACGGGGCCGCGGGACCTCTGCCCCCTCCCCCCCCGCCGCCGCCGCCCGCCGCCTGCGGGGGTTCCTCCAACGGCCACACCCACTATGACTGTCCCTCCGATAGGGTGCTGTCCGACAGTTATTGCGCCCTGTCGTCCCTGCGGCCGGCCAGCGCGGTCTACTCAGATCTCCAGTGTGTCTCGGAGGGCCGGGACCCGGCCAGGCCCCCGAGGGCCACGGGACAGTATGGTAAACACGGGGCCGCGGGACCTCTGCCCCCTCCCCCCCCGCCGCCGCCGCCCGCCGCCTGCGGGGGTTCCTCCCCCGGCCACACCCACTATGACTGTCCCTCCGATAGGGTGCTGTCCGACAGTTATTGCACCCTGTCGTCCCTGCGGCCGGCCAGTGCGGTCTACTCAGAGCTCCAGTCTTCAGACTCCTTGCTGCAGGAACAACACACGTACGAGGAACTGCCCTGATCTGTGGGATGGCATTAAGACCTGGAGAAAATACTTAAGACGACTCTGTGCCTCCACCTTTGGATTGTATGCATTGTTTACAGGATTGTTTATGGGCCGTTAGACAGTATTAGTATACGTTACTATATATAAGTATATGATAGTATGCTAATATATACTAATACATACACATAAGTATGAAGTGTAAGATTGCAGCAAAGGACTGGTCCTCCAATGCCAGGTTTCATCTGTCAATGTTTCGTTTGTTTGTTTTTTACTTTGCGTACATGAGGGTTTTGTCGTAAACGGTGACAGCAGATCCATCGAGACATGAGCATTTACTATCAGGTTGTGCAGCGATGCATTTAAAATAAAATAAAAACATTGATGGAAAAGACAATGCAAGTTAACAGACATGTTTATTGGTCAAATGTTTAGTCCCACATTGCACTTTTAAAGTACAGCACTGTATATTAAAAAATAATATCTATAATCTAATAACTGATATGAGTAGAAGATGAAGAATAAGGAACATGCCTTCAAATGTGTCACAATCATCAAGCTTTTTGCCTTCTCTGTATAATGCCATCTCATAGTGAAATAATAAAGATGAATAATAACTTGTTTTACATAAAACATCAAAAGTTGTAAAATGTAGTGCATCTATGTGGTTGTTATGCGCTGTGGCGTAATACTTGCATACGTAGATACTACAGGGTGACACTAGGTGGCAGTATTGAGCTGACAACAAAAGATTGTCTCGTGCTTCTTGGTTCCTCTCGAAAATTGTCATTCAAAAGAAAAAAATAGCGAATGGCAAATGTGCACAAAAGCTTCGTTAATAATATATGATATACCGAAAGAATCACTGAATGTGATCAAAAATAAAAGAGAATTGAACTATAGACGAGATGTCTGTCCCTCATTAAAAGGCCCATCAGGATTATTAAGTACTCTGTACTTCCATGTGGCCAGGGGAAGAAACGCAGTGTTCTTCCAAGAGATCAAATTCCTCCATCAGTACGATTTTGGTGGACTAGAGCAACGTAATCCTTTAAACTTGATTTAGACTGACGCTATTCTCTATTTACAAAGTTGCTGCCACACAGCCTTTCTTGTTAGGATATCCAGTTGTTTTGGAAAAAAAAAAAAAAAAGAGCTTTGCTCATGATAATCACTTCTATTTACTAATCAAAAACCGGTCGGCTTGGCAAATCAGTGTAAAAAAAAAGAAGCCGTAAAAATGGGAACATGCATCCGGAGCATCGACAATGACATTGACTGTATGTTTTATGACTATACGGTACAGTTACAGTCAACGGTGATTAATTACATAGTAGAGTCCCATCTTTGCTGCCGAATCCAAACCTGTGCCACGCCGAATCAGTTTCACCGAATTCCCCAGACGGTCACACAACCGTTTCCCCCACTGTGACGGCGGGTTCTAATTAAACCCGCTGGGAACAGCCATTCATTATCTTGTCGCCTGACCTGGTTTGGCTCCGTGGCTGTAGTGGGATTCACGCCATGAATGCTGATGATACAAAAAGGTGAACGGAGGGCAGTCAAACAGTTTAAGATAAAAGTTAGATTTATCAAGTGAGGGATTTATTGTGGATCCTGGGAGCCTGCAGACAGGAGGGACTCGGAGGGCCATGAATCCCGGCAGCCGCATGCGTTCGTTTTAGGGAAATCCTTTTCTCTGAGGTAAGTTGACAGTTGTAAAACCGTCCGCCGAATTCTCCTTGAGGGGCTCCTCGGGGACCATAAATATAAAATCACACGCTTACCTGTCCGGAGGGTACACGGACTTCCTGAACAAAGGTTCCTATGTAAACATAGTGGCACAATCTCAATATATAACACCCCCTGCCCCCCCCCCCCAAAAAAAAAAACCTAATAAAAAAAACTATCCCTATATCTAATAGCTGCAGCGCTTTGGCCCTTGAGGCGGTGAATTGTGTTTCTGTTGCTGCTCCTGCGTCTCTTGCCATATCTTACACCGGCCGCACTGTGGGAAAGACAAACAGAAACACAACAACACACACACCGGGCCGTGGAGCAGCCGGCGTGGAGATGGTCGTAAAAAGTCTGCCGAAAGACGCCGCGCGCAACTGACGGAGATAATGGCAGCCACCGCAACGCTCCGCAGATGAAGCGACGGGAGATTGGCGCCCCCAAGTGGCGACTTCTAGTAACAGACTTGTTTTAGACCCACCAGTGTCATCAATGACATTGCTAGGGACCGTTTTCAAATATCAAGAGGGTGAAATATGTCATGGATTATCTATGTATTATATATAGCTATATATAGCTATATATATCTATAGCTATATAGATATACCTATATCTATAGATATAGATATATCTATATATATATACATATATATACATATATATCTATAAATATAGATAGATATAGGTATATATATATCTATAGATATAGATATATCTATATCTATATAGATAGATTATATATATAACGGATAGTGTCGCGTGACGTCTAGCCCTCACGCTGACGTCTGCCGGCTCGGCGCGGCACGCGCACACTCTTTCCAACAACACACACACACACACACACACACACACACACACACACACACACACACACACACACACACACACACACACACACACACACACACACACACACACACACACACACACACACACACACACACACACACACACACACACACACACACACACACACACACACACACACACACACACACACACACACACACACACACACACACACACACACACACACACACACACCACCACGATATTGATTAGGCGTTTGCACTGGACTGGTTTGTTTTTGTTGTTCCGACGTTTCACCAGAAGATGGCGCTACAATTTATTGTGGGGTCCAACGTGAGTGATACTAATGTATGCGGGGGGAAAAGTATATACGGACTATGGCTGGTGAATTGTATTACATAACACACCACGCGCTTCATTAAAAAAAAATAAGGCAATTCTGTCTGGCATCGCGTTAATAACGTTCATCGGTTATTGGTAGGAAGTCAGTGCAGATGCTGTTGGCTTTATGTTTCTGCAACTTATTGAGAAGGAGGGGCGTTAAGCGGCCACAGATCGGCAGACTGGAAAACCCAATCGAAGTAGACCTGTGGGTTCCTCGTCCAATCCTATAGTAAACATCGAGTTGTTTTGAGTAACTTGGGCAGACCTGGGACCCGAGAGAGTGAGGCTTGCTTCTGGTCCGGACTCTGGACACCATGCCCGCTGGGAGCCACAACCACCAGAATGCAGTGAAGTGTCTCGTCAGAAGTCTGTGGATAACTTTTACTTTTATCCGCGTCCATGGTCAGAAGGGTGAGGACATGCGTTAACATTCTTTCATTTAGACACAAGATGTTTACGACTGGGCAACATTTCATAATTCATATTTAGATGTTCGTGTAACAATATACCGTCTGTGTTAAAGCTGACTGGGGTCATATCAAGCGTGGTGATTAATAATATGAACAGTTTTTGATTAGATTCAAATGTATGTCATATAAATAGTTGAGCCGATATAACACATATATAACGTACCGGACTATTTGGCTAAGTTGGCTAATATAAATACATTCGTTTCACTTGGTATAGGCCTACTATTTTGTGTAAATAAGAGGAATAATTACTTTAGCCATAATACAGGAACTTTATTATATGATCCTATTATTGATTTTGTTTAACCCGTGGCAACATAACATAAATAATATTACAATCGAATCTAAAATAATAAATAATAAACCCTCCTACATAATTAACACGTGGTTCAAAGGGTGATGATGACGATGCCATGGTAGCATTCCATAGATACCTGTCCATGTTTACTTTACCTTTCCCTTTACCTTACCAGCAGTGTGGTGGTTGCTTCCTTGTCCGAGAGACCATAGTCGATATGAAGCCTACTTGCCGTCTATGTGGAGGGATGATAGGTCTTTAATCACCCAATAGTTGTAGGCTTCTGA